>JAIOJX010000031.1:110251742-110381742 GCA_022376925.1 Tragulus kanchil | reverse complement strand
GCGAGCAGAGGCCGCGGCCAGCTGGCTGGCCTGCAGAGGCTCTGGGAGGCCTGTGGCTCCCCATCTCCCCGGCCCCGGGTCTCCCTCCCACCAATCACCCTGAGCAAAGAGAGAGCCACAGGAAGGAAGGAGCGTTCCCCTTCCTCCCTCTCCTGACTCACCAGCACAGCTTTTCCGTAAATCTTTAAGCACATATTCTCTCGTGACAGGGTCCATGCAGACGAAGATCTGCACCCTACAATCACTGATGAAATTTGTATTGACTCCAAAATCAAAAGTAATGAGAAGAAAATTGGTTCACAGCCTGACCCGACAGTTCCAGACTGCTGTATTGAAGTTGCAGAAAGACATTTTTTTATTGTCTCCAGATTTCAATTAATGACATCGAGCTACCCCAGTCTCCCATTATTAGTTTGAACAGAAGATCAGATTTAAGAAGTTTCACTAAATTAATTATTGTCATAGTATCTCGCATTTCTGGAAAACCTTCCTGTTCTGTAAGGGGAAAAGATTACTCTTACACACTGCGGGACCCATGGCATCCTACCAACTGTAGGCTTCCACCTTATGGGGGCTCCCTCCTGTATGTACTTCTGCGTGAAAATGCACACATGTGTATGAGATACCAGCTCGGGGCAGGATCCTGTAATCCTAGACCATCTCAACTGTAATGATGTCCCAGCAAATATTTCTTGTTAGGTTTTAGGCCAAGTTAGAATCTCTTATTCTTAGCACCCCAAGCTCCTAAGCCACATGCTCTCAACAAATTCATAAGAGTAACTCCAGACAACCATCAAGTAAGCCACAAAGGAGACTCGTTTTCTTTTGAATGAAAAAAAAAAAAAAGATTATATCCACAGACACTATCACTGCCCTGATCTTGAGTAAAAATGCAAATGATGCCACACGGTGCTAAATTATTCTGGGATATTTCATAATGTGAATTAATACCCACTAGAGGCTAAGCCGAGATCATCAAACTCATTTCACATAAGACAACGAATTTAACCACCCGTGACTCAATGAGTGAGAAGTTAACACGCTCCCCAGCAACACTAACCCTTAAATAACATAACCAAGGTAGACTGCCCTTAAATAAAATAACCCATTTTAAAGACTTTTCAGTCCAGAGCTAACTTTCTCCAGTCTCACCAGATGGCAGAACATTCAGGCTTTCCGTTCATACGAGGAGGAAAGTTATTTCTATGGAGATCAGGCTGCCTCTAGTCACCATCGTCTATCAAGCCCAAGTAAAATCCTATTTCCCTAAAGTGAAACCACAGAAACAAAAGCATTCCGATAGTTCACAATCTCTGCACAGCTGGGTCACCGACTCCTTCTTAGCTAAAACAAATGTCACATTTTCAATCCACATTTGAAGGTCTGCATTCCAGAGGAGGTTTGACTGATCTTTTTTTTTTTTTTTTCCAAACACTAACAATCAAATTTAAGACAACGCTCCGGAAGAGAAGAAAAAAAGAAAAATCAAAGGCTCTCTACCCCAACGCCAAATGTATCCCTACTGCACTTCAACAATAGGCGGGCTGTGTTCCTACCCTGGAGTCACACCGTCCATATGAATCCCAGGAATTTAGTATATCTGACAGTTTCTCTCAACCACCCATAACATTCTTTCCTGTCTCATTGGAGCTGGCAAAGGAGAATTCTGTAATTGAGTGGTACAGAACATGTGCCCTCCTTGCTAGAAGATGACAGATGGATTATAAAAACTTCAAAGCCAAGCAGTTGGAGCACCAGGGGAGAGATAGTGGGTATTTGAACTCTCCGTCTTTACCCAGGAGACAATGGCACTCTGACATGGAGCATATATCAAGGAATGGTGTAACTAGATAGACATAATCTTTCTTTTCACTGAGTATTTAACATTCTGTTCCGAACAAGTTGCAGCCCGGCTAAAGTGCAGCTCATCTTCATGCGAATCGTCATAGAGCGAGGGGGGCACATCCCGCCCCCCAACCCCCGCCGCCCCCGCCAATTGTGGTGAAATCAGGCCTTTTGCAAACTGATTTTTTTTAAGAACAGGAACAGCCTCTGCTTTAGGAAGGAAAAAAAAAAGTAGAAATTGAGCATCGCGTTGGGATTAGCGTCTGTTCTGACTCACTAATCTGAGGAGGCTTTTATTTGCAACTTGTATTCTCCTTCCCTATGACTAAGGAAGGACTCTCACCCGCGGCTCACAGACCGCATGCTGCCAGCCACCCATCTCAAGCGCAGCCGTGACTCACCTGAGCCCAGCTGAAGCCGTCGCGCTTCCCACGGCCCCAGAAACCAAGCCTCCTCCGCTCCCCGTGCCACCCCCGCCCAGCCAGGACACACAGCGGGGTCAACAGTCACAGGTTCAGAATGACACTGTTCACCTCTTGCGTGATCATCCAGCCCCACGTTTCAGCTGCGAAGAACAAATCAAAGCAAGGCAGAAACACAATTCCTGAGCAATTTTTAAAATCTGAGCTCTGCGGTGGAGCGTAGGAGGGGCTAGCTGTCGATCAGCCCCAGTGACAGATCGAGTCCCGGGGCCCGAATTACTGTCCCACACTGCAGAATGATATGCGGAAGAGAAGAAAGAAAAATCAAAGGCTCTCTACCCCAACGCCAAATGTATCCCTACTGCACTTCAACAATAGGCGGGCTGTGTTCCTACCCTGGAGTCACACCGTCCATATGAATCCCAGGAATTTAGTATATCTGACAGTTTCTCTCAACCACCCATAACATTCTTTCCTGTCTCATTGGAGCTGGCAAAGGAGAATTCTGTAATTGAGTGGTACAGAACATGTGCCCTCCTTGCTAGAAGATGACAGATGGATTATAAAAACTTCAAAGCCAAGCAGTTGGAGCACCAGGGGAGAGATAGTGGGTATTTGAACTCTCCGTCTTTACCCAGGAGACAATGGCACTCTGACATGGAGCATATATCAAGGAATGGTGTAACTAGATAGACATAATCTTTCTTTTCACTGAGTATTTAACATTCTGTTCCGAACAAGTTGCAGCCCGGCTAAAGTGCAGCTCATCTTCATGCGAATCGTCATAGAGCGAGGGGGGCACATCCCGCCCCCAACCCCCGCCGCCCCCGCCAATTGTGGTGAAATCAGGCCTTTTGCAAACTGATTTTTTTTAAGAACAGGAACAGCCTCTGCTTTAGGAAGGAAAAAAAAAAGTAGAAATTGAGCATCGCGTTGGGATTAGCGTCTGTTCTGACTCACTAATCTGAGGAGGCTTTTATTTGCAACTTGTATTCTCCTTCCCTATGACTAAGGAAGGACTCTCACCCGCGGCTCACAGACCGCATGCTGCCAGCCACCCATCTCAAGCGCAGCCGTGACTCACCTGAGCCCAGCTGAAGCCGTCGCGCAACCCACGGCCCCAGAAACCAAGCCTCCTCCGCTCCCCGTGCCACCCCCGCCCAGCCAGGACACACAGCGGGGTCAACAGTCACAGGTTCAGAATGACACTGTTCACCTCTTGCGTGATCATCCAGCCCCACGTTTCAGCTGCGAAGAACAAATCAAAGCAAGGCAGAAACACAATTCCTGAGCAATTTTTAAAATCTGAGCTCTGCGGTGGAGCGTCAGGGCAGGGGACTAGCTGCTGTCGATCAGCCCCAGTGACAGATCGAGTCCCGGGGCCCGAATTACTGTCCCACACTGCAGAATGATATGCATTGATATGATGAATTACAAGCTCCCCCCAAAACCTTAAATTTTCTATGTCTCTTAAAAGTTTGATAGAGACATAAAATGGCTTATAGCTTTCTAATTATAGCAACAGACTTCAAAAAATGTCTCAATGTCAGAGATTAGTGAATCAAAGGCACATTCTTAAAATCAATTCTTGCTTCTGAATATTAACCGTATTTATCATGCATACTGCCCTCTGGAAACACCAGCTAGGATCCCTCTCCACATTTGACGAGAAGGGTCTCCCTGTGGTTATAAGGCTGGCGAAGTGAGGGCTCCCAGGGGGTGAAGATGTGCCTCCGGGGCGAAAGTCCGAACGGGAAGGAACACCGTGGCCACTGCTTCAGTGGCTGCCATCACATGCTTCCAACTATCTATTGCTCATCATCATCATTGCAAAATACTCTCTACCTTCTTTAAAGTACTATAGAAACAACGAAAGCAAACAACTTTCATGAAAGTCACAGCAACTTTTAAAAATAATTAGATATGCTCTAAATACTCTCATAGTGGTGAATCTTTCTCATCTACTAGTCCTACTATGAAGGTACACTTTTTTAAAAAGATAGAAACTTCGGAAACGACCAAGCTAATTTTTCTGGGATCTGACCAAAAATCCACCTGTCTTGGTTTCCATCCTACCTCAGCATCTTAGCCATATACAAGCAAGGCTCCCATTTTCTGGGTACCTATGTTCCAATTGTTGATATTTCCTGTAATGGGTATCACAGACTTCATGGTCATGTCTACTCAAGGAAAAGAGAAGCACATGTCTGCTTTTATTAAGAAAACACATTTTAAAATCCTCAAGTCAATTTTCATGGACCTTAAGAATGTTATTGATGTGAAGGATGAATGTGCCAGATAGGGCCCCGACCGATGTCAACAGTCACAGGTTCAGAATGACACTGTTCACCTCTTGCGTGATCATCCAGCCCCACGTTTCAGCTGCGAAGAACAAATCAAAGCAAGGCAGAAACACAATTCCTGAGCAATTTTTAAAATCTGAGCTCTGCGGTGGAGCGTCAGGGCAGGGGACTAGCTGCTGTCGATCAGCCCCAGTGACAGATCGAGTCCCGGGGCCCGAATTACTGTCCCACACTGCAGAATGATATGCATTGATATGATGAATTACAAGCTCCCCCCAAAACCTTAAATTTTCTATGTCTCTTAAAAGTTTGATAGAGACATAAAATGGCTTATAGCTTTCTAATTATAGCAACAGACTTCAAAAAATGTCTCAATGTCAGAGATTAGTGAATCAAAGGCACATTCTTAAAATCAATTCTTGCTTCTGAATATTAACCGTATTTATCATTCATACTGCCCTCTGGAAACACCAGCTAGGATCCCTCTCCACATTTGACGAGAAGGGTCTCCCTGTGGTTATAAGGCTGGCGAAGTGAGGGCTCCCAGGGGGTGAAGATGTGCCTCCGGGGCGAAAGTCCGAACGGGAAGGAACACCGTGGCCACTGCTTCAGTGGCTGCCATCACATGCTTCCAACTATCTATTGCTCATCATCATCATTGCAAAATACTCTCTACCTTCTTTAAAGTACTATAGAAACAACGAAAGCAAACAACTTTCATGAAAGTCACAGCAACTTTTAAAAATAATTAGATATGCTCTAAATACTCTCATAGTGGTGAATCTTTCTCATCTACTAGTCCTACTATGAAGGTACACTTTTTTAAAAAGATAGAAACTTCGGAAACGACCAAGCTAATTTTTCTGGGATCTGACCAAAAATCCACCTGTCTTGGTTTCCATCCTACCTCAGCATCTTAGCCATATACAAGCAAGGCTCCCATTTTTCTGGGTACCTATGTTCCAATTGTTGATATTTCCTGTAATGGGTATCACAGACTTCATGGTCATGTCTACTCAAGGAAAAGAGAAGCACATGTCTCTCAAGCTTATTTCATTAAGAAAACACATTTTAAAATCCTCAAGTCAATTTTCATGGACCTTAAGAATGTTATTGATGTGAAGGGGATGAATGTGCCAGAGCCTAGGGCCCCCTGAGGCCCAAAGACCTGCCTCATCCATGCCCTGGAGCCCTTCTTTAGCTTTCTCTGAGGCACCTAATGCCCAGGAAGCCTGGTGGGGCGGTCCATGGCCAAAGCCAGCCAGGGCCAACAGAAATTTCAGGGATCACTCCCTCAAGTATCTTAAAGGCAAAAGCATTCAACAATTGTTCTTTATTTCAGGTCCAACCCATCCCTTGCATTAGTCACTCAGTCGTGTCCAACTCATTACAACTCTATGGATTGTAGCCCACCAGACTCCTCTACCCATGGAATTCTCAGGCAAGAATACTAGAGTGGGTAACCATTTCCTTCTCCAGGGTATCTTCCCGACCCAGAGATCAAACCTGGGTCTCCTGCATTGCAGGCAGAATGTTTACAATCTGAGTCAGGAGGGAAGCCCTAACCCATCCCTTGAATAGCCAGGAAATATTAAGGAGACATAGAAAAGCACCGTGGGGACAGGACATTGGACACCTGTGTGTACCTGCTAACACGTTGCTTTCTCAACATACTATAGGAAAAGTCCATACATTAACAAACGCAAAAGCCCAAACCTTTACCTAAGACCAGTGGCATCTACCATAGCCTATCTATCTTATCTTGAGCACTATTGTGAATCATCGTTTCATAAGTATTCCATTAATGATGAGAAAACTTCATGAGTAATTCAAACTGCATCAGAAATAGGTTTCTGATTGGCCTCCAGTCACACAGATCCAGGGCCTCATACAGAACCATGCCCATCTTTGAAATTCCCCTGAGGTGGTCCCAGCTGCCCACTGACAAGGTGCTTCTGACCTCCACCTGTCTTGGTTTCCATCCTACCTCAGCATCTTAGCCATATACAAGCAAGGCTCCCATTTTCTGGGTACCTATGTTCCAATTGTTGATATTTCCTGTAATGGGTATCACAGACTTCATGGTCATGTCTACTCAAGGAAAAGAGAAGCACATGTCTCTCAAGCTTATTTCATTAAGAAAACACATTTTAAAATCCTCAAGTCAATTTTCATGGACCTTAAGAATGTTATTGATGTGAAGGGGATGAATGTGCCAGAGCCTAGGGCCCCCTGAGGCCCAAAGACCTGCCTCATCCATGCCCTGGAGCCCTTCTTTAGCTTTCTCTGAGGCACCTAATGCCCAGGAAGCCTGGTGGGGCGGTCCATGGCCAAAGCCAGCCAGGGCCAACAGAAATTTCAGGGATCACTCCCTCAAGTATCTTAAAGGCAAAAGCATTCAACAATTGTTCTTTATTTCAGGTCCAACCCATCCCTTGCATTAGTCACTCAGTCGTGTCCAACTCATTACAACTCTATGGATTGTAGCCCACCAGACTCCTCTACCCATGGAATTCTCAGGCAAGAATACTAGAGTGGGTAACCATTTCCTTCTCCAGGGTATCTTCCCGACCCAGAGATCAAACCTGGGTCTCCTGCATTGCAGGCAGAATGTTTACAATCTGAGTCAGGAGGGAAGCCCTAACCCATCCCTTGAATAGCCAGGAAATATTAAGGAGACATAGAAAAGCACCGTGGGGACAGGACATTGGACACCTGTGTGTACCTGCTAACACGTTGCTTTCTCAACATACTATAGGAAAAGTCCATACATTAACAAACGCAAAAGCCCAAACCTTTACCTAAGACCAGTGGCATCTACCATAGCCTATCTATCTTATCTTGAGCACTATTGTGAATCATCGTTTCATAAGTATTCCATTAATGATGAGAAAACTTCATGAGTAATTCAAACTGCATCAGAAATAGGTTTCTGATTGGCCTCCAGTCACACAGATCCAGGGCCTCATACAGAACCATGCCCATCTTGATTCCTGACAACCAGGTTCCCAGAGAGGACCCTGTGAGCAGGTGGTCCCAGCTGCCCACTGACAAGGTGCTTCTGACTTGGGAGACAGTGGGGAGTAGACAGGCCCCAAATGTCCATCAAGAGAAGCCATTAACCAAAGGGTGCCATGATGGACAGATCATGTGCGCCTTGAAGACTCTCCAAAATTCAGAGACAACAAAAAAATTAAGCTGTGTTTTCAAGTATTTGACCCTTGATACTTGCTCCCCCGGGGAAAAAGAAGGTGTCAAACCATCATGGTTGCAAAATCAAAACTCACACTGTCCTCTCATTTAGTATACATCTCTGTACCTTCTGTATCATACCAGAGACAGGATAGCGAGGAGAGAAAGCACAGTCATTTCGGTGTCTAGGGAAGCAAGTGGCATTACCTGGCCTAATGTCCACGCGTTCCTCTCACTCTCAGACTTCAAAGCCCGATGACTTCTCTAAGTAGAAACAGTGTTTCTCTTTTCACGCCCAGTTGTAGCACAGCCCTGCTCTGTTCATGGGTCAGATCCATCAGCTCCACCAGCCACTTTCCCAAGCCCCATCCAGAACCAACTTCCAGCAAAGGCAGAAAGCCCCCTCGGCAAAATATATGGAAGCACTTCAGAGACAAATGCCAGAGAGACATGCCTGAACACCCCCAAATCACACCAGCACCTCTCCTCGCAGCTCAGTGCCCCAAGAGCTCATCCCAAATGTGCCCCAACAGTGAGACAAGCCTTTAAATCACCATTGGTATATATGTTCCTTGCAGATGAAACACAGACCTCAGCCTCACCAAGAGGGGACAAGGACAGGGTCTTTGAAGGAAGCCTGCGCAAGAAAGCCCTTTTTAAAAGTGCATTTTCATCTTTCTTTTTTACAGTGATCTTCTGCCATGGTGGAATGTAAACACCACAGGAATAGACAGAATCGTGAATTAAGGATTTGGACGCCTTGCTTTAGAAGTAATCTTCAAAGAATGCACATCCCAAACATCAGAGTCGCACAACAAGGCTCCGAGCTGCTTGTGACTGCCTGGAAAACGGCACAGGTCACACCTATTATTACCAGTTGGGTCCTGAATTGCTTTTAAAAATCAATAGAAAACATGTCCTTACATCTCGTCTACTTGGCAAGAGGGCAGATTCAGAAACTGCTTGTCTTTGCCCAGAGAAGAAACCATTTGAAGAATGTTACCCACCGACGTTCCCAGCAGTGGGTATAAATAAGAACTAAGTTTTTGGTGATCACTCTGCTTGCTGTTTCCCCAGGAAAAGGCACTGCAGAGCAGCGGCTTCATGAACTGCTCCCTGACCTTCCCCTCTACTTCCAGTCCCCAAGAAGGCACAGGGCTGCTGGGGCTGTTCTGCAGCGCACCCAGGAGCTCCCTTCCTGCTCCTCTGACCACACCTAAGTAATCAGCACAGTGGGAAGTGCTTCTGTGGCCTGGGATGGGGAATTTCCACCGGGAGGCAGCCAGTGGTTACCAGCGTGGGTTCCAGTAAGTCACCTGGGGCGCTGAGCTCCAGGCTCCTTGTTTTGAACAGCAGACAATGAACCGACCTCACAGGAAAGCTGATTCAGTGAGAAAACACGTGTGAGGTACCTGTAAAGCATGCCACAGTGGAGCAGAATAGCATCCTTCCTCTTTCCCTTTCTCCTCCCCCATCCCCCCCCCCACCCCAATCTCAAGTACTGGTCTCAGTTTTTACAGCTATAATGCAACATTCATTTCCCACCACTTAGAAGCACAGTGCTAGGCACTGAATCAATGCTGGCTCAAGAGTTAGAGGCAGCAAGACCCCTCCCCAAGTGCCCCAACAGTGAGACAAGCCTTTAAATCACCATTGGTATATATGTTCCTTGCAGATGAAACACAGACCTCAGCCTCACCAAGAGGGGACAAGGACAGGGTCTTTGAAGGAAGCCTGCGCAAGAAAGCCCTTTTTAAAAGTGCATTTTCATCTTTCTTTTTTACAGTGATCTTCTGCCATGGTGGAATGTAAACACCACAGGAATAGACAGAATCGTGAATTAAGGATTTGGACGCCTTGCTTTAGAAGTAATCTTCAAAGAATGCACATCCCAAACATCAGAGTCGCACAACAAGGCTCCGAGCTGCTTGTGACTGCCTGGAAAACGGCACAGGTCACACCTATTATTACCAGTTGGGTCCTGAATTGCTTTTAAAAATCAATAGAAAACATGTCCTTACATCTCGTCTACTTGGCAAGAGGGCAGATTCAGAAACTGCTTGTCTTTGCCCAGAGAAGAAACCATTTGAAGAATGTTACCCACCGACGTTCCCAGCAGTGGGTATAAATAAGAACTAAGTTTTTGGTGATCACTCTGCTTGCTGTTTCCCCAGGAAAAGGCACTGCAGAGCAGCGGCTTCATGAACTGCTCCCTGACCTTCCCCTCTACTTCCAGTCCCCAAGAAGGCACAGGGCTGCTGGGGCTGTTCTGCAGCGCACCCAGGAGCTCCCTTCCTGCTCCTCTGACCACACCTAAGTAATCAGCACAGTGGGAAGTGCTTCTGTGGCCTGGGATGGGGAATTTCCACCGGGAGGCAGCCAGTGGTTACCAGCGTGGGTTCCAGTAAGTCACCTGGGGCGCTGAGCTCCAGGCTCCTTGTTTTGAACAGCAGACAATGAACCGACCTCACAGGAAAGCTGATTCAGTGAGAAAACACGTGTGAGGTACCTGTAAAGCATGCCACAGTGGAGCAGAATAGCATCCTTCCTCTTTCCCTTTCTCCTCCCCCACCCCCCCCCCCACCCCCATCTCAAGTACTGGTCTCAGTTTTTACAGCTATAATGCAACATTCATTTCCCACCACTTAGAAGCACAGTGCTAGGCACTGAATCAATGCTGGCTCAAGAGTTAGAGGCAGCAAGTATTTGATCCATACAGAGTCTTCCTCAGGAGAACTCAGGCAAGGGCAGTCCCCAGACCCAAAGGCAAACCCATGCAATAAGCTAAATGTGTTTTTGTGAGCACAAGACCCAGAGCATCCTTTAAGACTGAATCTGTATGAAAAGCACAGAAGTCAAATGCTGGCTTATGTGTTAATTAGGCACAACCAAAGATCTGGGCAAGGTTAAACCCATATTTGACAGCAAACTGAGTTCTCTCATTTGATATGAAATCTGTGCGTGGTGACCATTTGTCCTTCCTGCTAAATCTCACCAAACTTCTGGAGAGGGTGCAAAAAAAGACAAAACTATGGACATCCGTTTACTCAAGGATCTTCCTTGTTAAAGGATGAGACCTAATAGGCCTCAGAAGAAAGGGCTTCTCAGAACCACTGCTGGCCAAAGTCAATGCACCTGGAGCAGTTTAATTGTTTTTCCTTTTTAGGGTTTTTTTTTTTTTCTTTTTCTGAGCAGTTTAATAACATCTTGTGCCTCTTGCTCAATTAGGGAGTTATGAAGAGTATTTCAAACTCACGTGGAGTTGGTGGCTTACATGATGAAAGCTTGGAAGTCTCTTTCCAAGCATATATGCTCACTGCAAGAAAACCTTTCGAGAACATCTCTCCAATTGCACCATAGAGCAATCTGAAGACTTATTAGTCATTGGTAGGTTTTGTGTTTTGTTGTTATTTTGGCTTTGTTTTGTTTGAAGCTATCCAGTCTAAACTTGTAACAATTCCCTCGTCATTCTTCCACAGTTTTCTATCTGGTCGGAATTCAAACACAAAGATTCTGTCACCAGGCTCCTTGTGACTCTTGTATGAACAGGCCAGGTCAGTTTTGCCCAGTTTTGATGTGTGGAATGCCAGAAAAAAACATCTCCATTGGTTGAGGTCAAATACAGGGTTTGTGGGGCTTCTATGGCCCAGAGAAGGGACGACTCATTGTGAAGAGACGATTCATTGGAAAAGACCCTAATGCTGGGAAAAATAGAGGGCAAAAGGAGATGACAGAGGACAAGATGGTTGGATGGCATCACTGAGTCAATAGACATGAGTTTGAGCAGGCTCTGGGAGAAGATGAAGGACAGGGAAGCCTGGCGTGCTGCTGTCCATGGAGAAGCAAAGAGTCAGACAAGACTGAACAGAGCTCAACCCAGAGTGGAGCTTCCTGACTCTGTCACCTGCTCTACAAAGCGACAGGCTCTCAGGAGGGTAAGTATCTGGAATTACTTCTATGACTGTGGCCGGGAGTACTTTCTAATTTTGCAAAATGTTGCCAATTTAGGACAAACTAGAGAAAACCCAGTAGACAATAAGTAAGGTTTGCTAATGTTTAACCACTTCTCCAAATTCATTTCATAAATGAAATTTTTTGTGCGTGGGGGACCATTTGTCCTTCCTGCTAAATCTCACCAAACTTCTGGAGAGGGTGCAAAAAAAGACAAAACTATGGACATCCGTTTACTCAAGGATCTTCCTTGTTAAAGGATGAGACCTAATAGGCCTCAGAAGAAAGGGCTTCTCAGAACCACTGCTGGCCAAAGTCAATGCACCTGGAGCAGTTTAATTGTTTTTCCTTTTTAGGGTTTTTTTTTTTTCTTTTTCTGAGCAGTTTAATAACATCTTGTGCCTCTTGCTCAATTAGGGAGTTATGAAGAGTATTTCAAACTCACGTGGAGTTGGTGGCTTACATGATGAAAGCTTGGAAGTCTCTTTCCAAGCATATATGCTCACTGCAAGAAAACCTTTCGAGAACATCTCTCCAATTGCACCATAGAGCAATCTGAAGACTTATTAGTCATTGGTAGGTTTTGTGTTTTGTTGTTATTTTGGCTTTGTTTTGTTTGAAGCTATCCAGTCTAAACTTGTAACAATTCCCTCGTCATTCTTCCACAGTTTTCTATCTGGTCGGAATTCAAACACAAAGATTCTGTCACCAGGCTCCTTGTGACTCTTGTATGAACAGGCCAGGTCAGTTTTGCCCAGTTTTGATGTGTGGAATGCCAGAAAAAAACATCTCCATTGGTTGAGGTCAAATACAGGGTTTGTGGGGCTTCTATGGCCCAGAGAAGGGACGACTCATTGTGAAGAGACGATTCATTGGAAAAGACCTAATGCTGGGAAAAATAGAGGGCAAAAGGAGATGACAGAGGACAAGATGGTTGGATGGCATCACTGAGTCAATAGACATGAGTTTGAGCAGGCTCTGGGAGAAGATGAAGGACAGGGAAGCCTGGCGTGCTGCTGTCCATGGAGAAGCAAAGAGTCAGACAAGACTGAACAGAGCTCAACCCAGAGTGGAGCTTCCTGACTCTGTCACCTGCTCTACAAAGCGACAGGCTCTCAGGAGGGTAAGTATCTGGAATTACTTCTATGACTGTGGCCGGGAGTACTTTCTAATTTTGCAAAATGTTGCCAATTTAGGACAAACTAGAGAAAACCCAGTAGACAATAAGTAAGGTTTGCTAATGTTTAACCACTTCTCCAAATTCATTTCATAAATGATCACAGCAGAACTGGAAATGGTCACTTGGGCCGACTGGTGTCCTTGGACATCAGCCCCATCTACAAAACTAGACTCTCAGAGTAGGGCCCAAGAATACCAATGCTTAACAAGCCTCCCAAGCTCTTCTTTGGTCTGCCTATGTTTGAGAGTGACTGGGCAAGCATACCTTCCTTATTTGACAGATTGGAAAACAGATCCAGCTGGGATAATAAACTGCAGAAGTGACTGACCAAGCATGGGCCAGGACCCAGACTTTTGCATACCTCCTACTTTTGACTCAGAATTGTCTACTGATCTGCCATGAGGGCACACAGTAGGTCCCCGGGAATACATATTTTATTTGCATTCACACAGTCCAATAGCTGAAACACAGCAGCTAACAGGAAGCTGGCAACTAGAAGGCCCCAAGAGAGAGAGCCTGGAAGGCAGATGTGAGTAAGCCCAAGCCGGAACAGTGAAAAGTCAGGTTTCACTCAGCCCTCTGCCAGGAGGTAGGACTCCCCTCTGTAATTGAAGGTAAGTGACAACAGGTCAGGGGCTTCCCTAGTGACTCAGATGGTAAAGAATCTGCCTGCAGTGCAGGAGACCTGGGTTTGATCCCTGGGTCGGGAAGATCCCATGGAGCAAGGGAAGGGCTACTCACCCTAACATTCTTGCCTGAAGAATTTCATGGACAGAGGAGCCTGGCAGGCTATAGTCCATGGGGTCACAAAGAGTCGGACATGACTGAGCAGCCAATACTTTCGCTTTCAACAACAGGTTCTCACCAAGAAGCAAAACAGCAAAGGATTTCTTATTTGACCTGATCATGGAACCCATTTTCAATGAAAGCTTCACTCCCCAAAAAGCTTTAGCTTTGAACAATAGTGGTCTCAAGCCATACTCATAGAGTCTTATGGTCTTTAAGTAATTAGCAGATTATTTAACTCCCTGAGTTGAAAAAGGAAAAAGACTATTACCAGATAGCAAATAGTTTTTAGTCCAAGAGATCTATAAAATCACAGACAATTCACTGTGAAATTATTCTAAATCATTTCAAAAGACCCATGTTCCTAATTCTTTTTTTCTTTTTTTTTAATTTTGGCCTCTTTTACTGTTTTTTGTTTTTTTTTCTTTTTTCATCCATTTTTATTCTTTGGCCTGTGTGGGCCTCCCATTGCAGTGGCCTCTCTTGTTGCAGAGTACCTGCTCTGGGCATATGTGCTCCAAAACGCTGGCTCATAACTGGACACACTGGAACAGCCGCTCCACTGCACATGGGATCTTCCCAGGCCAGGGATCAAACCAGTGCCCCTTGCACTGCAAGGTGGACTCTTTACCCACTGGACCACCAGGGAAGCCCGCTGGTTTCCTAATTCTTTATAAAGGTCTTACTATTTCCATTTTCCATCCCAAATTCCTCCTGCAGGTACCAGACACCCTGTGGGGTGAAGGTGGGGGACAGTTAGTGACTGGCAAGGCCCTGAGCCCCCAAGGGAAAAAGAGAAGCATTCTGCCCTCAAGCCGTTCACATTCTAGTAAAGGAGCTAAAATGTGCACCGGAACAATGGACTTCCATTCATCTCACACAGTACACAGACAGTCCGAGTCCAAAGGAGAAATTTTATACAGTGGAAATATTCTATGGGACAAACAGGTGGAAATGGAGATTTGTGGGTCAGTCGTTCCCAGATCCAACCCCCATCGTTTCTTTTCCTGTGGAATTTTCACCCTGGGTCGGGAAGATCCCATGGAGCAAGGGAAGGGCTACTCACCCTAACATTCTTGCCTGAAGAATTTCATGGACAGAGGAGCCTGGCAGGCTATAGTCCATGGGGTCACAAAGAGTTGGACATGACTGAGCAGCCAATACTTTCGCTTTCAACAACAGGTTCTCACCAAGAAGCAAAACAGCAAAGGATTTCTTATTTGACCTGATCATGGAACCCATTTTCAATGAAAGCTTCACTCCCCAAAAAGCTTTAGCTTTGAACAATAGTGGTCTCAAGCCATACTCATAGAGTCTTATGGTCTTTAAGTAATTAGCAGATTATTTAACTCCCTGAGTTGAAAAAGGAAAAAGACTATTACCAGATAGCAAATAGTTTTTAGTCCAAGAGATCTATAAAATCACAGACAATTCACTGTGAAATTATTCTAAATCATTTCAAAAGATCCATGTTCCTAATTCTTTTTTTCTTTTTTTTTAATTTTGGCCTCTTTTACTGTTTTTTGTTTTTTTTTCTTTTTTCATCCATTTTTATTCTTTGGCCTGTGTGGGCCTCCCATTGCAGTGGCCTCTCTTGTTGCAGAGTACCTGCTCTGGGCATATGTGCTCCAAAACGCTGGCTCATAACTGGACACACTGGAACAGCCGCTCCACTGCACATGGGATCTTCCCAGGCCAGGGATCAAACCAGTGCCCCTTGCACTGCAAGGTGGACTCTTTACCCACTGGACCACCAGGGAAGCCCGCTGGTTTCCTAATTCTTTATAAAGGTCTTACTATTTCCATTTTCCATCCCAAATTCCTCCTGCAGGTACCAGACACCCTGTGGGGTGAAGGTGGGGGACAGTTAGTGACTGGCAAGGCCCTGAGCCCCCAAGGGAAAAAGAGAAGCATTCTGCCCTCAAGGAGTTCACATTCTAGTATAGGAGATAAAATGTGCACCGGAACAATGTACTTCCATTCAGCTCACACAGTACACAGACAGTCCGAGTCCAAAGGAGAAATTTTATACAGTGGAAATATTCTATGGGACAAACAGGTGGAAATGGAGATTTGTGGGTCAGTCGTTCCCAGATCCAACCCCCATCGTTTCTTTTCCTGTGGAATTTTCAGTTGCTATTGACTCATTGGGAGGAAGAAGCTGAGCATCTCCAACATTTTCAGAAAGTAGATTCTGCCACAGGACTCCCCAAGATGGCAGTCACTTGGGCAACAGGATGTGACATAGGTTTAAAGTCCTCTCTCCCCTTCTGCAATCACGCTCTGTGATTCGAGTGTCTCGTTGAAGCCAGTGGGGTGGCTCCACCTCACTCATCAGTCAGATGAGCGCCGCACCAATCAGGGAGTCAAGACGGCATCTTCTGCAGGCCCCACAGCTCCTCTGCCCAGGGTCCCCCATCAAGTGCTGCCAAAGACGAGAATGTAGAGCCACTAACAACTCCTCCGTGTTAATCAGGGCCCCACGCAGCTGCACTCAGCAGCAACCGAGACCCCGACGAGGGCTCTCCGTGCCCAACGTACTGATGTCAAGGGAGAGGTCGTGGTGGAGGCTGCGTGGCTAGCCTCGAATGAGGTGGTATGGGCAGGGGGACAGCTCTAGAGAAGAGGCCTCCGTAGCCACAACCCAAATCAGAAGAAAGCCCCTCGCCTGAGCAGCGCCCCACCGGGGAAGAAACTTGGCAATAACACTAACGTACTTTCTACGTAGAGACAACCACCCTTCAGAGTCACCATCATGGCACCCTCTCAGTAGTCTGGAGAAAGGCACAGCTGCAGCCGCCATCTCTAACAAGGAACAAAGGGCACATCATGAGATAACATGACATCGTGCTCACAGCTCAGGAGAAACTCCCAAGTACATTTTTTCCTCTAGGAAAGTAACAGTCTTTCAAACCATATTTATTAATTGGCCACCTTTGCAAGCTACTGGTCAAGTGCTAGAAGGAGAGTCATCAGAGAACATGCAGGGGCCCTGGCTTTGGGGAGTCTAGCTCCAGAGGAGGGAGCCACACAGAATGTGAGCTAACACTTGATGAAATCCATAAATAAATCCCACAAAGAAAATTAAGTAGGACAATGAGCTGGGAGGTAGCTAGTGTGGCAAAGAGGGAGAGGTGGCCAGGCAAAGCCTCTTGGAAAGAGGTGGCCTTTGATAGATCTGAGGGATAAGCAGAAGCCTTTACACAGGTGGAGGTGTGGACAAGAGCATTCCAGGCAGAGGAAGTAGCCACGCCAAAGACCTTGAGTGTAATCAAGCCTGGCACATCCAAGGAACTGAGAGGGGGTGGAGCCTAGTGAATGGGGAATGGAGGGGAGAGAGGGACAGCCAGGTGCCTGGTTACACCATGGTGGCTCCATCCACCAACTCAAGTTTGTCCAAACCTTCCTCAAATGGATTATTCCTTCCTAGTCAGCACAGTGGCCTCAATTTCAGCTTCAGCCTGCTCTAAATCTTTTACTGTTCTTTATGGGCATTTCCCAGAAGCAGAGAAACACCTGTCTCTTCCAAAAACAAAAACTTCAGGGTAACCCCAAAGTGAGATGGGCACTGACCGCTTTACAACTGCATAGGTGGGTCCTATCCCTGCCACTCCTGGCCAGGTACTGGTCAAGGTGTTCATTGGCCAGATCCAAGAAGCCTTTGGAGGACCCTAACAATGAGGAACCGCCCCTTTACAACTGCATAGGTGGGTCCTATCCCTGCCACTCCAGAGAGCCCCAGCAACCCAAATCAGAAGAAAGCCCCTCGCCTGAGCCCCCTTGGCAATAACACTAACGTACTTTCTACGTGAGACAACCACCCTTCAGAGTCACCATCATGGCACCCTCTCAGTAGTCTGGAGAAAGGCACAGCTGCAGCCGCCATCTCTAACAAGGAACAAAGGGCACATCATGAGATAACATGACATCGTGCTCACAGCTCAGGAGAAACTCCCAAGTACATTTTTCCTCTAGGAAAGTAACAGTCTTTCAAACCATATTTATTAATTGGCCACCTTTGCAAGCTACTGGTCAAGTGCTAGAAGGAGAGTCATCAGAGAACATGCAGGGGCCCTGGCTTTGGGGAGTCTAGCTCCAGAGGAGGGAGCCACACAGAATGTGAGCTAACACTTGATGAAATCCATAAATAAATCCCACAAAGAAAATTAAGTAGGACAATGAGCTGGGAGGTAGCTAGTGTGGCAAAGAGGGAGAGGTGGCCAGGCAAAGCCTCTTGGAAAGAGGTGGCCTTTGATAGATCTGAGGGATAAGCAGAAGCCTTTACACAGGTGGAGGTGTGGACAAGAGCATTCCAGGCAGAGGAAGTAGCCACGCCAAAGACCTTGAGTGTAATCAAGCCTGGCACATCCAAGGAACTGAGAGGGTGGAGCCTAGTGAATGGGGAATGGAGGGAGGGAGGAGCAGCCAGGTGCCTGGTTACACCATGGTGGCTCCATCCACCAACTCAAGTTTGTCCAAACCTTCCTCAAATGGATTATTCCTTCCTAGTCAGCACAGTGGCCTCAATTTCAGCTTCAGCCTGCTCTAAATCTTTTACTGTTCTTTATGGGCATTTCCCAGAAGCAGAGAAACACCTGTCTCTTCCAAAAACAAAAACTTCAGGGTAACCCCAAAGTGAGATGGGCACTGACCGCTTTACAACTGCATAGGTGGGTCCTATCCCTGCCACTCCTGGCCAGGTACTGGTCAAGGTGTTCATTGGCCAGATCCAAGAAGCCTTTGGAGGACCCTAACAATGAGGAACCGTGAATGAAGAGAGCTCTTCCTCTGTGCAGCAGTCTGGAAGGCTTTGTCCAAACAGAGGAAAGGTGAGGCTGCTGTGGGCAGATATCTGAGTTTTTAAATTCTTCTGTAATTATGGCTTCAGTCAAGAAAATGCACATGAGCTCACAGGATGATAAATATTAGCATGCTTCTCCAAGTTCAAGTGAGTTGTCAATAAGACAATTAAAGCAGCATCAATAATATGCACTGTATGGTATTATCTGCTGTTCTAAATCCCAGGCTTTTGTGATCTCTGGGAAACAAAGGGGGACAGGCAGTGGGGATATAAATACTTTTTACTCAAGTAAAAGACGTAATTCTGCATTAACGCAACAGCAAGGACCAGTGCGGGGAGGCAGGGGGCGTAGGACAGAGCATTCTTAAATACTGTATGAAAAGATGTGGGCTAAGGAAGAATGGACTAGGTGGAAAGGACCATTGGCAAGGACCGGTACAATGGAAAATTAGCAAGCCTGTGTCTAAGGTGGATCAATCACTTACATCACGTGGCCCCAGTCAATAGGAGCCTGGATAAGTGCTAGCATTGACCTTAATCAACTGACAATCGGTACTCAGAAATCAGAAAGGCCAGATTCTTCTAAAAGAAGAGGAAGCTAAATGAAACTTCGGGTGAAATTAATAAACATGAACGAGCATGGCCTTTGAGAGAGAGAGAGAAAGTGTGTGTGTGTGTGCGTGTGTGTGTGTGCATGCGCACATGGGCACACATACGTGGTAGCAGGTATTCCTGGACAGTCCAGTGGGTTAGGATTTGGTATTTTCACTGCAGGAGCACATGGCAAAAAAAAGAGAGAGAGAGAGTGTGTGTGAAGAAAATAAGACAGGACAATAATACATACATACACATACATACACAAGTATATACATATAGACTCATAGAGATATGCATACATATATATTCATTTATATGAAAAACCAGACAGTATTGTGCTGAACTGGAATTTGTGATGAACTATCTCTTGAATACAAATTCTATGGCAAAACTTTTTCATTGTTCCCTAAGACAAAAACCTACACAATGCAATCGCTATACATCTGCAGAATCAAAAATCATTTTCCTCCAAAAATAACTTGAAAAGCATTAAATGCACTGGAAGGAGAGTAGACATTAAAACTACTATTTGTTGACACTTTGTGATTTAGGATTGAAGAGAGAAGTTTTCTCCCAATTAATGAGGCAGACATAACAGAGCTGTGTCAAAATATGCACTGTATGGTATTATCTGCTGTTCTAAATCCCAGGCTTTTGTGATCTCTGGGAAACAAAGGGGGACAGGCAGTGGGGATATAAATACTTTTTACTCAAGTAAAAGACGTAATTCTGCATTAACGCAACAGCAAGGACCAGTGCGGGGAGGCAGGGGGCGTAGGACAGAGCATTCTTAAATACTGTATGAAAAGATGTGGGCTAAGGAAGAATGGACTAGGTGGAAAGGACCATTGGCAAGGACCGGTACAATGGAAAATTAGCAAGCCTGTGTCTAAGGTGGATCAATCACTTACATCACGTGGCCCCAGTCAATAGGAGCCTGGATAAGTGCTAGCATTGACCTTAATCAACTGACAATCGGTACTCAGAAATCAGAAAGGCCAGATTCTTCTAAAAGAAGAGGAAGCTAAATGAAACTTCGGGTGAAATTAATAAACATGAACGAGCATGGCCTTTGAGAGAGAGAGAGAGAGAAAGTGTGTGTGTGTGTGCGTGTGTGTGTGTGCATGCGCACATGGGCACACATACGTGGTAGCAGGTATTCCTGGACAGTCCAGTGGGTTAGGATTTGGTATTTTCACTGCAGGAGCACATGGCAAAAAAAAGAGAGAGAGAGAGTGTGTGTGAAGAAAATAAGACAGGACAATAATACATACATACACATACATACACAAGTATATACATATAGACTCATAGAGATATGCATACATATATATTCATTTATATGAAAAACCAGACAGTATTGTGCTGAACTGGAATTTGTGATGAACTATCTCTTGAATACAAATTCTATGGCAAAACTTTTTCATTGTTCCCTAAGACAAAAACCTACACAATGCAATCGCTATACATCTGCAGAATCAAAAATCATTTTCCTCCAAAAATAACTTGAAAAGCATTAAATGCACTGGAAGGAGAGTAGACATTAAAACTACTATTTGTTGACACTTTGTGATTTAGGATTGAAGAGAGAAGTTTTCTCCCAATTAATGAGGCAGACATAACAGAGCTGTGTCAAAATATTGATTTTATTTTATCCTACCTATTGTTGGCACTCTTCTATTAGTTGGAGAAAATATAGTTTTTTCATTAGAGTTATCGTGTCATTATTACATTATTTGCTATTTATTATGCAAAAGAAAGCTTGTGTCACTTTTCAAGATTAATATAGAACAATCACATGGAAAGTCGTGACAGAGATCAAAATAAAATACCAAATGCTACCCCGACAATTTTTACGATGCTAAAATACCTCTTAAGAAGAACAGGAAGGATTGTTGGTTCAAATTTCATAAAATATACACAAATTTAGATTGATATTTACCTACTTGGATAAACTATTCTTCCAACTAAAGCTTAGAAATTAAAATGATTATATTCAAGCTGATATAACTTACTTTATAACAATCAAGTGGATGAGTGGACAATAGTCAACATATTTTCACAGAGCTGAACACACACAATGGGGAAATACTGCTTACCAAGGTCTGTTCCTTTATTCTAAAGAATTATTTTTTATAGTGCCCTTAAATGTTTTTCCTCTTAATTCATCACAGATTTTTGCTAAGGAAGGGGAAATATTTGAGCAAGTTTTCTGAAAGTGTAATAAAAGTCCTGCATTTGTTTCCATAATTTTTCTTTTGAGTCATTTACATTTTAATATTTTACATCAAAGTTGCAATGATGTGAAATACGATATATATGCAGGATGATTTGGAATGTTTACAGTTATTTAATGAAATTTACTTAACCATTTAAAACCAAATGAAGAGGGAAAAAAGTTCAATATCCAAAGAGCCAGGACATACTTCATTTTCCACTAAAAAATTAAACTAAATTAAATTTAAAAGTTACCAGAGTAATCATGTAAGTAATGAATCAAAAGGGTGAAGCATGAAAGTGTGTACTTTCAAGCTCTATAGCATACAGTCCTTTTGGACCTACAGGTGATGTAAACAAGTATCTAGCTTTCCTGCCCAACTGTCCCTTTCCTGAAAGGGGAAATGGGCTCATGATCCCCAGAAACTGCTGGGCAGTGAGTTGAGAACCCTCAAAATCTACTATTTGTTGACACTTGATTGAGAGGGTTTTCTCCCAATTAATGAGGCAGACATAAAAGAGCTGTGTCAAAATATTGATTTTATTTTATCCTACCTATTGTTGGCACTCTTCTATTAGTTGGAGAAAATATAGTTTTTTCATTAGAGTTATCGTGTCATTATTACATTATTTGCTATTTATTATGCAAAAGAAAGCTTGTGTCACTTTTCAAGATTAATATAGAACAATCACATGGAAAGTCGTGACAGAGATCAAAATAAAATACCAAATGCTACCCCGACAATTTTTACGATGCTAAAATACCTCTTAAGAAGAACAGGAAGGATTGTTGGTTCAAATTTCATAAAATATACACAAATTTAGATTGATATTTACCTACTTGGATAAACTATTCTTCCAACTAAAGCTTAGAAATTAAAATGATTATATTCAAGCTGATATAACTTACTTTATAACAATCAAGTGGATGAGTGGACAATAGTCAACATATTTTCACAGAGCTGAACACACACAATGGGGAAATACTGCTTACCAAGGTCTGTTCCTTTATTCTAAAGAATTATTTTTTATAGTGCCCTTAAATGTTTTTCCTCTTAATTCATCACAGATTTTTGCTAAGGAAGGGGAAATATTTGAGCAAGTTTTCTGAAAGTGTAATAAAAGTCCTGCATTTGTTTCCATAATTTTTCTTTTGAGTCATTTACATTTTAATATTTTACATCAAAGTTGCAATGATGTGAAATACGATATATATGCAGGATGATTTGGAATGTTTACAGTTATTTAATGAAATTTACTTAACCATTTAAAACCAAATGAAGAGGGAAAAAAGTTCAATATCCAAAGAGCCAGGACATACTTCATTTTCCACTAAAAAATTAAACTAAATTAAATTTAAAAGTTACCAGAGTAATCATGTAAGTAATGAATCAAAAGGGTGAAGCATGAAAGTGTGTACTTTCAAGCTCTATAGCATACAGTCCTTTTGGACCTACAGGTGATGTAAACAAGTATCTAGCTTTCCTGCCCAACTGTCCCTTTCCTGAAAGGGGAAATGGGCTCATGATCCCCAGAAACTGCTGGGCAGTGAGAACCTCCTCAAAATACCAGGACACCCGAATCAAGCACAGACCTGAGTGTCCCCATGGAAGCAGAGGCCCCGAGGTGGCCTCCACCCTCATTGCCCGAGTGCTCTGCACACTACCTGACATGGGTCTCAGGACCAAGAGGTGGGCAGGGGGGGAGGAAGGTGTGTAACCACTGTGGCCATGGGCAGGAAAGACAGGGCAACTCCGAGATGCTGGTGCAAACTCGAGCTTTACCCCCTCTCCCCGGAGACAGTGTAAGTACAAACAAGTCCAACCAAACTAAGTACGGCAGAACTGAGCAGTCGGGGGACACCCCTAGAGTCAGGGTTGGAGCAGAGGGGAGCCAGGCAACCCAGAAGCACTTGTGAATCTCAACAGATCCTACAAGGTAAGAGGGTCTACATGACTTTCGGTTTTGCAACTAACTTTATGTTCATCGTGTGCCTGTTGCAGAGCAGACGTTCAGTGGGTATTTGTGGAATGGATGAATTATATGGGGAGAAGACTGGATGGAAAGCAGGAAGGAAGATACTGATTTTGGATGGCCGAGGAACCCCCAGCCGCCAGGGACACCCTCCGACAGAAGTGTGCTCAATAGGCACTGACAGCCAGCTCAGGGAGTGGCCTCGGTTGGAAGACATCTTCTCCACACAAAGAGAGACAACTGCAATGCTCATTAAGGGAGGAAGGTACGCTAAGCTCCAGCCACCGTGGCCTTCTTTCTTCTCAAACCACTGAGATCCTTCCAACCTCAGGGCCTTTGCACATGCTGTTTCCGTTGCCTGGAAGCTTTCCCTACCACTTGCTTTACTGGCTCCTTCCCACCTTAGATCACCATGAGCAGTACTGACCACCTCACTGAAAAGGGGCTTCCCCACTGCCCTCTGTCCTCGTCCTTCAGAATCTTCATGGTCACAATGGACATGACAAATACTCTACAACTCTCTGGAACTGTAGGAATCATGGATGTTAGGCACTCCCGTGTCCGCAGCACCTACAGGTGATGTAAACAAGTATCTAGCTTTCCTGCCCAACTGTCCCTTTCCTGAAAGGGGAAATGGGCTCATGATCCCCAGAAACTGCTGGGCAGTGAGAACCTCCTCAAAATACCAGGACACCCGAATCAAGCACAGACCTGAGTGTCCCCATGGAAGCAGAGGCCCCGAGGTGGCCTCCACCCTCATTGCCCGAGTGCTCTGCACACTACCTGACATGGGTCTCAGGACCAAGAGGTGGGCAGGGGGGGAGGAAGGTGTGTAACCACTGTGGCCATGGGCAGGAAAGACAGGGCAACTCCGAGATGCTGGTGCAAACTCGAGCTTTACCCCCTCTCCCCGGAGACAGTGTAAGTACAAACAAGTCCAACCAAACTAAGTACGGCAGAACTGAGCAGTCGGGGGACACCCCTAGAGTCAGGGTTGGAGCAGAGGGGAGCCAGGCAACCCAGAAGCACTTGTGAATCTCAACAGATCCTACAAGGTAAGAGGGTCTACATGACTTTCGGTTTTGCAACTAACTTTATGTTCATCGTGTGCCTGTTGCAGAGCAGACGTTCAGTGGGTATTTGTGGAATGGATGAATTATATGGGGAGAAGACTGGATGGAAAGCAGGAAGGAAGATACTGATTTTGGATGGCCGAGGAACCCCCAGCCGCCAGGGACACCCTCCAACAGAAGTGTGCTCAATAGGCACTGACAGCCAGCTCAGGGAGTGGCCTCGGTTGGAAGACATCTTCTCCACACAAAGAGAGACAACTGCAATGCTCATTAAGGGAGGAAGGTACGCTAAGCTCCAGCCACCGTGGCCTTCTTTCTTCTCAAACCACTGAGATCCTTCCAACCTCAGGGCCTTTGCACATGCTGTTTCCGTTGCCTGGAAGCTTTCCCTACCACTTGCTTTACTGGCTCCTTCCCACCTTAGATCACCATGAGCAGTACTGACCACCTCACTGAAAAGGGGCTTCCCCACTGCCCTCTGTCCTCGTCCTTCAGAATCTTCATGGTCACAATGGACATGACAAATACTCTACAACTCTCTGGAACTGTAGGAATCATGGATGTTAGGCACTCCCGTGTCCCCAGCACCTACACAGTGATTATCTGTAGGATGCACAAATCTAGGAACCATAGAACGTGGCGGAGGCAGGTGTAACAGGAGAGCAGCCAGTGCCTTGGCCAAAGGCTCTGCTCCACTGCATGCCACTCCAGCTGAAGAAGGGGGTCATGGGGCTCAGAAGCCTCGGCTCTCCAATGGTTGTGTTCAAGAGAATGCCATCTCCAGAGATGGTCCAGAGCCCCAGTCCCAAGGTCACCCATGGCCATAGGCACAGGCACGGGTCCATTCAGAGAAAACCCAGCAAAGCCATCTACCAGCTGCCCGAGCTTGGGCAAGTCATACAACGTGGATACGCCTCCTTTTCTCCACCAAAAGGCAGAGAGTATTTTAAGACCTAAATTAAATAATATCTTGCATTTTAGAGCCCAAGGCCATCTGTGTAATAAGCACTCCATAAATGTTAGAAGTAAATCTACAAGACCTAATCTTGGTTTCAGACTTTCTACAGGAAGATGGGATCTTGTTTCTTAATATAACATGACTAGGGTACTTTCCAAGGATGACTGGAATGTGGATTTTGCCATAGGTTTGGTATCCCCCCTCCCACTGAGGAAAAGCCACCCAGAATTCCACTCTTTCCCTTGCAGGAAAATGTAAAGGAGCTATGTTCAATTCTCCACCTCTCTCTGGGGTAACTCATCTTGAATTCAATGGCCACAAGTTCAACTCGTTAATTTTATACTTTATGCACAAAGAGAGACAACTGCAATGCTCATTAAGGGAGGAAGGTACGCTAAGCTCCAGCCACCGTGGCCTTCTTTCTTCTCAAACCACTGAGATCCTTCCAACCTCAGGGCCTTTGCACATGCTGTTTCCGTTGCCTGGAAGCTTTCCCTACCACTTGCTTTACTGGCTCCTTCCCACCTTAGATCACCATGAGCAGTACTGACCACCTCACTGAAAAGGGGCTTCCCCACTGCCCTCTGTCCTCGTCCTTCAGAATCTTCATGGTCACAATGGACATGACAAATACTCTACAACTCTCTGGAACTGTAGGAATCATGGATGTTAGGCACTCCCGTGTCCCCAGCACCTACACAGTGATTATCTGTAGGATGCACAAATCTAGGAACCATAGAACGTGGCGGAGGCAGGTGTAACAGGAGAGCAGCCAGTGCCTTGGCCAAAGGCTCTGCTCCACTGCATGCCACTCCAGCTGAAGAAGGGGGTCATGGGGCTCAGAAGCCTCGGCTCTCCAATGGTTGTGTTCAAGAGAATGCCATCTCCAGAGATGGTCCAGAGCCCCAGTCCCAAGGTCACCCATGGCCATAGGCACAGGCACGGGTCCATTCAGAGAAAACCCAGCAAAGCCATCTACCAGCTGCCCGAGCTTGGGCAAGTCATACAACGTGGATACGCCTCCTTTTCTCCACCAAAAGGCAGAGAGTATTTTAAGACCTAAATTAAATAATATCTTGCATTTTAGAGCCCAAGGCCATCTGTGTAATAAGCACTCCATAAATGTTAGAAGTAAATCTACAAGACCTAATCTTGGTTTCAGACTTTCTACAGGAAGATGGGATCTTGTTTCTTAATATAACATGACTAGGGTACTTTCCAAGGATGACTGGAATGTGGATTTTGCCATAGGTTTGGTATCCCCCCTCCCACTGAGGAAAAGCCACCCAGAATTCCACTCTTTCCCTTGCAGGAAAATGTAAAGGAGCTATGTTCAATTCTCCACCTCTCTCTGGGGTAACTCATCTTGAATTCAATGGCCACAAGTTCAACTCGTTAATTTTATACTTTATGCACAAGCATTTGGCTCCCTTGAAATCAGCAAGTGAGTGTACACAAGTATGCAGATTAGATGAGTCTCCTGTGTGAGTGTGTGTGTGTGCTTGGTGTGTGTTCTGGGTCCTAAAGCATCATCTTCCCTCCGCACACTTGTGCTTTATATCCTGATACAACACCCCCGAAAGGGATTCTGCTCTCCATCACACCACTAATCTGCCTAGGACAAGAATACTTTAATACATTTTAAAAAGAAGACTGAATGAGTAAAGAATGAATGAATGACAGCCGTGCCTCCGCGGGGCCTCTGGTCTGGGCCCAGGGCAGAGTTTAAGAGTCAGGTGCACGGTGTTGCCACCAAGATAACCACAACCAGGGTGTGGTGTGGTGTGGGTGACCTGGAAACCCAGAGCTAACACGTGATGGACTGAAATGAGAGTATTTGCTTAGTGGAGACAAAAACCCTATCGCAACTCTGTGCCCTTCCATGAACTCAGCTGACCCTTTAAAATACATCTTCTGAAATGTATAGGAAATCAATCACCTGATATTTATTGATTCCCAGGTAAATAACTCCCAAGACCAGCGAGAGAAACAAAGGAGGAAAGACACCTCTCTAGACTTTGCAAATGACTGATGGGTATAGGTTGGGTTTTTATTCCTGAAATATTTAACAGAATGTACAATATAAGTAATAATATTAAGCTGGTCATTTGTAGAATGGCTCGTCCCTGGGTTCATTAATTAATCATTTTATGTTTTAATCCTGATGACTCAATTAGGGAGGAAAAATCATTCCAATTTTACTGATGAGAAAACTGAGGCTCAAAGACAGAAAATGCCCTGTTCTCAAACAGTTTGTGAGTGGAGGTGCTGGGCTGTCAAGCCCGGTCCCATTTGACTGGTCCTGAGCTCTTTATCACCATGCTACATGGCTTAAAAACAAAAACAAAAAGCTTCTAGCTCTTCCTCATTTACAAACTCCATGTTTCCAGCTCAGTGAAATAAGCATCTTAATCATGGAATGAAGGAGAGAACATCCCTAAAAATTAAATAATGCAAAAAATGGACTTATAGATATTGATATATCAAGCAAAACATGTACTATGTAACCGTTGCAAAAAAATTAATTAGCAAATAAAATGCACACAAAGAATTCCCCCGTAGACACCCCTTCTGCAGCAATGATACAGTAACTAGAAAGGAACCTGAAGTTTTCTGGTGCTAATCTAAGGGTTAACAGTTGACTGACGATGGAAATTACTCAGGAGAGGGGTCCCTGCACTGCTCCCCCGTGCAGCAACAATGTGATTCACTTGTCTTCCAGATGGAGATAGGCAAGGACAAGTATCAGCACATACAGCCACAAATGATTGTGTTAGAATTTTATACTGAATTCTACTCAACTCTGATTCTTGAAAAACGTTCTCCTTCCCCACCCTTCCCAGGTCTCCTGGCCCCTTGGCCGAACCTCCACAGGAGGCCAACCTCCAGCAGAAGGGAGTCTGAGAGGCAGATGCTAATTCGCAAGTCTGTCCAGAAGAACGAAGCACTATAAACCCCTCCTTCTTTGGATCAATAAACAAATTATTTTATTGAAGGTGGTATTTGGAGATCACATACACAAACGACATGAATTTTATCGGAGCAATACTGCCGTGCAAATGAGAGAGAAAGTTTTCTGAACAGCATACCCCCGTCGTCCCCAAGATTCACACATGGGCCTGGCATTTGCCACCTGAGCAGCCAGGCTCCTAATTCAGGCAGAGCTAGCAGTGCCTGAAAAAAAGAGGAAAAAACCATCTCATACGGTTCTAGCTCCTGTCAACCTTTTGAGACAGGAGGGAAAATGTAAGGTTCAAGTTGCTGGTATCACTGAGATAAAAAAGGGCAGTATGTCAACGGCAGCCGAGTCTTCTGGGAGGGTTTTGAAAATGGTGCATACTCTAATAATCTTCCATATATTACCTGACCTCGTCAGACAGCCATCGCTAAAGAATAAACATGCCAGTAGGCACGGCAGGCACACCCCTCCTAAAAGACAAGCATATCACCGCTGGTTACATCACAGAAGTGTTGTCACGGGAAATGCCAATCAGATGACCAGATCCTGGTTGAGTCCCTCATTTGTCACGCACTTAGAAAGTCACTGTGTCTTCCAAATAAGCATCTTAATCATGGAATGAAGGAGAGAACATCCCTAAAAATTAAATAATGCAAAAAATGGACTTATAGATATTGATATATCAAGCAAAACATGTACTATGTAACCGTTGCAAAAAAATTAATTAGCAAATAAAATGCACACAAAGAATTCCCCCGTAGACACCCCTTCTGCAGCAATGATACAGTAACTAGAAAGGAACCTGAAGTTTTCTGGTGCTAATCTAAGGGTTAACAGTTGACTGACGATGGAAATTACTCAGGAGAGGGGTCCCTGCACTGCTCCCCCGTGCAGCAACAATGTGATTCACTTGTCTTCCAGATGGAGATAGGCAAGGACAAGTATCAGCACATACAGCCACAAATGATTGTGTTAGAATTTTATACTGAATTCTACTCAACTCTGATTCTTGAAAAACGTTCTCCTTCCCCACCCTTCCCAGGTCTCCTGGCCCCTTGGCCGAACCTCCACAGGAGGCCAACCTCCAGCAGAAGGGAGTCTGAGAGGCAGATGCTAATTCGCAAGTCTGTCCAGAAGAACGAAGCACTATAAACCCCTCCTTCTTTGGATCAATAAACAAATTATTTTATTGAAGGTGGTATTTGGAGATCACATACACAAACGACATGAATTTTATCGGAGCAATACTGCCGTGCAAATGAGAGAGAAAGTTTTCTGAACAGCATACCCCCGTCGTCCCCAAGATTCACACATGGGCCTGGCATTTGCCACCTGAGCAGCCAGGCTCCTAATTCAGGCAGAGCTAGCAGTGCCTGAAAAAAAGAGGAAAAAACCATCTCATACGGTTCTAGCTCCTGTCAACCTTTTGAGACAGGAGGGAAAATGTAAGGTTCAAGTTGCTGGTATCACTGAGATAAAAAAGGGCAGTATGTCAACGGCAGCCGAGTCTTCTGGGAGGGTTTTGAAAATGGTGCATACTCTAATAATCTTCCATATATTACCTGACCTCGTCAGACAGCCATCGCTAAAGAATAAACATGCCAGTAGGCACGGCAGGCACACCCCTCCTAAAAGACAAGCATATCACCGCTGGTTACATCACAGAAGTGTTGTCACGGGAAATGCCAATCAGATGACCAGATCCTGGTTGAGTCCCTCATTTGTCACGCACTTAGAAAGCCACTGTGTCTTCCATGGGGGGGGGCAGCAGTTATTAAAGGGGAAATTGCCACCTCCCAGGCCCTCACCAATACATTTTGAGATGATGCCAATGTCCGTGTCATGGTGTCTGTATTTCTTCTGCCTCTGAAATATGCTAGGTGAGAATTTTAAATGGAACGAACATTCAGACAGTCCCCCACCAAACTTCAATGGAAGCTTTTTAAATATAGTTTCAGAGTTCGTGTGAAAAGGAGAAAACAGCTGAAAAGGAGGAAATGGGTGAGGGGGGGGGGGGGGACTGGGAAGGGGAGAAGAATGAAAGAAAACAAAAAAACACAGAGAAAACAGATATTAAGTTGTCAAATCAATGATCTCAGAAAAGAACGGCAGACAGGGTGTCTGGTGTTTTGCTTAAGAAATGGCGCTTCCAAAGTCCATAAGAGCTCCCGGCAGGGGCCGGGCTGCCCACGGATGGCTCGGAGGACTCGAGAAAACCCAGTGGCTGTGCAGACCAGCACAGGGGCCGCCCTCCGCCATCCAGGAGGCTCTGGCCGCACAGATTAAACCCTTTCATGTCATAGGCATGTGGCAGCTTTCCTCCCTCCCACATTCCCACACTGCACTTTCCTACCTTTTGAACTCTTCCTGGGCTACTGGAGCGGGATTGCCGCCCACCAGTGCTGACCCTCTTGCGTGTGGAAAATGTTTGTGCATAAAGTTTCTCAGATGCTGCAGGAATCCTGCCCTGAGTTTAATTGCCAGACCCAGCCATGTTTCATCAGTGAGATGCTCTCTGCTCGGTACAGATTCAAGGCAGTTAAAATAGCCACTTGGCATCCATGGAGGACAACCCCCAGACGGCGAGCCCTGGCCGAGGATGCAAAATAATTAAAGCACTTTAGCTGTAATTTCGGTAAGATTTCCCACCCCGTTTAGTCGGCTTCATAGAAATGACAGCCTTTCTGTAGTCATTTGCAAGGCTTTGCCTGACTTGACTTTAATAGATTTTAATAGAGAATTTTTTTAAAAAAAATTAAAGAACAAAAACAATGTGCCACTTTCTTCTCTAGTCAATAAGGAAGAAGTGTTTCCAAATATTTTGAAAGATAAATTTAAATAATCAAGCGATTCAAGAGATTAAATTTCTTATATACTATCTATGTGGTCTGTAATCTGTTTGCTTCTCTATAGTTGATACAGTTTAGCTGATACCGTTTCCAAATATTTTCTCCCTCTTGAAAACAAATTTACAACAATGCATATGTTCTCCAAGTAGCAAGTTCTGCTTTACATTTTTAACTTCCATGTGAAAGGCGAGTTGCTACGCCAGGGAAGGATGTCAGGGTTCACAGTCCTGAGTGCTGGAGACAGAGCCGGAGTGCAGGCGAGGCCAGAGGTGGGGCGCCGGGGAGGGGGCAGGAGGCTGGCTGGGAACCCCAGGGTGCAGCTGCATCCAGTGGCCACGCCTCTCAGGCTGCGCAGGGGATGCCCTCCACTCCGTTGGCGAAAGACTCTATACGACGACGTGTCCGAGGTGCAGAGCGCAGGGCCCGGCATGAGGCAAGCACCCAACAGCAGAGCTGCTGGCTCGACACACCTACACAGAGATGCCCCAGACCGTGTTCTCAGGGGCCTGCCAACGACAGGCATAACAATTCCCTGAGAGCCCTTCCATGAACCAGAACTCTCATCCAAACCTGTAGGAATTCTTTTGGAACCTCAGACATGCAAGTAAGAACATCACTGTAAGACTGAATGGGCATTTTTCTGTGATTAATCGCAGATATGGGGCTCTGTGGATTGGCTTTTAAAACCTAAATAGGGTTACTTCCTCCTGCCTATATGTATGGCTGAATGTGTGTATTTGATAACAACCAAAGGCTAAAAGATGATGAAGGGGCTGAGCTGAAAGACTGCCAGAGAGAGAGACAGAACAGGGTTGGGGTCGCCCAAGAGACAAGCCCACCTCAGTAATCAAAGCCCAGCCAAACACAGCTCAGGTAATCGAAGCCTTGATAGAAAACTTTCAGGTTAATGTCAGCTCAAGCCTACGGTGATCATTTTTCCTGTGTCAAAATGGCACTTAATTTTCTCATTGTAAGAAATTATACTCATAGGTAAGTAGAGGAGGGGCCCCTACAAACTCATTTTCCTTCTTGCATCTCTTAATGCCTTCAAAGCATCGGCATCACCTTCCTGTCACTGCCGCCCGGAGGCCCCACCTGGACGTCTGTGTCCCTCCAAAGGGGCTGGCTCTGGCTGCCCAGAACCTTCTCTCCTTGGTGTCAGGAGGCCGTGGATGAGCTCAGCGGGTCAACGACGCAGTCTCAGGGACTTTGTGGGAGGGCGCCTCAGTGGGCCATGGGTCAAAGGAGGTGCTCTGGGCAGGCTTTTAACTTCCATGTGAAAGGCCAGAGGAAGGATGTCAGGGTTCACAGTCCTGAGTGCTGGGGACAGAGCCGGAGTGCAGGCGAGGCCAGAGGTGGGGCGCCGGGGAGGGCAGGAGGCTGGCTGGGAACCCCAGGGTGCAGCTGCATCCAGTGGCCACGCCTCTCAGGCTGCGCAGGGGATGCCCTCCACTCCGTTGGCGAAAGACTCTATACGACGACGTGTCCGAGGTGCAGAGCGCAGGGCCCGGCATGAGGCAAGCACCCAAAAGCAGAGCTGCTGGCTCGACACACCTACACAGAGATGCCCCAGACCGTGTTCTCAGGGGCCTGCCAACGACAGGCATAACAATTCCCTGAGAGCCCTTCCATGAACCAGAACTCTCATCCAAACCTGTAGGAATTCTTTTGGAACCTCAGACATGCAAGTAAGAACATCACTGTAAGACTGAATGGGCATTTTTCTGTGATTAATCGCAGATATGGGGCTCTGTGGATTGGCTTTTAAAACCTAAATAGGGTTACTTCCTCCTGCCTATATGTATGGCTGAATGTGTGTATTTGATAACAACCAAAGGCTAAAAGATGATGAAGGGGCTGAGCTGAAAGACTGCCAGAGAGAGAGACAGAACAGGGTTGGGGTCGCCCAAGAGACAAGCCCACCTCAGTAATCAAAGCCCAGCCAAACACAGCTCAGGTAATCGAAGCCTTGATAGAAAACTTTCAGGTTAATGTCAGCTCAAGCCTACGGTGATCATTTTTCCTGTGTCAAAATGGCACTTAATTTTCTCATTGTAAGAAATTATACTCATAGGTAAGTAGAGGAGGGGCCCCTACAAACTCATTTTCCTTCTTGCATCTCTTAATGCCTTCAAAGCATCGGCATCACCTTCCTGTCACTGCCGCCCGGAGGCCCCACCTGGACGTCTGTGTCCCTCCAAAGGGGCTGGCTCTGGCTGCCCAGAACCTTCTCTCCTTGGTGTCAGGAGGCCGTGGATGAGCTCAGCGGGTCAACGACGCAGTCTCAGGGACTTTGTGGGGAGGGCGCCCTCAGTGGGCCATGGGTCAAAGGAGGTGCTCTGGGCAGGAGAGGGGTTCAGTGCGGCCACTCCAGAAGCAGGCTGGATGGGTTCTCATCCTGGCTCCTCCATTCCCCTCTCTCAGTGCCTGAGGTTCCCTTTCCTAAATTTCTAGACAAATACAGTACCTGCTCATAGAGAGGCTGTAAGGATTAAACAAGTCCAGGCGTTAGAGCACAGGCCGACCACACAGTGCGTACACGAGAAAAGGCCATTCTCATCACCCTGCCTGCAGGAGGCCCGGCCTCAACTCGGAGTATGAGGACTGTTGCTTTACACGTCCTGCTTGGCACGTCACTGTCAGGGAGCCCAGAAACGCAGTTCTCACTGGTAGGCCCCTTTTCAGGGTGTAACTGACATAAAAACAGACTCGAGAGTCCCAGACTCCCTGCACCCAAGTATTCTTCTACGATGGTCATTCTCGCTCCGGTCAGACCCCAGGTCTGCCCCCATTTGGCACAGGCCTGGTGACACAGGGCACTGGGACACACGTGTCTCCTTGCCAGGCTGTGTATCCCCTGGGGGCCAGAGCTCCCTGCGCCGCCTGAGATGCCCAAGACAGGGCCTGGCACATAAAGTCTGTGGGAAGGGAACCTGGTTTTCTCCCAGGGCATGCGTGGAAATGTCTGGAAATATGTTTGATGGTCGCGACTGGGAAGAGCGAGTCTAGCGAGCAGCAGTCAAGGATGCTGCTCAACATCCTATAAGAACCCAGGACCGACTCTACAAGTGGGTAACATCTTTAGTGTCCCCACTGAGAAACCCCTTTGGTTAATGTCAGCTCAAGCCTACGGTGATCATTTTTCCTGTGTCAAAATGGCACTTAATTTTCTCATTGTAAGAAATTATACTCATAGGTAAGTAGAGGAGGGGCCCCTACAAACTCATTTTCCTTCTTGCATCTCTTAATGCCTTCAAAGCATCGGCATCACCTTCCTGTCACTGCCGCCCGGAGGCCCCACCTGGACGTCTGTGTCCCTCCAAAGGGGCTGGCTCTGGCTGCCCAGAACCTTCTCTCCTTGGTGTCAGGAGGCCGTGGATGAGCTCAGCGGGTCAACGACGCAGTCTCAGGGACTTTGTGGGGAGGGCGCCCTCAGTGGGCCATGGGTCAAAGGAGGTGCTCTGGGCAGGAGAGGGGTTCAGTGCGGCCACTCCAGAAGCAGGCTGGATGGGTTCTCATCCTGGCTCCTCCATTCCCCTCTCTCAGTGCCTGAGGTTCCCTTTCCTAAATTTCTAGACAAATACAGTACCTGCTCATAGAGAGGCTGTAAGGATTAAACAAGTCCAGGCGTTAGAGCACAGGCCGACCACACAGTGCGTACACGAGAAAAGGCCATTCTCATCACCCTGCCTGCAGGAGGCCCGGCCTCAACTCGGAGTATGAGGACTGTTGCTTTACACGTCCTGCTTGGCACGTCACTGTCAGGGAGCCCAGAAACGCAGTTCTCACTGGTAGGCCCCTTTTCAGGGTGTAACTGACATAAAAACAGACTCGAGAGTCCCAGACTCCCTGCACCCAAGTATTCTTCTACGATGGTCATTCTCGCTCCGGTCAGACCCCAGGTCTGCCCCCATTTGGCACAGGCCTGGTGACACAGGGCACTGGGACACACGTGTCTCCTTGCCAGGCTGTGTATCCCCTGGGGGCCAGAGCTCCCTGCGCCGCCTGAGATGCCCAAGACAGGGCCTGGCACATAAAGTCTGTGGGAAGGGAACCTGGTTTTCTCCCAGGGCATGCGTGGAAATGTCTGGAAATATGTTTGATGGTCGCGACTGGGAAGAGCGAGTCTAGCGAGCAGCAGTCAAGGATGCTGCTCAACATCCTATAAGAACCCAGGACCGACTCTACAAGTGGGTAACATCTTTAGTGTCCCCACTGAGAAACCCTGGCCGAGAGGAGCAGTGTTTACACCAAAGGCCTCACCTGGATCTTGTCTCTTAGGCAGATAATCCAGACCTCCAGCATGCTCAGAAGCTGTCAAACGTCAGGAGCTCCATGGCCTCTGTAGTAGCCAAAAACTCCAATGTAAGAGAAACCCAAGATCTACAATGATTTTTTAAAGCAAACGTTTCAGGGGTGACATTCTCAAGCAGCCAACAGAGCTCACTGAAACCAGCCCTCATCTCTGGGCAGTGATGCAGGAAAAGCGGGCCTGCATTCTTTAGGGTCCATCTTCTGAGCAGATACGTCCCCCTCCACTTTGTGATTCCTTCAGTTCTCTCAGCCCCAGCCCCTTCACTGTGCACATAGACTAAGCAGCTCACTTATCTACCCGGGGGAGTGCACTGTAACTAGGAAATCGTCTCATAACAGGTGCTTCTAGCAGGAGCACCTTCTCCAGCACATGCACATGCGCACAGACACACACACACTCCGGCATCACCAATCAAGACTCCAGTGGCCACTCCCTGGCTTGGTTCTGTTCGACGGCACACAGGACTCCCTAGCTTCCCTTGGCTCTCTCTCTATGGCACTCAATGCCACTGACGGTGGCCCAGACAGCCCAGACCTGAGCAAACAACCCTCTCCTCGACAGAAGGCCTCTCCCTCTCTCGACAACTCCCCAACCGGTACCAGAAGACCAGGCAGAATACACAGTCAGCCCCACCAGCCAGGCCTTTTGCCCCTGCCTTGCCCGGGGCTGCTCCAGTCCCTCTGCTGCTCTGCCATGACGCAGGCTAGAGACACCGGGCCAGTGTGCACAGTAGGCCTGGTTCCACTGAGACAGCTTCTCCACTCACAAGTCCCTACGAGCAGAGATGAGTCTCCACCTCATCAGCGAACTTGCCTCTTATTTTTAGACTCCAAAATCCAGCCTTCGCAGCCTGGGAGATAGCATCAGGTCACCTGCTGACCAGCGGCCCTTCAGTCCAAATCTGTCTCACTTGGAGAAGCAGGGCTGAGCACTCACCTGCTCTGGGTCCTGGCAGAGGTGTTGTGGGGGACTCCCGCCCTCAGCATGGACAAAAGCTGACCTACAAAAGCTCACTTCTGTTTTTAAACCTGCGTCAAGTCTCACTTTAAATAATGCTGAGAACAAAATGCAAGCTGATATTTCAGCTTACTTAAAAGGCTTATTAAAAACACTAAATCCAAAGACGTTAAAAAGCTATAATTGTCCTCATTCAAACTGGAAAAATAAATCTATTTGCTTTCTTCTTTTATGATCCTCTTCTTTAAAAAAAATAAGTTCATCTATATTCTCATGAGCATCATTGCTGTCTTTTCTTCCCCCTTCCATTCAAGGCACTTTAAAAACACCTGTGCCATTCACAGCCAACTTTTGAGCAAAAGGCAACCACGTTTGGGAAAGGCTGTTTAACTCTGATTTCCTTATGCCAGAGATAAGCTTCTCTTGCTCGCAGTCAGATGGAGTTCAGAGCTCACCTGAACGGGCTCTTGGATTTTATAGGTCTGATCTGATGGAAATTTCTTTGGTTACCTAAGGCAAAGCAGACAACCTCATCCGTCAGCTGTTTAGGGCTCAGCAAGCCATGATTCCACATCTCAGCACTGCCTTCAGCACCCAATGGGCAACTGTGGGCTGCACATCCTGGCCACCTTCCTGTCTTCTCTCATAATGGGGGTTACTGGCCTCCGGCTTGGACCAGAGCGGCGTGACTGTCTCTCTGGATCCTCCCCTCTGTCTTCCGTGGAGAGAGCCCCAGCCAGCAGTTAACTTGCTGAGTGGTGAGATCGCAAGCCTGCTCAGAAGTTAAGCACTCCAGGCACAGAACAAGATGGGTTTTCAGAGCAGTGGTCCAAGAGAATGCAAATGTATTGAAAGCGCTTTCTCCAGGTTTTCCATAATTACCATTTATGTCTCCAGGAACTGTTTCCCCGAACCCAGTTTAGGGTGAAAGCATTTTAGAGACTTTCTCTGCAGATGACATATGAGGTACTAACCTTTTTTCATATGCCCAGATGTTAAGTTCATTTTCATCACATTTATGCAAATCTCATTTGAACAGTAAATCAAAAGAAATCTTAAATCATTGTACACTATTTAAAAAAAACACAGTAAATTTGGTTTACTTGCAGTGATATTAACATAAAGTCACAGTTAAGGGACTGAAGGTAGGAAGCAGATGTCACAATCCCTTCTTCTGTGCAATGGTCCCAGAGAGACCTGGGGTCCCAGCCATCCATCGACTCCAAATGTCTCTACCTGGTTACAACCGGATTCAAGCAGTACTAGCTTCAGGGTATCCTGTACATCGAAGCCTTCTAAAAGTTTTCCAAACTTTGAGAAAACAGGGGTCTCTCCATCTAGGGGCCTGCCATCCGTGTTGGTGTCTGGACTCAGGCACTACGAAGTCGAAGGCCCAGTAGTGAGACTTCTGGCAGCTCACTGCTTCCTCAGTGGGGGGGGGGGGAAGCTAATTCCTAGGGCTCTGAGGGCCTGCATTTGTCAAAGCGCTGGACGTCAGTGCTATCGTTACCAAGCAAATCAGCCAGGCGGTTAATGGTGGAATCAGGAGACATTTGCACTCCGCTATCAGAATGACATCATGACTAAAGCAGCCTCCAGCCAGAAGCCCTAGGCTCTCCCTAAGCAGAGGCCAGAGAGTTGCCCGCTGGCCCCCGGGCATCTCCCCAGGCTAAAGCGGAGTCCCCTGCCCCTTCTAGTCAGGCTGGTGGGCCCAGCTACCAGCAAATTCCCTAGCAAACAGAAACTAAGGCTACAGTTTTCTCCCAAGAAAATCTACTTTTGCCCAGGTTCTGAACACTGTAAATAAATAATACACTATTACGTATTCTTGATAAATTCTGAGGTATTATATAATCACTTCTCTGGACAGGCCAGGGTTGATCTTTTATGAATGTAGCTACATTTTGGCTACAGTATTTATGGCATTGCCAACAGAATTGTCAATCTCTCGGTGACTCTCTAGCAAAGAATGCACTTCCCTTTGAGCATTAGGATGCAAAAGGGCAGGGGAGCTAAAGGAGTATGTTTAGGGTGAAAGCATTTTAGAGACTTTCTCTGCAGATGACATATGAGGTACTAACCTTTTTTCATATGCCCAGATGTTAAGTTCATTTTCATCACATTTATGCAAATCTCATTTGAACAGTAAATCAAAAGAAATCTTAAATCATTGTACACTATTTAAAAAAAACACAGTAAATTTGGTTTACTTGCAGTGATATTAACATAAAGTCACAGTTAAGGGACTGAAGGTAGGAAGCAGATGTCACAATCCCTTCTTCTGTGCAATGGTCCCAGAGAGACCTGGGGTCCCAGCCATCCATCGACTCCAAATGTCTCTACCTGGTTACAACCGGATTCAAGCAGTACTAGCTTCAGGGTATCCTGTACATCGAAGCCTTCTAAAAGTTTTCCAAACTTTGAGAAAACAGGGGTCTCTCCATCTAGGGGCCTGCCATCCGTGTTGGTGTCTGGACTCAGGCACTACGAAGTCGAAGGCCCAGTAGTGAGACTTCTGGCAGCTCACTGCTTCCTCAGTGGGGGGGGGGAAGCTAATTCCTAGGGCTCTGAGGGCCTGCATTTGTCAAAGCGCTGGACGTCAGTGCTATCGTTACCAAGCAAATCAGCCAGGCGGTTAATGGTGGAATCAGGAGACATTTGCACTCCGCTATCAGAATGACATCATGACTAAAGCAGCCTCCAGCCAGAAGCCCTAGGCTCTCCCTAAGCAGAGGCCAGAGAGTTGCCCGCTGGCCCCCGGGCATCTCCCCAGGCTAAAGCGGAGTCCCCTGCCCCTTCTAGTCAGGCTGGTGGGCCCAGCTACCAGCAAATTCCCTAGCAAACAGAAACTAAGGCTACAGTTTTCTCCCAAGAAAATCTACTTTTGCCCAGGTTCTGAACACTGTAAATAAATAATACACTATTACGTATTCTTGATAAATTCTGAGGTATTATATAATCACTTCTCTGGACAGGCCAGGGTTGATCTTTTATGAATGTAGCTACATTTTGGCTACAGTATTTATGGCATTGCCAACAGAATTGTCAATCTCTCGGTGACTCTCTAGCAAAGAAGCCCTGCACTCTTCTCCTTCGAGCATTAGAAATAAATGATGCTGGAGAAATTGGGGGGAGGGGGCAGGGAGAGAGCTAAAGGAGTAGCCCTTCTTGCTCTTGTTGCGCCGGCTTTTCTTTCTTTTTAAAGCACAGCCGATCACACGCGCGCACGCACACACACACACACACACACACTGAGCCAGAGACACAAACCTTAGAATAATGGGGGAAGCATTTGGCGACGAGCTGCAGACGCGGCTCGGCGCGGCGCGACAAGCAGCCGACCCGGCTCGCTCTCTGGCTCGCAGCTCTGCCCTCCACGGCGCGGCGGCGGGGACCGACGACCCGCCCCGACCCGAGATGCCCAAGTCCACCGCGTCCCGAAGATCGCCTCCCAATTCTCGCTACAGGTACACGCCTGACCCAAACATCTCACCTGACCCAAAAACTCGGGAGACAGAGGGGAGAAAAGTTGTGCGAGCTGCTAGCCGGGAGCGCCGGAGCCGGCGGCTGCAATCCTCCCGCCAGCGAGCAGCCCTCCGCCGAGGCCCGCCGGGCCGCGCACGGCGCACGGCGCCCGGGCGCCTCGCTCGCCGGCTTTGCGCGCTAACCTCGGGGCGCGCCGAGGCCACGGCAGGGCACTTACTTGGCACTCGCTTTTGAGCGTGCAGGTCGTCGCAGTTTTCACTTGGATTTTCAAACAAGTTTCAGGGAGGGAGGATGAGGGAAAAGAAAAAAAAGAAAGAAAGAAGAAAAAAGAAATATCCAATTATGCAAATAGGCTCCGGACTGGAAGGCGCGCGTCGAGTCTGACGCCGCTACTGTACGAGTTCTCGGAGCAGCCCCGGGCCGGGCAGATTTATGGGGGCGCGTCACGGCTACGCCAGGTCCCGCCGCCGGAGCATCTCGAAGTTAATTAAAGCGGTAATGTCCACTTTCCCGGCGACCCTCCGCGCGGGGTTTGTTTCACGGTCCAACCGACCCGGGCGCACTGTAAATAAATAATACACTATTACGTATTCTTGATAAATTCTGAGGTATTATATAATCACTTCTCTGGACAGGCCAGGGTTGATCTTTTATGAATGTAGCTACATTTTGGCTACAGTATTTATGGCATTGCCAACAGAATTGTCAATCTCTCGGTGACTCTCTAGCAAAGAAGCCCTGCACTCTTCTCCTTCGAGCATTAGAAATAAATGATGCTGGAGAAATTGGGGGGAGGGGGCAGGGAGAGAGCTAAAGGAGTAGCCCTTCTTGCTCTTGTTGCGCCGGCTTTTCTTTCTTTTTAAAGCACAGCCGATCACACGCGCGCACGCACACACACACACACACACACTGAGCCAGAGACACAAACCTTAGAATAATGGGGGAAGCATTTGGCGACGAGCTGCAGACGCGGCTCGGCGCGGCGCGACAAGCAGCCGACCCGGCTCGCTCTCTGGCTCGCAGCTCTGCCCTCCACGGCGCGGCGGCGGGGACCGACGACCCGCCCCGACCCGAGATGCCCAAGTCCACCGCGTCCCGAAGATCGCCTCCCAATTCTCGCTACAGGTACACGCCTGACCCAAACATCTCACCTGACCCAAAAACTCGGGAGACAGAGGGGAGAAAAGTTGTGCGAGCTGCTAGCCGGGAGCGCCGGAGCCGGCGGCTGCAATCCTCCCGCCAGCGAGCAGCCCTCCGCCGAGGCCCGCCGGGCCGCGCACGGCGCACGGCGCCCGGGCGCCTCGCTCGCCGGCTTTGCGCGCTAACCTCGGGGCGCGCCGAGGCCACGGCAGGGCACTTACTTGGCACTCGCTTTTGAGCGTGCAGGTCGTCGCAGTTTTCACTTGGATTTTCAAACAAGTTTCAGGGAGGGAGGATGAGGGAAAAGAAAAAAAAGAAAGAAAGAAGAAAAAAGAAATATCCAATTATGCAAATAGGCTCCGGACTGGAAGGCGCGCGTCGAGTCTGACGCCGCTACTGTACGAGTTCTCGGAGCAGCCCCGGGCCGGGCAGATTTATGGGGGCGCGTCACGGCTACGCCAGGTCCCGCCGCCGGAGCATCTCGAAGTTAATTAAAGCGGTAATGTCCACTTTCCCGGCGACCCTCCGCGCGCGGGTTTACTGTTTCACGGTCCAACCCGACCCGGGCGGGGGCGGGGACGCTCTCCCCGCGCCTCTCTTCCTTCCCTCTTCTTGCTCCCCCTCTTTTTCCTCTTTCGTCTCTTTAAGTCGCCTGCCTTCCACTCAGTGAACAATGAACAAAGATGTGAGCGATGGGGAACGATCGCCCCCTCCCAACCCCAGCAGTGAGCAAAGCCGGTCTCAAAGTAAAAATCCAGTTGCTAATATCAAACTGGGAAAGAAAACAGTGCGTTCCCAGTGTAACCTCCCCCCATACACACACGCACGCACGCACGCTCACCCCACCCCAAGTTCACCTAAGCCCTGGCTGGGGGCGGGGGGCAAGGCCAGGGCTCCAGGGGCTGCCCGAGCGCGCCCGGGACGCCGGGGACGCCGGGCACGGGCGGTGGCGAGCCCTCGGGCCCAGCCTGCCTCTCGCGCCCCTCCCCGCCGGCCCTCCCTCCAACCCCTCCCTGCGCCCACACCGGCCAGACCGGCCCCGCGGCCCGCTCGGGCTGCCCGGCAGCCGGATGCGCTCAGCAAACGCGGCCCCTGTCGGTTTCCTGCTAAACTGCACAGCGGCGGCGGCTGCCGGGAGAAGGCGCAGGAGCAGCCGAGGCCGGCCCGCGCGCGCACTCACCCCGCCCGGCCCCCGGCCCCTACCCGCGGCAGGCCGCCCGCTCCCGCCCGCACGCACTCGTGCGCGCCCACCGGCGCCCGCGGGCTTCTGGACCCGCGGGCCAGGACGCGCCGCCGCCGCCGTATTTTCTGCTAAAGTGAAAACGAAGGCGGCTGACAAATCACGTCTCCTGCGAGGCACTCGTTAGACATAACAATATCCGGCAAACAAAACCCAGCCGTGGCTGCGACCCGCGCGCGAGGCTGAGACCCCGCCCTGCCCCTCCTCGCCCCCGCTGTGTGCTCAGGCCTGCGCCAATTATGCAAATAGGCTCCGGACTGGAAGGCGCGCGTCGAGTCTGACGCCGCTACTGTACGAGTTCTCGGAGCAGCCCCGGGCCGGGCAGATTTATGGGGGCGCGTCACGGCTACGCCAGGTCCCGCCGCCGGAGCATCTCGAAGTTAATTAAAGCGGTAATGTCCACTTTCCCGGCGACCCTCCGCGCGCGGGTTTACTGTTTCACGGTCCAACCCGACCCGGGCGGGGGCGGGGACGCTCTCCCCGCGCCTCTCTTCCTTCCCTCTTCTTGCTCCCCCTCTTTTTCCTCTTTCGTCTCTTTAAGTCGCCTGCCTTCCACTCAGTGAACAATGAACAAAGATGTGAGCGATGGGGAACGATCGCCCCCTCCCAACCCCAGCAGTGAGCAAAGCCGGTCTCAAAGTAAAAATCCAGTTGCTAATATCAAACTGGGAAAGAAAACAGTGCGTTCCCAGTGTAACCTCCCCCCCCATACACACACGCACGCACGCACGCTCACCCCACCCCAAGTTCACCTAAGCCCTGGCTGGGGGCGGGGGGCAAGGCCAGGGCTCCAGGGGCTGCCCGAGCGCGCCCGGGACGCCGGGGACGCCGGGCACGGGCGGTGGCGAGCCCTCGGGCCCAGCCTGCCTCTCGCGCCCCTCCCCGCCGGCCCTCCCTCCAACCCCTCCCTGCGCCCACACCGGCCAGCCCGGCCCCGCGGCCCGCTCGGGCTGCCCGGCAGCCGGATGCGCTCAGCAAACGCGGCCCCTGTCGGTTTCCTGCTAAACTGCACAGCGGCGGCGGCTGCCGGGAGAAGGCGCAGGAGCAGCCGAGGCCGGCCCGCGCGCGCACTCACCCCGCCCGGCCCCCGGCCCCTACCCGCGGCAGGCCGCCCGCTCCCGCCCGCACGCACTCGTGCGCGCCCACCGGCGCCCGCGGGCTTCTGGACCCGCGGGCCAGGACGCGCCGCCGCCGCCGTATTTTCTGCTAAAGTGAAAACGAAGGCGGCTGACAAATCACGTCTCCTGCGAGGCACTCGTTAGACATAACAATATCCGGCAAACAAAACCCAGCCGTGGCTGCGACCCGCGCGCGGGGCTGAGACCCCGCCCTGCCCCTCCTCGCCCCCGCTGTGTGCTCAGGCCTGCGCGGTTCCCAGCCCACCCCCAATCGCCCGTGCGACCTTCTGCCTAACTCGGGGGTTGTGTGCACGTTCGCCGAGAGGCGGACAGCAGGACGTGCACAATACAGAAGTGAGAAAAGGAGGAGGGGAGACAACTTTCCACCTGTCCTCCAAGAGAGCCTGCAGGAGTTTTCTCAGAAGAGTGGGGTGCGGACAGATCCCTGCCCCGGAGCCCCTTTTCTTTCTTTTTCCCAACTTCCCGGCGCCTGTGTTTCTACCTTCCACTTCACATACATCCATCTATATACAGATATCTATATTTTAAATTATTTGCAAAACTGCAACAGATGGGCGCGTCGAGATCTGGACACTTTCCTACTCATCATCAAAGAAAAGCTCCCCCCTCTTTTTTTTTTTTTTTTTGGCCTAAAATATATCCTGGTCCCACCTACGACTGTTTTCCTCAATTCTTCATCTTCAAAAAATAATGTCTTAAAGCAAACAGAAACGTTTATCAGCAAAGATCATTTTCCTCCCAAGCATACATCTGGCCTGGGGATTCCGTTCCCCCAAATTGCGCTCTTCCCAGACGCCCCCAGCCCTCCGTCTCCCCGCCTTCCTAAGCCCCCACGCCCGCACTCCCTCACTCTGATTGGCCTCGTTTCTCCAGCCCAGGGCTGGCCGACTCCGTTCACTCCATAACCTGTTACTTAATTATTTCTTTATTTGTATCTTTGGCCGGATGCGCTCAGCAAACGCGGCCCCTGTCGGTTTCCTGCTAAACTGCACAGCGGCGGCGGCTGCCGGGAGAAGGCGCAGGAGCAGCCGAGGCCGGCCCGCGCGCGCACTCACCCCGCCCGGCCCCCGGCCCCTACCCGCGGCAGGCCGCCCGCTCCCGCCCGCACGCACTCGTGCGCGCCCACCGGCGCCCGCGGGCTTCTGGACCCGCGGGCCAGGACGCGCCGCCGCCGCCGTATTTTCTGCTAAAGTGAAAACGAAGGCGGCTGACAAATCACGTCTCCTGCGAGGCACTCGTTAGACATAACAATATCCGGCAAACAAAACCCAGCCGTGGCTGCGACCCGCGCGCGGGGCTGAGACCCCGCCCTGCCCCTCCTCGCCCCCGCTGTGTGCTCAGGCCTGCGCGGTTCCCAGCCCACCCCCAATCGCCCGTGCGACCTTCTGCCTAACTCGGGGGTTGTGTGCACGTTCGCCGAGAGGCGGACAGCAGGACGTGCACAATACAGAAGTGAGAAAAGGAGGAGGGGAGACAACTTTCCACCTGTCCTCCAAGAGAGCCTGCAGGAGTTTTCTCAGAAGAGTGGGGTGCGGACAGATCCCTGCCCCGGAGCCCCTTTTCTTTCTTTTCCCAACTTCCCGGCGCCTGTGTTTCTACCTTCCACTTCACATACATCCATCTATATACAGATATCTATATTTTAAATTATTTGCAAAACTGCAACAGATGGGCGCGTCGAGATCTGGACACTTTCCTACTCATCATCAAAGAAAAGCTCCCCCCTCTTTTTTTTTTTTTTTTGGCCTAAAATATATCCTGGTCCCACCTACGACTGTTTTCCTCAATTCTTCATCTTCAAAAAATAATGTCTTAAAGCAAACAGAAACGTTTATCAGCAAAGATCATTTTCCTCCCAAGCATACATCTGGCCTGGGGATTCCGTTCCCCCAAATTGCGCTCTTCCCAGACGCCCCCAGCCCTCCGTCTCCCCGCCTTCCTAAGCCCCCACGCCCGCACTCCCTCACTCTGATTGGCCTCGTTTCTCCAGCCCAGGGCTGGCCGACTCCGTTCACTCCATAACCTGTTACTTAATTATTTCTTTATTTGTATCTTTGGCCCCAGGATGGGCCCTAGGGCCTGGGCGAGGCTGGGGCAGGTGCTTCGGGCACCGCCTGCGCTGGCAGGCGCCACGGCCTTTCCTGGGGTCACGAGATCGGACCCTGGCACCCGGGCCCTCCCGAGCCCCCGGCCTTGGCCTCGCCCGACTCCCCGGGCACAGGAGGCCAATGAAAACACAAAATGGCAGGTCTCAGCGGCCCTTGGCGGCCGCGAGTTTGACGCGCTGTAAGCATCGTCTAACTTTGATTTAAAAAAAAAAAAAAAAAATTACAAATTATCCTTTCTAACCCCCGGCGGTGGGGCCGGCATCCCGCAGCGAGCCGCGAAGGAAGGAAGAAAGGGCGCGAGGGGCGCCTGATTCTCAGACCGAGAAGAAAATGGGGAAAGTCACTTGAGCAGAAGTTTCCGCTGCCCCAGCCTCCCAGGCTCCATAGGACGCCCCCCGCCCCCCAGACCCTTTTGAAAGTTTCCCGGGGCCGAGAGCGGCTCCCGGGCCGCGCGTGGATGGGGGGCGCGGGCCGGGCCCGGCGCGGGGCGCGGGGTCCCGCGGGCGCGCCGCGCGCCAGGCCCGGCGACGCCGTTTCAAAGTAACGGTCCCGGGACCGCGGGCGGGGCAGGCGGTGGCCCAGGCGCGGGTCCCGCTAGCCGCCGAAGTTCTCTAGCGCCATTCGATGCCCGGCCGCCGCCGCTTGCCGGGTTTCTTCCTCTTTTCTCCCCCCCGCTGACAGCTTCTCGCGCCAGCGTCACCGCCACGGATATTTAATTAGACCGTATTTTTTAATCGCGATGGGGCGAGAAGGCACCCGGCGGCAGGCCTCGCGGAGATGCGGAGGGGGAGGGGAGGGGGGGCCGCGCCAAGAGTCCAAACTCACTTTGCCACCCTCCGGACGCCGGGGCCCTGGCCCCCGCCGCGCCCCCGCCCCCGCCGCGCCGCGCCGCGCCCCGAGGCCCCCCACCTTTGTTTTCCTTACCTTAAACACCGAAACGCGGGCGTCGGGAGCAAACTCGGGCACGTAAACGGAGCGTTGTAAAAGATTGTGTTCAATGAATAATGAAACATGTCCACATGATTGACTTGATCATTTTCCGGGGCTGAGGGGGGACGGGCGCCCTGCTCGCGCGCCTCGCTCGCCCACTCGGCAGAGCCCCGCGAACTGTTCCCAGCCCAGCCGGGGCAGGGCGGGCTTGATTTTCGTCTGCCTCTTTTCAGAATCGCCCCGTTCATTGATACTCATCACCCAGCCCCAGCAGACATCCCCATTCCCGGCTCGGCCTCCCCCTATCTGGTAGGTGAAATGCATTGTACCATTAAAAACGCTCTCCATTGTCGCCCTGGCATAATTCACAGCAACTCTTTAGATGCCAGGTCCTTGATAAAACAAAATGGCAGGTCTCAGCGGCCCTTGGCGGCGAGTTTGACGCGCTGTAACCCCTTGGCGGTGGGGCGGCATCCCGCAGCGAGCCGCGAAGGAAGGAAGAAAGGGCGCGAGGGGCGCCTGATTCTCAGACCGAGAAGAAAATGGGGAAAGTCACTTGAGCAGAAGTTTCCGCTGCCCCAGCCTCCCAGGCTCCATAGGACGCCCCCCGCCCCCCAGACCCTTTTGAAAGTTTCCCGGGGCCGAGAGCGGCTCCCGGGCCGCGCGTGGATGGGGGGCGCGGGCCGGGCCCGGCGCGGGGCGCGGGGTCCCGCGGGCGCGCCGCGCGCCAGGCCCGGCGACGCCGTTTCAAAGTAACGGTCCCGGGACCGCGGGCGGGGCAGGCGGTGGCCCAGGCGCGGGTCCCGCTAGCCGCCGAAGTTCTCTAGCGCCATTCGATGCCCGGCCGCCGCCGCTTGCCGGGTTTCTTCCTCTTTTCTCCCCCCCGCTGACAGCTTCTCGCGCCAGCGTCACCGCCACGGATATTTAATTAGACCGTATTTTTTAATCGCGATGGGGCGAGAAGGCACCCGGCGGCAGGCCTCGCGGAGATGCGGAGGGGGAGGGGAGGGGGGGCCGCGCCAAGAGTCCAAACTCACTTTGCCACCCTCCGGACGCCGGGGCCCTGGCCCCCGCCGCGCCCCCGCCCCCGCCGCGCCGCGCCGCGCCCCGAGGCCCCCCACCTTTGTTTTCCTTACCTTAAACACCGAAACGCGGGCGTCGGGAGCAAACTCGGGCACGTAAACGGAGCGTTGTAAAAGATTGTGTTCAATGAATAATGAAACATGTCCACATGATTGACTTGATCATTTTCCGGGGCTGAGGGGGGACGGGCGCCCTGCTCGCGCGCCTCGCTCGCCCACTCGGCAGAGCCCCGCGAACTGTTCCCAGCCCAGCCGGGGCAGGGCGGGCTTGATTTTCGTCTGCCTCTTTTCAGAATCGCCCCGTTCATTGATACTCATCACCCAGCCCCAGCAGACATCCCCATTCCCGGCTCGGCCTCCCCCTATCTGGTAGGTGAAATGCATTGTACCATTAAAAACGCTCTCCATTGTCGCCCTGGCATAATTCACAGCAACTAGATAGGTCTTGCGGCATTTAGCTTTGATGAGCCAGAGACTGAACCCTTGATATAATAATCTACAAAGAATGGTGTGTGATCGTCCATTTTTTCTCTCTGTCTAGCAACTAAGAAACCATTTAACACAGCGCAGCTTGCTTCTGACCTTGAGCTCATGTAAACACACTTATTAAAATCTATCTATTCTCCAAGAGCTACATTCTGATTGTCAGACTCGTTACTGAGACATATATCAGCCCCTTCGCTTGTCACTACTTTGCATTCCTGCCTTTGACCGAAGAATTTTTTATCCAGCCGAGAGCGAGAGAGAGATTGCCACGGAGGGAGAGAAGAGAGAGATGGAAAAGGGGAGAGGAAAAAGCGTAATTCTTACCTGCTCCTGAAACTATTTAAAGTCTGTTTCTTTTCTGGGGGAAAAAAAAAAAAAAAAAACTCCCGGGTGAATCTCGGTGGACAGCGGGACGCGGAGAATCAGTCACAGCCCGGGCGTTTAAGGGAGTCATCAGCGATCAAATGACGTTGATCCGCGCTGTAACCTTGTGGCGTATTTAATGTAAATAAGGCAGTTATGTTGCCAATCGCCGCGATACAAACACGGAGAGGTCCTCAGCCTCGCCTCCCGCGCCTGCCATTAGAGGCGACTTTATTTACAGACACTATTTAGGAGATCATGATAATTCTAAAACAATACTAGTGCCAAATGATTATGAAAATATGATTTTAATTAATCACGTAGTAGGCAAGGAAATTAGCATACGGTAATTAAACTTCGAGAAAAACGTCCCCGCTATGGGTCCAGAATAATCATCCAGGAAATTCTCTGAAGTCGGGAGCAAACTCGGGCACGTAAACGGAGCGTTGTAAAGATTGTGTTCAATGAATAATGAAACATGTCCACATGATTGACTTGATCATTTTCCGGGGCTGAGGGGACGGGCGCCCTGCTCGCGCGCCTCGCTCGCCCACTCGGCAGAGCCCGCGAACTGTTCCCAGCCCAGCCGGGGCAGGGCGGGCTTGATTTTCGTCTGCCTCTTTTCAGAATCGCCCCGTTCATTGATACTCATCACCCAGCCCCAGCAGACATCCCCATTCCCGGCTCGGCCTCCCCCTATCTGGTAGGTGAAATGCATTGTACCATTAAAAACGCTCTCCATTGTCGCCCTGGCATAATTCACAGCAACTAGATAGGTCTTGCGGCATTTAGCTTTGATGAGCCAGAGACTGAACCCTTGATATAATAATCTACAAAGAATGGTGTGTGATCGTCCATTTTTTCTCTCTGTCTAGCAACTAAGAAACCATTTAACACAGCGCAGCTTGCTTCTGACCTTGAGCTCATGTAAACACACTTATTAAAATCTATCTATTCTCCAAGAGCTACATTCTGATTGTCAGACTCGTTACTGAGACATATATCAGCCCCTTCGCTTGTCACTACTTTGCATTCCTGCCTTTGACCGAAGAATTTTTTATCCAGCCGAGAGCGAGAGAGAGATTGCCACGGAGGGAGAGAAGAGAGAGATGGAAAGGGGAGAGGAAAAAGCGTAATTCTTACCTGCTCCTGAAACTATTTAAAGTCTGTTTCTTTTCTGGGGGAAAAAAAAAAAAAAAAAACTCCCGGGTGAATCTCGGTGGACAGCGGGACGCGGAGAATCAGTCACAGCCCGGGCGTTTAAGGGAGTCATCAGCGATCAAATGACGTTGATCCGCGCTGTAACCTTGTGGCGTATTTAATGTAAATAAGGCAGTTATGTTGCCAATCGCCGCGATACAAACACGGAGAGGTCCTCAGCCTCGCCTCCCGCGCCTGCCATTAGAGGCGACTTTATTTACAGACACTATTTAGGAGATCATGATAATTCTAAAACAATACTAGTGCCAAATGATTATGAAAATATGATTTTAATTAATCACGTAGTAGGCAAGGAAATTAGCATACGGTAATTAAACTTCGAGAAAAACGTCACGCAGGTTCTCTGCCTTATGGGTCCAGAATAATCATCATGCGGTGGGCTCCAGGACTTAATTATCAAACAAAATAACTTTTTTAAGGCAACTTTGCAAATGCTGATCCTCAAGGCAAACGGTTGGGTAAACAGTATAAGGCGAGGCAACAAGGTAGAGAAAGATGTGAGGGATGCTTGAGGTTGGGTTTCTGTGAAGCAAGGAAGAGAGGGAAGAAGGGGGGAAAAAGCTGAATAATGCAATTATGGATTCTCTGTCCTAGAGTTGACAAAAGCTGATGCCTCAAAAGCCTCTTTGTTACAGGATTATATAATGATCCTGGTGTCATTATGGGGGAAAAAAAGATTCAGTAATAATAATAAAAGAAGTATCCAGATACACCAATGAGGAGCTTGTTTTAAAGAAAAGGCTCACATGTGACATGGGAGTATGTGAAGAGCAGAAACACAGGATCCAAAAGAGTTGACAAATAAAGAAGGCGAAAGGGAGGGAGGGAGAGCGAGAAAGAGAGAAAAGGAAAGGGGCTGGGGAGAAGAGAGAGAGGACTGAAGAGAGAGGCCTGTGTTGTGCGTGATTAAAGAAATGATGGAGACAGATTGATTATTCAAAAAGTCAAGCCACAGGGACACTTAAAACATTGATTCAGGTAAGACTTGTTCCAGCCTGCCCTGAATGAGTTCCTCTAAGATGACGGGAGGGTTTAAGCCAGGGCACCACAATACAGAAAAAACACACATACAGCAAACGCAGGACACAGCCACCCCACGGCCAACCCCTTCCTAGGGGAGGGAACACTCAGTTGCAAATGACCCGCCCAACAGTGGGGCAGACGCAGGAAACTTCCCGCTGAAGAGCAACCAGGAGGCGCGCAGGAACTGGGGTCCCAGGCAACAGGCGCGACCCAGCTTCCCAGGGCACCCAGCCAGGGCACCTCCGGCGGGTGATCTTCCTCACAGCCTCGCCGTGGGTGGGCACTCAGCCTGGTCTGTGCCGCCCTTGAACTCTGCCCTGAGAACCCAGCACGTCCTCCTCCTCTCTCTAGCTCTCTCTCCAGGGCTTGGGGACCAGAAGACTCAGAGTTCCCCCAACACGCTAGTCCTTCTAGATTCTTAAAGTCCACTCCTCACATCTCTCCTATTTCTGCAGTGGTGGCTTCATTTATAAAATCCCCTGCCTAGCCCCCAAAAGTTTAGGAATTCAATCTGCATTTTCCAATCTGATGTGTCTGAAATTCTCTTTGAACAAATTCCAAAATACAAGGGTCTTTTTTTTCCTCTTGTATAGAAATTAGCATCGCAATCACATCGATGATATCACTATCTCTATGGGAATCATAGCCGGAGCAGTGGGGTGTTCTTTATTTCAATTCTTCGTGGATCAACTGATTATACTCTGTCGTCTTTTGAACCTGTTATTGTAAGTCAAGTGATTCTTTATAAGTGACAGCTCGGACAAAGAGGCGAGCCGGGCCGAGCAGGTCGAAAGGAAGTGGCCATATGGACTTGGAGAAAAGGCACTTTCTCCCCAAGAGAATGGGGGTGGCAGGCGCCTTTTAACCCTCGAGCCGCCAGCCTCGCCAGGGCCCGAAGAAGCAGGGAGCCAGGTCATTGGTCCTGGGGCTCTCCGCGGTGCCCAGCCCAGTGGAGTCCGGATCGTGGTCGCCAAATCCGGGGTGCCCCTTCCAGACCAAGAAGTCTGAGGCGCCCACGGCCCTTCGAAGCTGTGCGTCTCTGGAGCACTGCGCTCCAGGCGGCCTGTGGGACCTCAGCTGGGGCGCACAGAGGCCACCGAGGTTGAGTGCCACCCGACGAGCCACCGCAGGCCGGGCAGCGGCTGCGCAACCAGCCCCGAGGCCGCGCCGCACCGCCGGAGCCTAGGGAGGGTCTCGCCGGCGCCCCCTCTCGGCGCCCGCGCGCTCTGCGTTCCTCGAGGACTCGCGCCGCCTGCCTCGGCCAGGTGCTGGGAGACCTCCTTAGGCAGCCAGCGCTTGCTGTAGGTGGGGGTCCAGTTCGGGACTGAGGGGCGCTAGGCAGTGGACAGAGTCCTGGTATCCTCCGGAGGCCAAAACGGGAAGGCTACCAGCGTTCTACTAAAGCACGGAAGTTCATTCATTGAATCTCCCTACCCTATGTGTTTGGTGGCCACTTCCACAATCCGTGGGTCTCCTTCTACCTTGGCGGGGATTTGCCACCGTCTCTCCCTTCTTCCCTGGCTCTGGTCCTGCCCTGCAAGGCTCTCCTCAGTGACTTCCTCTCCTCCTCCTTTTTAAACGCTGGAGTATTTCTCATCACTCCTGGCCAGGGCTGGAATCCTGTGGCTAGACTTTATGCAGAGACGCCCAGAGGCCCACCTGATGCCTGCCTCCGGGCCTCCTGCCCTCACCCATCCTCACTGTGCTCTGCAGAGACAACCCCTCTGCCCACCTTGCTCTGACCGGGGCTGGCCCCTCCTGCAGTGTCTTCTTAGGCCTGGATCAGAGAAGAGGGGAGTGCCAGCCTTTGATTTCAATTCTTCGTGGATCAACTGATTATACTCTGTCGTCTTTTGAACCTGTTATTGTAAGTCAAGTGATTCTTTATAAGTGACAGCTCGGACAAAGAGGCGAGCCGGGCCGAGCAGGTCGAAAGGAAGTGGCCATATGGACTTGGAGAAAAGGCACTTTCTCCCCAAGAGAATGGGGTGGCAGGCGCCTTTTAACCCTCGAGCCGCCAGCCTCGCCAGGGCCCGAAGAAGCAGGGAGCCAGGTCATTGGTCCTGGGGCTCTCCGCGGTGCCCAGCCCAGTGGAGTCCGGATCGTGGTCGCCAAATCCGGGGTGCCCCTTCCAGACCAAGAAGTCTGAGGCGCCCACGGCCCTTCGAAGCTGTGCGTCTCTGGAGCACTGCGCTCCAGGCGGCCTGTGGGACCTCAGCTGGGGCGCACAGAGGCCACCGAGGTTGAGTGCCACCCGACGAGCCACCGCAGGCCGGGCAGCGGCTGCGCAACCAGCCCCGAGGCCGCGCCGCACCGCCGGAGCCTAGGGAGGGTCTCGCCGGCGCCCCCTCTCGGCGCCCGCGCGCTCTGCGTTCCTCGAGGACTCGCGCCGCCTGCCTCGGCCAGGTGCTGGGAGACCTCCTTAGGCAGCCAGCGCTTGCTGTAGGTGGGGGTCCAGTTCGGGACTGAGGGGCGCTAGGCAGTGGACAGAGTCCTGGTATCCTCCGGAGGCCAAAACGGGAAGGCTACCAGCGTTCTACTAAAGCACGGAAGTTCATTCATTGAATCTCCCTACCCTATGTGTTTGGTGGCCACTTCCACAATCCGTGGGTCTCCTTCTACCTTGGCGGGGATTTGCCACCGTCTCTCCCTTCTTCCCTGGCTCTGGTCCTGCCCTGCAAGGCTCTCCTCAGTGACTTCCTCTCCTCCTCCTTTTTAAACGCTGGAGTATTTCTCATCACTCCTGGCCAGGGCTGGAATCCTGTGGCTAGACTTTATGCAGAGACGCCCAGAGGCCCACCTGATGCCTGCCTCCGGGCCTCCTGCCCTCACCCATCCTCACTGTGCTCTGCAGAGACAACCCCTCTGCCCACCTTGCTCTGACCGGGGCTGGCCCCTCCTGCAGTGTCTTCTTAGGCCTGGATCAGAGAAGAGGGGAGTGCCAGCCTTTTGATTTCTTGAAACTGATGGAAGTCATTGGGAGCCTGGCCTGGTGAGAGGACGGATGGGGGTAAAAATGCTGGTGGTGAGATGAGCTCTCTGCTGACTCTCAGACCTGCTCAGAAGCAAGGTCCGGAGGAGCGCACCGTAGGTGAGCCTTATCAGCACCTTGCAACGAGCACCTGGCCTCCCAGCGGGCCTCCTTTGGAAGTAATGCCTCTCAAGCCAACAGATGGACTCTGACCTCTTCCATTAGATTCTCAAAAGTGACAGTGTTTCATCAAAGGTAAGCCAGCCCCTAGTTTCAAGCTGCATGCATTTCCCGTGACAACAGCACTCATTTCTCGTTTCTGTATCTACATATCTTCTTCAGTCTCCTCTGATCCCCATAGGATCAACAGGTGAAAACTAGCCATCGAGATGGTCATGACCTGTGAGCAGAAGACTGAAGCACAGGGGAAAGCAGCCAAGAGGGCTGCCTGGACTCTGGAGTGGAGGGACAGAGCAGAACACCTGGGAATCGAGGGGCCAAGTCCCTTCACCTCAGACCTCAGTTTCTCCACCGTGTAAAGATAACCTCTGACATCTGTAAAGTCTTGTGATCTCCCAGTGGTTCTAAGAAACTGGTAGACTCCTTCAGGTCCACCTTCCTCGAGCAAAAGAAAGACGCTGAGGCATCTGGAGAGGCCCGTATGCTCCCTGGTGTGTTAGCCTGATGCGCCCCAGGCCTCCTTTGGATTCTCATGGAGAGTTCCTGCTTCTCAACTTCAGTCGGCCCAGAAGGCCATCAGCTATCCGTAAGTCCCCTCCTTCACTTGGAACACTGACGTTCCCTTCCCCTGGGTAAAGAGTTTCCCATGCTACTAAGCCAAGGCGTCTCTCCATGGAAGCTATGGAGCGGCCATCTCAGCAAAGGACCCCTCAGGTCCCTTTTAAACGCTGTTTTGCTCGGGCAGAGACGCCCAGAGGCCCACCTGATGCCTGCCTCCGGCCTCCTGCCCTCACCCATCCTCACTGTGCTCTGCAGAGACAACCCCTCTGCCCACCTTGCTCTGACCGGGGCTGGCCCCTCCTGCAGTGTCTTCTTAGGCCTGGATCAGAGAAGAGGGGAGTGCCAGCCTTTTGATTTCTTGAAACTGATGGAAGTCATTGGGAGCCTGGCCTGGTGAGAGGACGGATGGGGGTAAAAATGCTGGTGGTGAGATGAGCTCTCTGCTGACTCTCAGACCTGCTCAGAAGCAAGGTCCGGAGGAGCGCACCGTAGGTGAGCCTTATCAGCACCTTGCAACGAGCACCTGGCCTCCCAGCGGGCCTCCTTTGGAAGTAATGCCTCTCAAGCCAACAGATGGACTCTGACCTCTTCCATTAGATTCTCAAAAGTGACAGTGTTTCATCAAAGGTAAGCCAGCCCCTAGTTTCAAGCTGCATGCATTTCCCGTGACAACAGCACTCATTTCTCGTTTCTGTATCTACATATCTTCTTCAGTCTCCTCTGATCCCCATAGGATCAACAGGTGAAAACTAGCCATCGAGATGGTCATGACCTGTGAGCAGAAGACTGAAGCACAGGGGAAAGCAGCCGAAGAGGGCTGCCTGGACTCTGGAGTGGAGGGACAGAGCAGAACACCTGGGAATCGAGGGGCCAAGTCCCTTCACCTCAGACCTCAGTTTCTCCACCGTGTAAAGATAACCTCTGACATCTGTAAAGTCTTGTGATCTCCCAGTGGTTCTAAGAAACTGGTAGACTCCTTCAGGTCCACCTTCCTCGAGCAAAAGAAAGACGCTGAGGCATCTGGAGAGGCCCGTATGCTCCCTGGTGTGTTAGCCTGATGCGCCCCAGGCCTCCTTTGGATTCTCATGGAGAGTTCCTGCTTCTCAACTTCAGTCGGCCCAGAAGGCCATCAGCTATCCGTAAGTCCCCTCCTTCACTTGGAACACTGACGTTCCCTTCCCCTGGGTAAAGAGTTTCCCATGCTACTAAGCCAAGGGCGTCTCTCTCCATGGAAGCTATGGAGCGGCCATCTCAGCAAAGGACCCCTCAGGAAGGGTGAGATTTCAAAGACTTCCCTGAGAGCAGAGGTGAGAGGGATGCCCTTACAGATGGAAGAGGTGATCCCGAACAAGAAGAAGGTGGGAAATATCTGACCCACGAGGTTATTGTGCCAAGAACTATGGGTTCCTGGGCACAGAAACCCTGAGCCAAAGTCAGTCGGGCCAGTCTTTACCTTCTCCAGCATCCCCTTTTATAAAGACCTGAAGTGTCGCTCTCCCACAGGTTCCTCAGAAAGGTCACACATCTCTTCCGGCTTCTCCCCAGAGGAAAGTGATCAACACAGGAGTATTTGTTGGTCTCCTCAGAACAGCACCTTCTTCCTGTGGCTGCACCTGCCTTGTTTCTGAGCACTCTGGCCCCTGGCCCAGGGCTTCCTTGTTTTCATCAGCTACTAAGTATATCAGGCTTCCTTCTGAAGAGTGGAAGCAACTTGAATTAAGTTAACAAAGGAGATGTATCAGTTCACACAACCAAAAGGTGCAGAGGGGAAGCTGGCTCCAGGTGGGGCTAGATTTAGGACTTAAACCGAAGCAGGACCACATAAGCAAGGGCCTAAAAGCAAAAGCAGGGCTCCAGATCCTCTTCCCAGAAAAAGAGCAGCCAGAGAACCTGCCAGAAGTCTCTTAAACCTACAGGTGTGCCTTTCTTCCTAATAGCTCCATTCCAGAAAAGAGGTTCGTAAATTGAATTTTTGTAAATTGAATCTGGGAGATGCAACAGCACTGGGAGAGCTGGTTATTTAAGGTATCTCAACAAATGTCTTTTGTGAAGTGAATGGTCATGTCCTTAAATAGCAATGGTAATTTATTTATAATTGTAATTTTCCTACCTTAGGCATATCTTTTAAAGCAGGACCAGCCTGAATATCTTCATGGTGTCTTTGTATACATTAATCAAAAGCCAGGAAAATTTGCTGAGCCCTGTTCGATACAATTACAGCGCCACATTCCTGCTCCTTGTGCAAGGCTGTGGGGCTGGAACTTTCTGGGTAGACCCTGGAACATCAGCGTGGTGCCCTGCCTTTATCTGCAAAAGCTATCATCCATGTTTGAGTTAGGTTTCGGAGGGGAAAACTGTAAAGCTAGTGGGCTTTCTGGCCAGAATATGCGGGCCCAGCAGGGGTGAGCTGGAGAGTACATTAAATAGCCCATCATCTCTAAATCTAGGGAGTTTTGAGACTACAAGTTAAAACAAAGTATCAAATTATGAAATAAAACTACTTGGTGGAGGGGGGGGGTACTCAAGAGCTTCCTTTCACAAGATGCGTTGTGGGAGACTGGAGTGCTCCTCCCTTATGCTGTAAACATGTCCACCAACATGGCACGCAGCTATGACCTGATCCCTGTGTTTTCCCACGTTCCAGTTATTAGCCCTGATTTTACCTTAGGAAGAGGTACACAATTTTTTTGCCTCTAGAAACAAATGGGACCAAATATTGGAAAAAAACACAGGCTTCCAGAAAATATATAGCTAGTGTTTGGCTCAGGGATGTGACCTGATCCATGTAGATCATACAGAATTATCAAGAATGACCCCCAAGGTTACCCTGAGTAAATACTGAGGCTTATCACCACCTGCAAGGAAGCAATTGGAAAACAAAAGAAAAGGACCAAGTTAAGGCAGAAGGCAAGTCCCTTGACTCTGGCCAGTATTAAGAACCCTCCGTGGGCCTTCTGGGGGCCTGCGCAGGGCACAGACCGCAGAGCTCAGTGTGGGCGATGATCTGGGCAGGGTGGAGAAGGTGCAGGTAGGAGGTTAGGCCTGAGAAACCACGTTACTCCGGAGACTTCATTTTTAAATCCGGATCCCACCGAAGGATTTACGAATCGTGGGGAATTATAAGAGGAAGTAATGGGAGCAGGTGGGGATGCGGGGAAGATCAGATATGTGTTGATGGTACCAGGCTCCAGGAAGGAAAGAAAAGTGGAATCAGATGGTACAGCACCAGAAAAATAGGTGGAGGAGCTCAGAGAGTCAGCTTGAATCTCAGGAGAGCCTCTGGCAGGCTGTATATGCACTTGCACCCAAGATCCTTGAGTGCTCTTCAGTGCTCTAGAATCCCATGGGGGCTCCAGAATCCTCAAGAGTGCTTTGCAGCCTGCACATGGGAAGGTCAGCTGGGAGAGTGGAAACTGATGGGCTAACCCTCAAGAGTATGAGAAGGCAAGGATCAGACCAGACTGGTACCTTAAGACAGCCCTCTTCATCTGGGTGAACAGCTGAGACAGTTAAGTCCACTGCTGCTTAGCCAGCCCTCCTCTGGCTCCAAGGGTCCCGATCCAGGGCCTTCCAAGGCTGCACCTGTTTGTGGGAGGCCCCTCCCTATCCAGGGCAACAGGCTTCAAGAGGGCAGACGTCAAGCCTGCTTCATTGCTCGATTCCAGACCTAGCCCAGCCCCTGGCAGCGCGGGCATGTGGGCAGTGTTAGTGGAACTAATGAAGACATTAGGTCTAAAACACAAATAAATTCACACTAGGTTCAGGCATTGTTTTAACCATTATTGACTCATTGAATGAATGAATGAATGAGTACACGACAACATGGCTTAAAATGTGTTGGCCATCACTAGAAATTAGTTGCAACTTTTAAGAATTGATAGTTATTTTCCTGATAGAAAGTTACCCTCCATGCACAATGAAGAATAATTAGAAAACACAAATATACGAAAAAGACAATTATATCCTTCAATCTCACACGGCTAGCCTTTTGTGTTTTTCCTTCCAAACATTTTTCTGCACGTTTCTATTTTTCACAAACTTTGAATCATTCTGTAGAAACAATTTTGTGTCCTGCTTTTATTCTCTAACCTTGTAGCACAAGGTATTTCCCCACATGATTAAGTATCCTTTGAAAACATGATTTTATGGCTACATGATGTTTCTTCAAATGGATGCAACATAATTTATTTAAACAATCTCTTATTTTAGAACATTTAAGTTGTTTCTAATTTTTTTGTTCTCTCAAAGGTATTGCAGTGAGCATTTTCATGGTTAACCTTTGCATTTCTGTTCATTTTCTTAGGGTCAGTTTACAGGGGTTAAGTTACTGGGTCAGTGGGTATGGGGGGTTTTCGGGCTTCTCACAGACATTGCCACTATTCTTTCTAGAAAGGCCCTATGCCAACATGTACTTCCCCTCTCACTTCTCTTTCTGCCCTTTGGGGGCCAGGGGATGGGGACAGCGACTCCTCAAGAGTGCTTTGCAGCCTGCACATGGGAAGGTCAGCTGGGAGAGTGGAAACTGATGGGCTAACCCTCAAGAGTATGAGAAGGCAAGGATCAGACCAGACTGGTACCTTAAGACAGCCCTCTTCATCTGGGTGAACAGCTGAGACAGTTAAGTCCACTGCTGCTTAGCCAGCCCTCCTCTGGCTCCAAGGGTCCCGATCCAGGGCCTTCCAAGGCTGCACCTGTTTGTGGGAGGCCCCTCCCTATCCAGGGCAACAGGCTTCAAGAGGGCAGACGTCAAGCCTGCTTCATTGCTCGATTCCAGACCTAGCCCAGCCCCTGGCAGCGCGGGCATGTGGGCAGTGTTAGTGGAACTAATGAAGACATTAGGTCTAAAACACAAATAAATTCACACTAGGTTCAGGCATTGTTTTAACCATTATTGACTCATTGAATGAATGAATGAATGAGTACACGACAACATGGCTTAAAATGTGTTGGCCATCACTAGAAATTAGTTGCAACTTTTAAGAATTGATAGTTATTTTCCTGATAGAAAGTTACCCTCCATGCACAATGAAGAATAATTAGAAAACACAAATATACGAAAAAGACAATTATATCCTTCAATCTCACACGGCTAGCCTTTTGTGTTTTTCCTTCCAAACATTTTTCTGCACGTTTCTATTTTTCACAAACTTTGAATCATTCTGTAGAAACAATTTTGTGTCCTGCTTTTATTCTCTAACCTTGTAGCACAAGGTATTTCCCCACATGATTAAGTATCCTTTGAAAACATGATTTTATGGCTACATGATGTTTCTTCAAATGGATGCAACATAATTTATTTAAACAATCTCTTATTTTAGAACATTTAAGTTGTTTCTAATTTTTTTGTTCTCTCAAAGGTATTGCAGTGAGCATTTTCATGGTTAACCTTTGCATTTCTGTTCATTTTCTTAGGGTCAGTTTACAGGGGTTAAGTTACTGGGTCAGTGGGTATGGGGGGTTTTCGGGCTTCTCACAGACATTGCCACTATTCTTTCTAGAAAGGCCCTATGCCAACATGTACTTCCCCTCTCACTTCTCTTTCTGCCCTTTGGGGGCCAGGGGATGGGGACAGCGTTAGGACTTACCTTACAGACTCATAAGAGGATATTAAACCTTAGGCAGACACACGTATTTCAAGCAGGTTGGCCTTCTAATTCTGATGGTGGTATGAAATTTTCACATACTCCTATTGCACCCAGATTCACCTCTCAGCTTTAAAAAGCCCTTGATATGTCCCTCTGTTCCCAGGACAAGTAGAACCTTCTGGACTTCAAAGGAAACTGTTTATCTCTTTGCTTTCACGCCTTATATGGCTGTGTGTCCAGGGGATACTGACTGGTCAGTGCTAACAAGGTGAGCCATTGCAGAAGGCTGGTACAACCTACCTACTAACTGCTCACCCAAAAACTTTGCCCTTAGACTCTCTGTCCTTGCTCACTCCAGGGCCATCTAGCCACTGGGGGTAATTTTACTGTTGCTCCAAAGGAGAAATGGGGAGGAATTCCCTAGAATGGCTGAGTATGGGCTGTATGTCCAGACCACCTGGATTCAAATCCCACCTCTGCCACCTTAGAGCTGTGTGACCTTAGGAAATTTACTTAGCTCTTCTGTGCCCTGAACTCTACATCTGAATCATGAGCTCCTACCTCATGGGCTCCTTTGAGCTCTGTGAGTTACTATGTACTGCAGGGTCTGCTACAAAGTAAGCACTCACGGACACCTGCCAATGACATATAAATGTCTTTTGTGCGCTTTTTCATCAAGTAAGACTTACTGTCCCACACTCTTCCTCCAGTGGCCCAGCTCTTGGGAGACCTCTCAGTGGCACTCAGTTCCAAAGTGCCATGGGAGCCCTGAGCTTCTCCAGCCCTCACAGTCCAGGCCTTCTGTGAGCAGCCCTTTGTGCAGAGGCATCCCCTCCTAACAGGAACAGAGCAGTCCATCCACAACGTCCAGGATGCCTCCTATCAGTAAAGTGTCTAGAATACCAGGTCGGAGTCTGTGATCTCTTATTTTAGAACATTTAAGTTGTTTCTAATTTTTTTGTTCTCTCAAAGGTATTGCAGTGAGCATTTTCATGGTTAACCTTTGCATTTCTGTTCATTTTCTTAGGGTCAGTTTACAGGGGTTAAGTTACTGGGTCAGTGGGTATGGGGGGTTTTCGGGCTTCTCACAGACATTGCCACTATTCTTTCTAGAAAGGCCCTATGCCAACATGTACTTCCCCTCTCACTTCTCTTTCTGCCCTTTGGGGGCCAGGGGATGGGGACAGCGTTAGGACTTACCTTACAGACTCATAAGAGGATATTAAACCTTAGGCAGACACACGTATTTCAAGCAGGTTGGCCTTCTAATTCTGATGGTGGTATGAAATTTTCACATACTCCTATTGCACCCAGATTCACCTCTCAGCTTTAAAAAGCCCTTGATATGTCCCTCTGTTCCCAGGACAAGTAGAACCTTCTGGACTTCAAAGGAAACTGTTTATCTCTTTGCTTTCACGCCTTATATGGCTGTGTGTCCAGGGGATACTGACTGGTCAGTGCTAACAAGGTGAGCCATTGCAGAAGGCTGGTACAACCTACCTACTAACTGCTCACCCAAAAACTTTGCCCTTAGACTCTCTGTCCTTGCTCACTCCAGGGCCATCTAGCCACTGGGGTAATTTTACTGTTGCTCCAAAGGAGAAATGGGGAGGAATTCCCTAGAATGGCTGAGTATGGGCTGTATGTCCAGACCACCTGGATTCAAATCCCACCTCTGCCACCTTAGAGCTGTGTGACCTTAGGAAATTTACTTAGCTCTTCTGTGCCCTGAACTCTACATCTGAATCATGAGCTCCTACCTCATGGGCTCCTTTGAGCTCTGTGAGTTACTATGTACTGCAGGGTCTGCTACAAAGTAAGCACTCACGGACACCTGCCAATGACATATAAATGTCTTTTGTGCGCTTTTTCATCAAGTAAGACTTACTGTCCCACACTCTTCCTCCAGTGGCCCAGCTCTTGGGAGACCTCTCAGTGGCACTCAGTTCCAAAGTGCCATGGGAGCCCTGAGCTTCTCCAGCCCTCACAGTCCAGGCCTTCTGTGAGCAGCCCTTTGTGCAGAGGCATCCCCTCCTAACAGGAACAGAGCAGTCCATCCACAACGTCCAGGATGCCTCCTATCAGTAAAGTGTCTAGAATACCAGGTCGGAGTCTGTGAGTCCAGAATGGCCACACTCCAGCCTCACCCCGTCTTCCTGAAATTCCCCAGTGTTGGCACAAACATCTCTGGAGAACAGGCTGGAGGAGGGCTCGCTGTCTGAGGCACTGCTCTCTCTTGCCCAGTAGGCGTTGGCAGGTCACACATTTTTAAAAGACACTTGATGTGAGGCCACACTGAATCTGGGTTCACGTCTGCCGTTTGCCTCTGTTCTCTAGTGTCTGTGGAATGCTTGACGGGCCAGGGACAGATGTCTTACGAATTACTTATTCATCTTTTTACAAGGGCAGCAGCGAAGTTGACCTTCCTGATACTGACTGGAGGAACCACAGTTGCCAATATAAGAAAGTCCACTTTGCCAACAGTACTAGTCAGTGCCATCGCTGGTTGGTATCACTAGAAGTTGACACAGTAATCAGGTTAAGACTGCACCCCCCTGGACCCCTGAGGTCCTCAAGGCCACCTTCACAAGCATCTGCTCGCAGCCTGAGCTGTGACAGCAGCACTAGGAATCCTCTGGAGCGAGACCCACCCAGACTCCGCATGGAGTCAGACGCGTCTCTCCCAGGTCTACTGAGCTGTAATGGACATGTAGCATTGTGATGATTCATGTGATTTGATAGATGTTGCTGTTGTTGTTGTTCGACGAGACTCTTCTCTCATAAGCAGCCTTCGAGTACAGACCACAGTGCTCTTAACTCGTAACACCACGCTGGGCCTTACACCCTTGGATCTTATTTATCAGATGCAACCTTGGGAGCCAAGGGCTAGCACGCTGACACCCTGAGCTGTTTCTGCTGTAGCTCTCTGCCTGGCCTTCATGGTGAGTGCTATGAGAAGGTGAGCGTTTTCTAGATAATACACACTGACCTCTTGCCACTTGTAAGTGCCAGGCCTGATACGAAGCACCTCATAAGAGGAGGGATCCAATCTCCCACCATGCCCCCTAGAGGAAGCAGTCACCCCTGCTACAGAGCTGCACACCCAGACAGACCCAGGAGAGGACACAAAGTAGACCGGATGGACCCTGTGTCTGACTTTCCTGCCACCTTCCAGAACGTGTTCTGCTTCTTTATAAAATGCAGCACACTAGAACTGACATTCTGGAAGCTAATCCATAGAGGAAAATATCTTTTAAAGATGATCTCTTAAAGATCATTTGTGCACCTGTGAAGACTTGAACTCAGCCACAATTCTGGAGTTTAAAAATGAAACTAACAACATGAGTCCAGGACATTGTGAGTGTGGTCCCTGGTCCCAGAGAGGCTGCTTCAGGGACAGAGGGGCCATATGGGTGAGAGGTGCCATGTCAAGACCAGATGTAGTGAAGGTTGGGTTTGCAGAAGGCTCCCGCAGGTGCAGGTCAGGGCAAAAGGCAACAGGCAGTCCCTGAGGGGACCGGAGGACTGCAGTGTTGGGCTGGGGGTGTGCACAGCCTCCAGGTGCTGGGGTCTGCTGTGGCCTCTCAGCCCGCCTGCCGGATCTGAGTCTGGAGCTGAACAGGGTTCAGCTGGGTCTTGCCCATCAAGCCCTGCAACCTCAGCGGTGAGCACAGGCCTGCAACACTACAGACTCTGTACCTGGCTCTTGAGTGAGGGAGGGAATAAATGAATCCAATTTCCACACTTCACAAAAGGCCAGTGTTAGGTGATAGAGGAGAGTTTTACAACTTGGGACGTTGCACTAATCAAAGCTGTGTGATCAGTTTTACAGCATATGGGGAAAGCAAAACAATGGGTAGAAAAGTATTCACAAGATGGTCCCTATTTTATGCACACATATAGATATACTGTGGTTTAAAGCAAGCATGTGATTGATGATATGCACTGGGTACTAACCAGAGAGCAGGGACTGTTAACATGCAGTGAATTTCTTGCAATGTCTTTCTCTGGCCTATATTATACATACATATCTGTTACAAACATAAAATATGCCAAGAACTAAGGTAAAGGAGAAAATTCACCCACACCTGGATGGTGAAATTATGGATGATTTAGGTTTTATTCTTTTTCTTTTTAAAAGTTATTTATTTATTTATTTGTTTTTGGCTATTCTGGGTTTTCAGTGCTGCCACAGGCTCTTCTCTAGTTGCAGGGAGTGGGGGATACTCTCTAGTCAAGTTGAACAGGCTTCTTGTTGCAGTGATATCTCTTGTTGTGGAACTCAGGTTTCAGGGCACACGGGCTTCAGTAGTTGCAGCACATGGGCTCAGTAGCTGTGGCTCCAAGGCTCTAGAGCACAGGCTCCATAGTTGTGGCTCACGGGCTTAGTTGCTCTGCAGCATGTGGGATCCTTCTGGATCAGGGATTGAACCCGTGTCTTCTGCATTGGCAGACGAACTCTTTACCACTGAGCTACCAGGGAAGTCCTAGTTTTTGTTCTTGATAGAGTCCAGTGATTTCTAAATTTCATACAATAGGCACATCAAAAAATCTTTAAGACACCTGAAATTCAGATTCAGGGAAGGCTAGGACAGAGGGTCATGAGAGGAGGGAGACCCCTGCACCTGTGTGTTAGGCAGAAATCTGAAAGCCCACTTGCCAAGTATGGGGCCAGAAAGTGAATGTGTGCATCGCTCAGTTGTGTCCAGCTCTTTGCTACTCCGTGACCTGTAGCCCGCCAGGCTCCTTTGATCATGGAATTCTCCAGGCAAAGATACTGGAGTGGGTTGCCATTCCCTTCTCCAGAGGATCTTCCCAACCCAGGGACTGAACCCGGGTCTCCTGCATCAGAGGCAGATTCTTTACCACTAGTGCCGCTTGGGAAGCCAGGGCAGGGCCCAGTTCTAGCCCGTCTGGTTTCTGAGCACCTGCCACCACTGAGCCCATTTCGGCCACGGTGAACAGCAGACACAGATGGCCTGTCCAGGAAAGGATGAAGCATGAACCATGGCTGACCCTTTTTCAGGCAACGGGGACTTCAATCCAAGCAAGTCTCATCTACAGGGTCCCTTAGAGCTTTGCAAAGACTCCCTGGTCTGCTTTCTCATTCCCACAACACCCGGGGACAGCACAGGACTATCACCACTTTACGGACACAGATGCCAGAGCCCTGGGAAGATTCACAAGAGAGACGTGAGCCCCCGGGGGGCTCCTGGTGCCCATTTTCAAACTCATGCACACCCCACTGCTCTACACGGCCTCTTCAGCTGAGCACAAAAGATTGGAGGGAAGCCAGGGTGAGGAGCAGCCGGCTTGGTCTAAAAGCTCACAAGGACCTACTCCCTGTGGTGGAGAGAAGGCAAGTGCCTTAGCAGGACTGCCAAGCCTGGGACTCACAGCAATCTTGTCGTCCCGACAAGTGGGGGGTGTGCCCTGCCCCCGGGTGGAGATGGTGGACCACAGGGAAGTGTCTTCAGAAACTCCATGCAGCCTGGGGGCAGCCTTGTCCACCAGGCTGTGTGCAGATTCCTCTTCCTGCCGGTCTGAATCTGCTGTTCCCTCTCCTGCGGATGAGAACCCCCACGTCTTTACCACTGAGCTACCAGGGAAGTCCTAGTTTTTGTTCTTGATAGGTCCATACAAAAGGCACATCAAAAAATCTTTAAGACACCTGAAATTCAGATTCAGGGAAGGCTAGGACAGAGGGTCATGAGAGGAGGGAGACCCCTGCACCTGTGTGTTAGGCAGAAATCTGAAAGCCCACTTGCCAAGTATGGGGCCAGAAAGTGAATGTGTGCATCGCTCAGTTGTGTCCAGCTCTTTGCTACTCCGTGACCTGTAGCCCGCCAGGCTCCTTTGATCATGGAATTCTCCAGGCAAAGATACTGGAGTGGGTTGCCATTCCCTTCTCCAGAGGATCTTCCCAACCCAGGGACTGAACCCGGGTCTCCTGCATCAGAGGCAGATTCTTTACCACTAGTGCCGCTTGGGAAGCCAGGGCAGGGCCCAGTTCTAGCCCGTCTGGTTTCTGAGCACCTGCCACCACTGAGCCCATTTCGGCCACGGTGAACAGCAGACACAGATGGCCTGTCCAGGAAAGGATGAAGCATGAACCATGGCTGACCCTTTTTCAGGCAACGGGGACTTCAATCCAAGCAAGTCTCATCTACAGGGTCCCTTAGAGCTTTGCAAAGACTCCCTGGTCTGCTTTCTCATTCCCACAACACCCGGGGACAGCACAGGACTATCACCACTTTACGGACACAGATGCCAGAGCCCTGGGAAGATTCACAAGAGAGACGTGAGCCCCCGGGGGGCTCCTGGTGCCCATTTTCAAACTCATGCACACCCCACTGCTCTACACGGCCTCTTCAGCTGAGCACAAAAGATTGGAGGGAAGCCAGGGTGAGGAGCAGCCGGCTTGGTCTAAAAGCTCACAAGGACCTACTCCCTGTGGTGGAGAGAAGGCAAGTGCCTTAGCAGGACTGCCAAGCCTGGGACTCACAGCAATCTTGTCGTCCCGACAAGTGGGGTGTGTGCCCTGCCCCTGGGTGGAGATGGTGGACCACAGGGAAGTGTCTTCAGAAACTCCATGCAGCCTGGGGGCAGCCTTGTCCACCAGGCTCTGTGCAGATTCCTCTTCCTGCCGGTCTGAATCTGCTGTCCCTCCTCCTGCATGAGATTCCCTTGTAACTCCGTAGAGTAAAAAAAAAAAGTCTGTCTGCAATGCAGGAGGCAGGGTTTGATTCCTGGATTGGGAAGATCCCCTGGAGAAGGAAATGGTAACCTGTTCCAGTTTTCTTGCCTGGAGAATCCCATGGACAGAGGAAACTGGCGGGCTACAGTCCGTGGGGTCACAAGAGTCAGACACAACTGAGGGACTAACCCACCACCCCTTGCTTCTGCATACCACTCTGGGCCCAGGAAGGTGACCTCTGTGGACTCCCTCCCTCTGCTTCCTTGTCCTCTGGCTTGAAGGCCAGTTCACAGTGGTAGGTACCAGAAGGAGCTGGAGGAAAGAGTGGGGGTGTCCCTCACCCCCAGCAGGCAGGGCATGGCAGGCTCTGGGTTCCTCTAGCTGTGCATCACTCCTGGAGCTGCCCCCACCCCAGCCTTCATCTGGCCTCAAGCGGCCTGTCCCCTCCCCTGGTCATGCATGGAGTGGCAGCCCTGTGCCCACTGCTAAGGGCCCAGTGGAGCGTAACGTCTTATTGTCCTGGGCCCTTCCCCATCCTTTGTGGGCTCTCTCAGCCCCACTCACGCCTCTGTAAACAGCTCTGCCCCAGACCCCACCAATGTCCCCTTGGCTGTGCAGCTGTCCCCTCCTGGGATGCAGACCCATTCAGACGCCAGCGGATTCACCTCTACGGCTATGTCCAAGGTGTCCAGTCGGGCCTCTGGGATCCCTTCCTGGCCCCAGTTTCCAGTCTTTCACGTGGGAAAGTAACAGCCCACGTGCTCTGCTTGCTGTTTAAAAATGAAACTCATAAGAAATATGGTTCTTTGGGTTAAAGTCTGCCCACTGCTCTACAGAAGAAAGATTGGAGGGAAGCCAGGGTGAGGAGCAGCCGGCTTGGTCTAAAAGCTCACAAGGACCTACTCCCTGTGGTGGAGAGAAGGCAAGTGCCTTAGCAGGACTGCCAAGCCTGGGACTCACAGCAATCTTGTCGTCCCGACAAGTGGGGTGTGTGCCCTGCCCCTGGGTGGAGATGGTGGACCACAGGGAAGTGTCTTCAGAAACTCCATGCAGCCTGGGGGCAGCCTTGTCCACCAGGCTCTGTGCAGATTCCTCTTCCTGCCGGTCTGAATCTGCTGTCCCTCCTCCTGCATGAGATTCCCTTGTAACTCCGTAGAGTAAAAAAAAAAAGTCTGTCTGCAATGCAGGAGGCAGGGTTTGATTCCTGGATTGGGAAGATCCCCTGGAGAAGGAAATGGTAACCTGTTCCAGTTTTCTTGCCTGGAGAATCCCATGGACAGAGGAAACTGGCGGGCTACAGTCCGTGGGGTCACAAGAGTCAGACACAACTGAGGGACTAACCCACCACCCCTTGCTTCTGCATACCACTCTGGGCCCAGGAAGGTGACCTCTGTGGACTCCCTCCCTCTGCTTCCTTGTCCTCTGGCTTGAAGGCCAGTTCACAGTGGTAGGTACCAGAAGGAGCTGGAGGAAAGAGTGGGGGTGTCCCTCACCCCCAGCAGGCAGGGCATGGCAGGCTCTGGGTTCCTCTAGCTGTGCATCACTCCTGGAGCTGCCCCCACCCCAGCCTTCATCTGGCCTCAAGCGGCCTGTCCCCTCCCCTGGTCATGCATGGAGTGGCAGCCCTGTGCCCACTGCTAAGGGCCCAGTGGAGCGTAACGTCTTATTGTCCTGGGCCCTTCCCCATCCTTTGTGGGCTCTCTCAGCCCCACTCACGCCTCTGTAAACAGCTCTGCCCCAGACCCCACCAATGTCCCCTTGGCTGTGCAGCTGTCCCCTCCTGGGATGCAGACCCATTCAGACGCCAGCGGATTCACCTCTACGGCTATGTCCAAGGTGTCCAGTCGGGCCTCTGGGATCCCTTCCTGGCCCCAGTTTCCAGTCTTTCACGTGGGAAAGTAACAGCCCACGTGCTCTGCTTGCTGTTTAAAAATGAAACTCATAAGAAATATGGTTCTTTTGAAAAGGTTTCCAAAGTCTAGGGTCTTTCAAGTATTTAGTGATGGGTGGTCAGGGTTCTCAGGAATTTCCTGAGCCTCTCTGTTGAAGAGTAGTCACTTTCCAGGCTGTCCCCAGCCTTTTCCAAGATGTAGCAGTGAATCTAGAAGAAATGCAAGAGTGACTGAGTGGCCTAAACGGTGATTCCAGAAGCCTCGAGCTTCTGGATTTCACTCCGGCCTATCAGATGCCCAACCCCAGATAAAGAACACTTGCTTTACACAAAACTTCATCAAGCCTAGAGTTCTGGTCTCCCGTCCATCATCATTTAAACATCATAATTTGGCAAGAGAGAGAAGGACTGCCAGAGACAACCACGTGGGCAAGGATGGAAACTGGAAGACTCCAAAAACCTCTATGAAACAGACCACAGACCAGAGGAAGCGCCACGGTCTGAGGCCATTAGCGGAGGCCAGACACCCGTGCACACCTCCGGAGCCCCGAGGGCTGCACCACCTCCCGCTCAGCATCTGAGGTTCACAGCGGCAACCCTGAGCCATTATGGAAAGGTTAATGGTGTTCCACATTCTCCGAGTAAGAAAGAGAGGAAATGTGTACCACATCTTAGAAATATTTCCATCTGAAAATGTTACATGAAAATAATTTATGACTCTTTCTGGAAAACTCAGCTGTCTCGATCTCATTCCCTGTGGGTTCCAGATGGGCGAGGCTTTGCCGTTACTGGAATTATCCATGCTCACAGGCCGTCAGCATCTATTCAGTGCCTGTTGGATGTGGAGGTGTCCACTGGAAGACAAAATTGTCCTGGGCCCTTCCCCATCCTTTGTGGGCTCTCTCAGCCCCACTCACGCCTCTGTAAACAGCTCTGCCCCAGACCCCACCAATGTCCCCTTGGCTGTGCAGCTGTCCCCTCCTGGGATGCAGACCCATTCAGACGCCAGCGGATTCACCTCTACGGCTATGTCCAAGGTGTCCAGTCGGGCCTCTGGGATCCCTTCCTGGCCCCAGTTTCCAGTCTTTCACGTGGGAAAGTAACAGCCCACGTGCTCTGCTTGCTGTTTAAAAATGAAACTCATAAGAAATATGGTTCTTTTGAAAAGGTTTCCAAAGTCTAGGGTCTTTCAAGTATTTAGTGATGGGTGGTCAGGGTTCTCAGGAATTTCCTGAGCCTCTCTGTTGAAGAGTAGTCACTTTCCAGGCTGTCCCCAGCCTTTTCCAAGATGTAGCAGTGAATCTAGAAGAAATGCAAGAGTGACTGAGTGGCCTAAACGGTGATTCCAGAAGCCTCGAGCTTCTGGATTTCACTCCGGCCTATCAGATGCCCAACCCCAGATAAAGAACACTTGCTTTACACAAAACTTCATCAAGCCTAGAGTTCTGGTCTCCCGTCCATCATCATTTAAACATCATAATTTGGCAAGAGAGAGAAGGACTGCCAGAGACAACCACGTGGGCAAGGATGGAAACTGGAAGACTCCAAAAACCTCTATGAAACAGACCACAGACCAGAGGAAGCGCCACGGTCTGAGGCCATTAGCGGAGGCCAGACACCCGTGCACACCTCCGGAGCCCCGAGGGCTGCACCACCTCCCGCTCAGCATCTGAGGTTCACAGCGGCAACCCTGAGCCATTATGGAAAGGTTAATGGTGTTCCACATTCTCCGAGTAAGAAAGAGAGGAAATGTGTACCACATCTTAGAAATATTTCCATCTGAAAATGTTACATGAAAATAATTTATGACTCTTTCTGGAAAACTCAGCTGTCTCGATCTCATTCCCTGTGGGTTCCAGATGGGCGAGGCTTTGCCGTTACTGGAATTATCCATGCTCACAGGCCGTCAGCATCTATTCAGTGCCTGTTGGATGTGGAGGTGTCCACTGGAAGACAGGGAAGTGGGGAACCCTCGGAGGGAAAGGGCTGAGCTGCATCTTCAGAATCTCGAAAGAGAATGTGTCTTCCCTGAGGAGGGGCCACGAGACCTCCAGTTTCTCCTGCCTTCCCGAGCCGCCTTGCCCAGTCTCACCAGCCTTGCCTGGCACCTGCTCTCCAGAAGCTCTACCTGCACCAGCCGGCAAGGCCAATGGGGCCACCTTAACCGGGAGCCCCTCGCCAGCTGGGGACCCCAGTCTGTGCCCCTCTCTGGGTCTGTTTTTATTTTAAATATTTCATTGTTTAGGAGTTTGGGTTTTAGCTGATATACAGCATTTGGCAGGGTTCCCCTCTAGCATTTGGTAATAATTCCATACCAAATGCTAGGGAAAAACCCTCCCAAATGGAACAGTTTCAAGCCAAGCCTCTTTAAAAACCAGAGCCTGAGGAAGTTGCTGCATCTGAGCATCGCTGGCTACTGGGCCAGCAGAGGAGAGAAACTCACCCATGACACAAGACTACCTTCGTGCCCCACCATGGCACACAACATCGGCACCACTGACAAGCTGGGCCTGAAGCCACCCCAGGGTAGGCAAAGCAGGTTGTACAAACAATAGGTGCTGTGTAAACATGGCTGGGTTGTATTCTAGGGCGTAAGATGAAACAGGCCCATTCCTTTCCCAAAATGTGATTTCTGGGTGCTTGCTCTGCCCTCACCTCTGTCGGTTTCACGTTTCCTTTAGAAGAAACGAGAGTTTCATGACCGCCCCCGCCCACACTGACTGCCCGGGTTCATATTCCAGTGGCTCTATGCCTCCTCGCAAGAGAGTGATCCTACATAAGTTGTGGGTGATTGTGCCTCCTCACAGGCTTGCAGTGAGTGGACTCTGTGGCCCACATGGACCACTGGCCCTTAGTATGTGCTCAACAAACAGTTGCTCTCAGCTGAACAACACTTGTTGGAGGCCAAGGGCGTTATGTGACCATCTTCCCTCACGGGTGTTGGAGAGGAAAGGGGAGGCTTCCTGCCTCGATCCTCGAGGTGAGTGGCAATACTCCCGGGGCCACTGGGATGAGTCCCTGCCCCTTTCCACTCCTCCTCCTCCAGTTCAAAGGTGGGGGCTTGTGCTGCTGGACCCCTGTCATGGATGGAGGGGAGTCTTCCCTGCTGGTTTTCCACCCCACTTTCCCCTCTAGGTCTTGACTGTCTGATGTGAGTCCTCAAGTCCCAGGTGAGGGGTCACCTGGGAAAGCTGCCACAGGTAACATGGTCCAGGGAGGTCAGTGGCTGCCTGGTGATGCTCCACACCCCCAAGGAATACCCTCTTGTCTCTTGACCTGGACTTATTTTTTCTTCTCTCTCATTGTTTGCTATTTTGACTGTGATGTGTCCTACAGTGAATTTATTTTTTTTAATCCTGCTTGGGACTCTTTGTGACTCTTGATTCTGAGGATTTATGTCTTTCATTGCTGCTGCAAAGTTCTTCTCTATTACCTCCCCAGAAACTGCCTCTTTCCCTCCTCTGCGTCTTCTGTTTCTGCAGTGTGTGCAGCAGACCTCCCAAATGGAACAGTTTCAAGCCAAGCCTCTTTAAAACCAGAGCCTGAGGAAGTTGCTGCATCTGAGCATCGCTGGCTACTGGGCCAGCAGAGGAGAGAACTCACCCATGACACAAGACTACCTTCGTGCCCCACCATGGCACACAACATCGGCACCACTGACAAGCTGGGCCTGAAGCCACCCAGGGTAGGCAAAGCAGGTTGTACAAACAATAGGTGCTGTGTAAACATGGCTGGGTTGTATTCTAGGGCGTAAGATGAAACAGGCCCATTCCTTTCCCAAAATGTGATTTCTGGGTGCTTGCTCTGCCCTCACCTCTGTCGGTTTCACGTTTCCTTTAGAAGAAACGAGAGTTTCATGACCGCCCCCGCCCACACTGACTGCCCGGGTTCATATTCCAGTGGCTCTATGCCTCCTCGCAAGAGAGTGATCCTACATAAGTTGTGGGTGATTGTGCCTCCTCACAGGCTTGCAGTGAGTGGACTCTGTGGCCCACATGGACCACTGGCCCTTAGTATGTGCTCAACAAACAGTTGCTCTCAGCTGAACAACACTTGTTGGAGGCCAAGGGCGTTATGTGACCATCTTCCCTCACGGGTGTTGGAGAGGAAAGGGGAGGCTTCCTGCCTCGATCCTCGAGGTGAGTGGCAATACTCCCGGGGCCACTGGGATGAGTCCCTGCCCCTTTCCACTCCTCCTCCTCCAGTTCAAAGGTGGGGGCTTGTGCTGCTGGACCCCTGTCATGGATGGAGGGGAGTCTTCCCTGCTGGTTTTCCACCCCACTTTCCCCTCTAGGTCTTGACTGTCTGATGTGAGTCCTCAAGTCCCAGGTGAGGGGTCACCTGGGAAAGCTGCCACAGGTAACATGGTCCAGGGAGGTCAGTGGCTGCCTGGTGATGCTCCACACCCCCAAGGAATACCCTCTTGTCTCTTGACCTGGACTTATTTTTTCTTCTCTCTCATTGTTTGCTATTTTGACTGTGATGTGTCCTACAGTGAATTTATTTTTTTTAATCCTGCTTGGGACTCTTTGTGACTCTTGATTCTGAGGATTTATGTCTTTCATTGCTGCTGCAAAGTTCTTCTCTATTACCTCCCCAGAAACTGCCTCTTTCCCTCCTCTGCGTCTTCTGTTTCTGCAGTGTGTGCAGCAGACCTCCTAACTGAGATACTAGCACTGGACCTTTGCTTTAGCCTCCCGGTCCCCGCTTCTCCTGTTGCCCAGATCTTTACCTTTCTGTGCCTCCTTCTGTGTAATCGCTTCACTTCTGTCTTCTGCTTGACTAACTTCTTTGTCCCAACTCAGTGGATGCCTGCTTCTCACAGTCAGTTCTTCTCTTGCTAGAAGGCAGGTGCTCACCTGACAGAGCACCTGAATGTGCAGCCTGGCAAAGCATCCCTCCTGCATCCTCCAGCTCAGAGCCCACCCTAAGGTGGTCCCTTGTGCCAAACTCCTTGCTTGGTGGCATCCTCACAGGTTTCCCCTCTGCATCCTGTGTCTCCCAGAGGTATTACATTATCTCTGAAGAGATTGGACCTCCTAATAATAGAGGGCTCTGTACATCCCTGCAGCCCCTGCGACCACAGCTATTCTGCCTGTAAATCTCTCCCTCAGGAGGCTGGAAAGTGCCTGAGGCCATGGGTGAAAAGAAGTGTGTTGGTGCAGTGTTGTATCGCCTGCAGGGTCAACAGATCCGGTTTTGAAGTCCGGGCCTGCCATTTTACCAGTTACATGGCCGCGGGCCACTGATTAACCCATCTGTGCTCTTCTACAAGATGAGCGTGGAAAATGTGCCTTTCTCACGAGTTTTCTATGAAGATTAAATGCTTCATTGATGGAAGAGCTTTCTCTGTGCAGTGCTGATTCTCACTTGCCCATTTTAAAATCATCTAGTAATTACAATGATATTTGAAGCCCATTCATATAGAGATACCATTGCATCTCTTCACTTACATCTCTGAATGTGTGCACCGAACATTCCACTTGTATTTTTATTCTCACTGGAGACACTAAGATGATTCAACCCCCTGCTTCCCCTCTGCCACTTGGTAGAGGCGATGAGATATCAAAAAGAGACTTCGCTGAACCAAGGTGCCATGGTGAGGGACACGGCAGGAATCCTGGAGGAAGAAAGAATCACTGTCCATCAAGTTGTTAACCACAGTGTTATGGCTCCCACCTGGGCTAACTCATCTGCTGCAGGCCTACAACACTTCCCCATCTCCCCTCTGCTGCGCTGCCCAGGGAATGGCTATGGGTCCCGGAGCCCTCTTAGGACTCCTACCTGCAGCTCTGAGAGCCCTGAGTGGCCTTGTCTCCCAGGGGCTCATGGCTCTCTCCTTCTCATCTCCACTCTGCTTCAGGAAACTCAGGACCTCGTGCAGGTCTGAAAGCTTGGAAGCCAGGAGCTACATGGTTCCTTGAAGCGTGTCCTCCCCAGGTGGTGCCTGCCCATCCCAAAGAAATAAGAGAGCAAGAAGGCTGCCTTCTCCCAGGGGACTTTCATGCCCCTGCCGCTGTTCCTCCACTTTCCAGCATCTCAGAAATGAGAATTCAGAGGCAAGTTATGGAGCTTAAGTTACTGCTGGCACTTGATTGGAATAACTGTTACGTAAAAGCCAACACAGATGAATCGCCTGTAGGGAGTTGTCTGACTGCATGAGTTTTTACACATCTTTCAGCTAAATCAAAGATCCAAATGCTAAATCTCACACTCAGGAACATCAAGTGGATTTGTGACAGTCCCCGGAGGACTCGATGTCCATAAACCAATGAATGAATTACACTGATCCCGGTATGTAGTTTCTCATCTGTGACTGATACAATATTGATAATATTCTTTATTTCACTTAACTCCTTCAGAGCCACACTGAAACATAACAGGCTTAGATTTTGTCTACACTCTGGTGCAAATAATGATCAGTCGTGGGGACTAAAGCAGACCAATTGATTGTTCATTGATATGTGGACCAGAGGAGGGTAAAAACAGGCCATTGCTGCTGTTTTCGGTGGTGTTGGTATTAAATTTCTCATTTTGAAACAACTTGTGTTAGAATTTCATGAATGTTCCTACTGGGTTGTAACCTGCTATAATGAGCAAGTGGCTGAATGAGACCGTGCTGGGAAATTGTTGGTCCTGATTGGTGTAACACCTTGGAGCTCACCAAGTTAGTCAAATCTATTCAGTGCAGCACCAATTTTGTTTTCTGTACTGGTTCTCTTCTGTGTGGGGGAACTTAGGCTTGGAGATGGGACCAGTGGGGGAGGTGTGTGGGATTGGGAACAGTTTGTTCAAGATGCCTTGTGGAGGAAAGACTTTCACCTAAGGCTGTGACATCACTCCATCATTTCATGAAAGGACCATGACTATGTGTGGGAACCGTGACTATGAAGATGTGCTCTCCTGGCCAGGCACTCAGCTCGGGTTCTTCCCAGGCATGAACTCATTTATTGCTGCCAGTTCTATAGGCCCGTTGCTGTGATTTTAGAAACCTCACTTTACGGATAACAACACTGAAGGACAGAAGTCACTGTTCCTTCCCAGGTCACAGCAGATTGAGGAGTTTGAACCCAAAGGAATCAGAGGCCAAAGCAGCATGCCAACTTTTCCCAAAGGGCAGGGTATGTGGCTGGGAGCACCCGAGGAGTCCCAGCACACATGGCATGAAAACCTACATTTACCCAGGGGAAATTATTCTCTTTCTGAGTCTCTTTCATCCTTCTGACCAGGTTAAGGAGAGCATTTCTGTCTGGGGCAAGCAGAGGCCTGGGTGCAGAGGGCTCTGGCCTGAGAGGCCAGCAGAGCCCCAGCCAGCCAGCACCTTGCCAGCTGAGGGTACCTGAGATTCGACACACACAATGTGCTTCTGCCATCTTGGAAAGTCACAGCCTATCTGAACTGGAAGAACCCTGAGGGCTCTCAGAACTGTGCTCCAAGAAACTTTAGAGGTCCCTTAGAGAAAATAGAGGCCTACTGCTCTTTGAGGGACAAGAAGAACACGTGGAAAGGGGGCTCTGAGTCACTCGGGTTTATGTTATTTGTGGGCCAAGAATTCCTTGAGCAAAAGAAAAATGTATTTGAACACATTTCCATCTGCCCCAATTCCTCAATTCATTTTGGGAGACTGAGACCCCAGGAGCAGCTGTTAGTCTATTCTTAGTGAGTTTCTGAACAGTGAGACCTAGAACCAGGTCCCTGGGCTACTCAACAGACACAAGACATGAAGGCAGGGTGATCCCCATGGCTCTGCACATCACCTTCCAGCTCCTGGGCCAGCCTCATGTTTAAAGATTTGCTACAGCCCTTTTCCTTTTCCTGACAGAGTGGGACATGGTTATAGCCATTCAGGCATCCCCAGAAGGATGAAGTCAAAAACGAAATGATGGTGGAAGAAAAGGCCTGGCCAGCGTTCCGCAGACCCAGGCCTGCATCCCTCTTCTCCAGGGACCTCCAAAGCCAAGCCCTGCCCTGTGTAGCAGAGGAAATGGCCACTGAAGGACTGACCTATGGCTACATGACCAGTGGAGCCAGATGACCCATCCAGGGGGGCTTTCCTGCCTGCCATCCACTCCTGCTTTGTCCAGTGAGTCTCAGTCTAATTGCGTGTCAGCTCAGCAAGGGCTCTGCTCTGTGTTATCCTTATTCTGGAATCCAGGCTGAGGAAGCTGCTACCTTCTGGAATATCAAGTCACCCTGGAAGAGAGGAGAGCACTGGAGAGCCCCACCCAGCTAATTCAATACTTCCACTCAGAAGCAACAATGCCACTCTGCTCATTTTTGTTGGCCAAAGCGAGTCACATTGTCATACCTCACTTCAATGAGATGCAAAGCACAATTGTACTGTGTTTCCGAAAGGAGGAAAGCAGATATAATGTAATTTCATATAATATCAATATATATGTGTACATGCATGCCAAGTCACTTCAGTCATGTCCGACTCCTTGCAAACCCATGGACTGTAGCCCGCCAGGCTCCTCTGTCCATGGGCTTCTCTAGGCAAGAAGACTGGAGTGGGTTTCCATGACCTCCTCCAGGACATCTCCCTGAGCCAGGGATCAAATCCGTGTCTCTTATGTCTCCTGCATTGGCAAGCAGATTCTTTACCACTAGCACCACCTGGAGAGCCTATATCTATAGCGCTGAGGGCTGTAAAAGTCTGCCCCTTGAGCCATTAAATGTTCTGTTTCATTCTCTCACACACAGTACACTCTCCGTCCTCAGGTTGACAGAGTCTCTCTCATTCCAGAAACATAACTAAAAGACAAGGGCTTTCACAGCCCCTGCCTCCCCAACATGCACTAGAATCCACAGGGTCTGGACAACTACAGAAACCCTCCCATTCAGGAAGGAAGGGAAAGGCAATCCCCAGCAGACACTGGTCCGGAAAGTCACGTTGCTCAGTTGTGTCTGACTCTTTGGGAACCCATGGACAAGCCATGGAATTCTCCAGGCAAGAATACTGGAGTAGGCACCCTATCCCTCCTCCAGGGGATATTCCCAACCCAGGGATCGAACCCAGGCCTCCCACATTGCAGGCGGATTCTTAACCGTCTGAGCCACCAGGGAAACACGCTTGTCCAGAGTTGTCCCCAAACCTGGGAACTTTTTACTCCAATTAGGCTCTGGTCTGCTCCACAGCAGTAGGTCCCCAGCCCCGACTACATCATCTAAATAGTTCTTCTTTGGCCTTATCTGAAGTGTGTGTTGGGGAATACAGCCTCCTGAGGACTGAAGCATTTGTCCAACCACATTCTGCCACTAAAGCTAACTTTAAGTTGCCAACAGCCAGGGAGTCTTTTCAGAAGTTCAGGCTGACAATTCTTTTCAGAATATAGCTCACTCAAAATGTCGTTTTGTCTTATCTACTTGCTTCTCCTAAGCACCATGTACCTGTTGCTCATTTAAGATAAAGTCCCCAAACCACTGCCTGTCTTTGTTCTTGAGTCCTTACATCTCTCTATCTCCTATGTTTGGTTGTATTTTTAGCTTGTTATTTTGAAGTAATCTTACACTTACAGTAGAACTGCAAAACCAGTACAGAGAGTTCCCTTGTACCCTTCACTCAGCTTCCTCACATTAACATCTTGTACAGTCACAGTGAAATTATCCACACCGAGCAAACTGGGGCCCTACATTGCCTTTAGTCATTGGGTCTCCTTAGTTTCATTCAGGCTTCCCTTGTCTTCTATGACTTGGACACTCTGAAGGTTTCTGGCCAATGCTACTCCAATGCTGTGTATGTGCCTAACTGTGTCCAGCTCTTTTCAGTCCCACAGACTGACTGTGGCCTGCCAGGCTCCTCTTGGGTTTGTTTGCTGTCTCTCCTGACTCAATTCTGGTTACATCTTTATGGCAAGAATGTGACAAAAACCATGTACTCTTCTCAGTACATCATATCTGAGGTTGCCTGATGTCAATATGTCCTTTTCCCCCAGGGATGCTAATCTTTATGACTTTAAATACATAATATCTACCAGGATTCTCCACTAGTAAGTTGAGATCATGCACATATTCTGCATCAGCCCAAACTTCTCCCCACTAATTTTACCATTCATCACTGGTTCTTGCTGGCAATGATCACTGCTGCGTTGTTCTAACCTGACTTTTAACTTCCCTTCCTCCTTCTACGTTTCAAAGAGGATTTGGGATTCTTCTGTAAGAAAGAATTGTATTCCCCCTCATTATTATGTTAATTCAGTGGTTTATTTATACCAAATATGGACTCACAGATATGTATTTGGGGGGTGTTATAGCTCCATACCATCACAGCATTCTTGCTCAGACTGTTCCGATGTGGCCAGTGGGAGCTCTTTCAGGCAGGTTCATGTGCCACTTCAGCATGACCCGTTCTGGCCAAAGCAATTTCTTTCTGGCACTAGAAGATGCTTCAGGCTCATCTTACATTGTCCCTGCACCTGCCCTAAAATCAGTCACTTCCTAAAGAAGCTCTGGTTCCTTTTACTGAAGAATGATACCTAGGAACCAAGTTTGGGGCGTTATGTGTACCCGTTGTTATCATGATGTCATTGCTTTTCAGCAAACAGAATTTGGAAATACATGAGTATACTTCCTCAAGCATACCTCCACATTTGTATTATGTGTGTATCTGTATGTATAGATATGCATATAGATATGTACCCCTGATTCTGGTCTATCACAACCAAGTTCATATGAGTCTTTCTGGCAGTAAGAAATCTGGCTCTCATTAGCTAAAACAGAGATAAATGTATCTGTATATTTACTTAAAGAACTTATTTGTTTAACTCTTCTATATACGTAGAGTAGTTTCAGAATTTCTACATGTATTACCACAAGAAGAAAATTAATAACATATAGCATCTGTAGACAATTCATCCTGTCTTTATCTTTACACTATCCACAAAATATTGACTCTTTTACAGAGTAACTTACACTAGTTTTTTTCCTTTCTCACTCCCTTCAGTGTGTTTATGTAATCCATTTGTAATACAGTTAGATTCATTTGTTACAGTTTTCATCCTATTTTTAATTTCCCTAGTATCCTGTTTCATTCTCTACGCCCCTATTCATATTGTTTAGCCTTCTCCAAAATGTCATATAAATGCTATCACACACTATGAAATCTTTGGATTCTGGCTTATGCATTTAAAAGTCATCCATGTTTTTTGTATTTTTTGATAGTTTGTTCTTTTTTCATTGCTGAGTAGTGTTCCATTGTATGGAAGTATGGCAGTTGTATATTCACCTTTTGAAAATCATCTATGTTGTTTCCATTTTGGGCTATTATAGGGAGAGCTATTATACAATTTTGTGTAATTGCTTTTATGTGAGCATAAATTACCTTTCACATGGGAGTTGGGCTGCTGGACATGGTCAACTTTACAAGGAGTTTCCAAACTGGTTTCTGCATTGGTTATAAACATTTGGCCTCTCCACGGTTCCTCTGCATCCATGTCAGCACTTGATATTCTCAGACTTCTCAGTGTTAGCCATCTAGCAGGAGGTAGTGATATCTTGTGCTGCATGCTAAGTCCTTTCAGTCATGTCTGACTCTTTGGGACCCCATGGACAGTAGCCCGCCAGGCTCCTCTATCACAGGATTCTCCAGGCAAGAATACTGGAGTGGGTCACTATGCCCTCCTCAGTGATATCTCATTGTAATTCAAATTTGCATTTCCCTAATGACTAAAAACGTTGGGAATCTTTACATGTGCTTAATTGCCTTCTATATATCTTCCTTGATGAAATATCAATTTAGACATTTTTCTGATTGAAAATATTGGATTATTTATTTTCTTAAAGGTGAAATTTAAGAGTCGATTATAATATATATGCTGAATACAGTCCTTTATCACAATTTGCAAATAGTTCTTCCAGCCTTTATTTTGTGTTCTCATTCTCTTAAAGGTATCTTTCAGAGAGCAACAGTTTTTAATTTTGATAAAGTTCAATTTGACTTTCGTTTTTATGTTTTCAGTGTCATATCTAAACTCTATTTCAAGATCACAAACATCATCTTATGTTTTCTTACGAGTTTCATGGTTTCACCTTTTACATTTCTTAAAGGATTATCTTTGTCTATTGAATTTTCTTTGTGACTTTGTCAGAGTCATTTTTGTAAATCTATTTCTGGACTCTCTAATTTATTCTGTTGATTCATGTGACTATTATTGTGCCAGTAACATCATATAAATGCTATCACACACTATGAAATCTTTGGATTCTGGCTTATGCATTTAAAAGTCATCCATGTTTTTTGTATTTTTTGATAGTTTGTTCTTTTTTCATTGCTGAGTAGTGTTCCATTGTATGGAAGTATGGCAGTTGTATATTCACCTTTTGAAAATCATCTATGTTGTTTCCATTTTGGGCTATTATAGGGAGAGCTATTATACAATTTTGTGTAATTGCTTTTATGTGAGCATAAATTACCTTTCACACGGGAGTTGGGCTGCTGGACATGGTCAACTTTACAAGGAGTTTCCAAACTGGTTTCTGCATTGGTTATAAACATTTGGCCTCTCCACGGTTCCTCTGCATCCATGTCAGCACTTGATATTCTCAGACTTCTCAGTGTTAGCCATCTAGCAGGAGGTAGTGATATCTTGTGCTGCATGCTAAGTCCTTTCAGTCATGTCTGACTCTTTGGGACCCCATGGACAGTAGCCCGCCAGGCTCCTCTATCACAGGATTCTCCAGGCAAGAATACTGGAGTGGGTCACTATGCCCTCCTCAGTGATATCTCATTGTAATTCAAATTTGCATTTCCCTAATGACTAAAAACGTTGGGAATCTTTACATGTGCTTAATTGCCTTCTATATATCTTCCTTGATGAAATATCAATTTAGACATTTTTCTGATTGAAAATATTGGATTATTTATTTTCTTAAAGGTGAAATTTAAGAGTCGATTATAATATATATGCTGAATACAGTCCTTTATCACAATTTGCAAATAGTTCTTCCAGCCTTTATTTTGTGTTCTCATTCTCTTAAAGGTATCTTTCAGAGAGCAACAGTTTTTAATTTTGATAAAGTTCAATTTGACTTTCGTTTTTATGTTTTCAGTGTCATATCTAAACTCTATTTCAAGATCACAAACATCATCTTATGTTTTCTTACGAGTTTCATGGTTTCACCTTTTACATTTCTTAAAGGATTATCTTTGTCTATTGAATTTTCTTTGTGACTTTGTCAGAGTCATTTTTGTAAATCTATTTCTGGACTCTCTAATTTATTCTGTTGATTCATGTGACTATTATTGTGCCAGTAACATCTTGTTTTTATTATGGTGGCTTTATATTAAGTTTCAAAATCAGGTATTATGAGTTCCAACTTGGTTCTTTTTAAAGTTATTTTGGCTCTTCTAACTCCTTTGCCTTTCTATATAAATTTTAGAAACAGTTTGTCAATATCTACCCAAAAAAGCCTCCTGGAATTTTGAATAGGGTTGTAGTCAATCTCTATATCAATTTAAAGAAAATTAGCATCTTAACAACACTGAATTTTCCTATCCATGATCACGGATATCTTCCTCAGTTATTATTGATTTAGTGACATGTAATTTTCAGCATGCAGATGCTATACAGATTTTGTTAGATGTATACTTAAATATTAAACTTTTTACTGTGGCAAATGTACTGTTTTGTAAATTTTTGAATTCAAATTCTACATCACTAATATATATGAATACAGTTTCTTTTAGCATATTGACCTTGTATCCTCCTCCCTTACTAAAACCACTTATTTGGGCTGAAAGCCTATTTGTAACTTCTCTGGGACTTTCTACACAGATAACTGCATTATACAAATAGAAACTTTTCTTTTTAAAAAGACATATTTATTTATTTACTTGGCTGTGCTGGGTCTTAGCTGCAGCATGCAGGATCTTTTTTTTTTTTTTTTTTTTATGCAGGATCTTTTTAGTTGAGGCATGTGGGATCTAGCTCCCTGACCAGAGATCAGACCTGGGCCCCCAGCACTGAGAGCACAGAGTCTTCGCCACTGGACCAGGAGGGAAGTCCCCAAAATTTTCTCTCTTTAATCCATAATTTTATACACTTTTTCTTGCCTTATTGCACTGGATAGAAACTCTATTATGAGGTTGTATGGGAATACAAAAAAATGACATCATTGCCTTGTTCCTAAACTTAGGAAAGAAGCATTCTATTTTTCACCATTAAGCATGACATTAGCCATAGGAATTTAGTATGAGGTTAAGAAGGAGCCCTTCTTTGAGATACACTTTTGTCATGATACAGCGTGGCATGCTCAGTCATGAAGCTGGTAAAAATTATGTAAAACAAAGCCAAGCCTTTTAATTCTCTGGAAATGATCCATAGGGCACATTACAAATAAAGAAACATTTACTCATGAAAATCTACTAAGACCTAGTAAGAACAGAAAGTGTCTGTTGCATCTGAGCAACACTCTCTCTCCCTGCTCCCTTTCAGCTCAGCAAGATGGAAACACCACTCCAGAACAGAGGCCACAGAGGGCCTCCTCTCCTTTCCAGAGAGAATCAGGGAACAAGACAGCAAGAGGAAGCTTTCTGGTATCCGAACAAACCTCCAACATTCACCCAAGTTGCTCAGACTCGACTGGATCAACCTGTGGAATAATTCATGCTAAAGGGATTTTCTTTTTCAAATAATGGAGAATTCAGCCGGCAAGTAGGAGAGAGTAAAAGCTGCTGTGGTCAGGAAAAGAGACTGAGCGAGTGGCCAAAGCCACTGTCAGTGAGACTGCAGTCACAGGCTGTGACAGTCCAGTATTCAAGGCTGTGGCCCCTGAGGAGCAGCATTGGAAGCTTGAGACTATACGCAGTGGGAAGGATTCCCTGAATAAATTAACAAGACAATAATAATAACACTCCAGAAAAGGAAGAGATCAGCACCCAGAGCTGCTGCAATAGACTATCTAAAATGACCAGTTTCAACAAAATTACATTTCATTAAACTGAAAATATACATACTGACTCATACATTGGAACAAAAAGCAAAGCAAGCAACAGAAACTGCCTGTTAGAGTAACCCGATGTCTGATTTATCAGGAAAAGAATCGAGGGCTTCCCTGGTGGTCCAGTGGGTAAAGAGTCCACCTTGCAGTGCAAGGGGAACCGGTTTGATCCCCGGCTGGGAAGATCCCACGTGCTGCCGAGCGGCTGGACTGATGTGTCCAACTAGCGAGCCAGCGCTCTGGAGCACATGCACCCAGAGCCGGTGCTCTGCAACGAGAGAGGCCACTGCAGTGGGAGGCCCACAAAGGTCAAAGAACAAAGATGGATGAAAGTAAACAAATGAAGGACCAATAAAAGAGCCAAAATTTTAAAAAAAAGAAAGAAAGAAAAAGAATTCGAAATAGCTCCTGTAAGTATATTAATCAAACTAAAGGAAACCATGACTTAATGATTTAAAGGAAGGTATAGTAACAATGTCACATCAAATTGAGGCTATAAATTACAAAGGAATATAAATTATATGCAAATAACCAAATGAGAATTATGGAATTGAAAAGTACAATAACTGACATGAAAAACTTTACCAGAGAAACTTAGCAATAGATTTGAACTGGTTAAAAAAAAAAACTGAATTAACAAACTTCAAGATAGATTAATGAAGGTTCTGGTAAGTTAAGGATGTGTAAGGTAAACTTTATACATCTTATGTATAAGAAGAATATTTTATAATGATAAAGGAATGAATCCATCAGGAAGATGTAACAATTACAAATATATATGCACCTAATAACAAAGCACCGAAATGCATGGAGCAACTTAAGAAAACATATTTTAAAAATTCAACAAAGAAACTAAATTTTATATTAAAAATATTTGCATAATATGCAAAAGAAAGAAGCCAAAGGGGAATAGAAGAGCAAAAAATACAGAAGGTGTATAGAAAATATATTAATAGATGGCAGTTGTAAATCCAACTATATAAGTAGTAAGTAACATCAACATTAAATCTGTATAGATGGAACAAGCCAATCAAAAGTCAGAGATTTCCAGGGAGGAAAAAGAAACACAATCCAATTATGTATTGTCTGCACAGACATATTTTTAAATCAAAGATACAAACAGATTCTAAGGAAAAGGATGAAAATAGAAGTGTAGCATGCAAGCAGCAGCCACAAGGAAGCTGGAATTATAACTGTGTTAGTAGCAGACAAGTAGGGCTCTGGTCTACATGCACCAGGATAACAGGGCCTGAGGCCACATTCCACCCTGGCTTCCCAGGGTGTCGGTGGCTTTCGTACTGGACTGGCTGAAAAGGAAGGCGAAAGTCAATCAGGAGACCATCCAGCGGCTCCTAGAGGAGAACAACCAGCTGATCCGCTGTATCATGGAATATCAGAACAAAGCCTGGGCAAATGAGTGCGTCCAGTACCAGCATGTATTACACAGAAATCTCATTTGTTTGACTACCATCGCAGATGCCAACCCAACCAGTGCTTCAAAAACAATGGAATAATCTTCCAGTTGGTTGTTGTGAGGAGTAATTGAATATGATCTATTTCATATGAAATGGAGACAGGGAATCTTTGCCAACTTAACTGCTTAGAACATGAATGGAACCACAGTGGCTCTTAAAATGTGAAAATGTGAAGAAAGGTACTAACCATATTCTCAGTATAAAGATTTATTTTAATCATTAAGTGGATTCCCTCAACTAAGTTGACTCCAAGTGTCTCCATCCTGAAATACGTGTGTTTGGATAACAGAGATATCATGGGCATCTTCAAATCTACCTTTTTTAGTTTCAACCTGAAGAGGAAACTTCTATTCAAAACCCTCCAAAGGTTCCCATCTCATTATAAGTAAAGCTAAGCCCTTCTCATGGCCTGAAAGGCCCTACATGGTCACGGCCCTAGTTTCTCAGCGATCAGCAGGAATTGGCCAAATGGACATGTAACTGTTTCTCCCTCCTACCAGTCTGTGGTGTGGGCCATTGCTCTTTTCAGATTGCTTTGAAATAAAGCTTGCCTTTCCACAAAATAAATAAATAAATAAAAAGTAGCAGACAAGTAGATTTTTAGACATGTTCTTCTTTTAGATAAAGAAGAGTATTTTATAATGATAAAAGAATGAATCCATAAGGATGATGTAACAGTTACAAACATATATGCACCTAATAACTGAGCACCAAAATACATGAAGCAAAAATTGACGGAAATAGAGTAGTACAATCAGCAATTGAACAATGATAGTTTGAAACTTCCGTACCTGCCCTCAGTAATGGGTAGAACAACTTGGCAGATCAAAAAGAAAACTGAATACTTGAACAACACTATAAACCAACTAGGCCTAACAGGTATCTGTAGCACATTCTAGTCAACAAGTGGAGAATAGACATTCTTGTCAAATATACATAGAAAAAATTAGAGCCAGCGGCTCCTAGAGGAGAAGAACCAGCTGATCCGCTGTATCATGGAATATCAGAACAAAGGCTGGGCAAATGAGTGCGTCCAGTACCAGCATGTATTACACAGAAATCTCATTTGTTTGACTACCATCGCAGATGCCAACCCAACCAGTGCTTCAAAAACAATGGAATAATCTTCCAGTTGGTTGTTGTGAGGAGTAATTGAATATGATCTATTTCATATGAAATGGAGACAGGGAATCTTTGCCAACTTAACTGCTTAGAACATGAATGGAACCACAGTGGCTCTTAAAATGTGAAAATGTGAAGAAAGGTACTAACCATATTCTCAGTATAAAGATTTATTTTAATCATTAAGTGGATTCCCTCAACTAAGTTGACTCCAAGTGTCTCCATCCTGAAATACGTGTGTTTGGATAACAGAGATATCATGGGCATCTTCAAATCTACCTTTTTTAGTTTCAACCTGAAGAGGAAACTTCTATTCAAAACCCTCCAAAGGTTCCCATCTCATTATAAGTAAAGCTAAGCCCTTCTCATGGCCTGAAAGGCTCTACATGGTCACGGCCCTAGTTTCTCAGCGATCAGCAGGAATTGGCCAAATGGACATATAACTGTTTCTCCCTCCTACCAGTCTGTGGTGTGGGCCATTGCTCTTTTCAGATTGCTTTGAAATAAAGCTTGCCTTTCCACAAAATAAATAAATAAATAAAAAGTAGCAGACAAGTAGATTTTTAGACATGTTCTTCTTTTAGATAAAGAAGAGTATTTTATAATGATAAAAGAATGAATCCATAAGGATGATGTAACAGTTACAAACATATATGCACCTAATAACTGAGCACCAAAATACATGAAGCAAAAATTGACGGAAATAGAGTAGTACAATCAGCAATTGAACAATGATAGTTTGAAACTTCCGTACCTGCCCTCAGTAATGGGTAGAACAACTTGGCAGATCAAAAAGAAAACTGAATACTTGAACAACACTATAAACCAACTAGGCCTAACAGGTATCTGTAGCACATTCTAGTCAACAAGTGGAGAATAGACATTCTTGTCAAATATACATAGAACATTAACCAGTATAAGTCATATGCTGGGCCATAAAAAATTTCTCAATAAACTTGAAAGGATAAATGAGATAGTATGTTTCTTGATCATGTGGAATAAAATTATAAATCAATAGCAAAAGGAAATCTGTGAAACTCACAAATATGTGGAAATTAAACAACATACTCCTGTTTAAGCTCTAAGTCAAAAAATAAATCAAAAGATAAATTATAAAATACTTTGAGATGAAGAAAAGTGAGGATACAACATTCCAAAACTTAGAAGATGCAGCGAAGGCACTGCTGAGAGGGAAATTTACATTTATTTATATTTCTATCCTAAAAAGAAGAAAGGTCTCAAATCGATAACTTAATCTTCTACCCTAAAACACTGGAGGGGGATAAACTAAACCTTTAAAAAAAAGAAAAAAAAAAAAAACCAACAAAATATAGAGTGGAAATTACTGAAGCAGAGAACGGAAAAAACAATAGGGAAAATCACTGACACTAAAAGCTATTATTTTGAAAGTATCGACCAAATTAACAAACTTTTAGCTCTATTGATAATTTTTAAAAGTGGAAGACAAATTATCAGAATCAAAAATGAAAGATGGACACTACCACTGACTTCTCAGAAATTAAAAAAAATATCAGGGAATACTATGAACAACTGTATGTAAATAAATTAGATAATTTATACGAAGTGGAAATTTTCTACAAAGACACAATCTACAAAAATTGATTCAAGAATAAATAGACAGGGCTTCCCTGGTGGTCCAGTGGATAAGGACACCACCTTGCAGTGCAAGGGGTGCCAGTTCGATGCCTGGCCTGGGGAGATCCCACGTGCTGTGAAGTGGCTGGACTGATGTGTCCAACTACCGAGCCAGAGCTCTGGAGCGCATGCGCCCAGAGCCAGTGCTCTGTGACAACAGAGGCCACTGCGATGGGAGGCCCACACGGGCCAAAAGAACAAAGATGGATGAACGTAGATAAATGAAAGACCAATAGAAGTGACCCGCCTGTCCCCCTCCCCCCCACCACCAAAAAAAAGAATAAATAGACAGTCTGGGCTTCCCTGGTAGCTCACTGGTGAAGAGTTCGCCTGCCAATACAGGAGACATGGGTTCAATCCCTGATCCAGGAAGATCCTACATGCTGTGGAGCAGCTAAGCCCGTGAGTTGCAACTATGGAGCCTGTGCTCTAGAGCCTTGGAGCCGCAACTGTGGAGCCCATGACCACAACTGCTGAAGCCTGTGTGCCCTAAAGCCCTAGTTCCACAACAAGAGAAGTCACCACAACAAGAAGCCTGTTCACCTCAACTAGAGAGCAGGAGGCCCCCACTCTCTGCAACTAGAGAAGAGCCTGCAGCAGCAGTGAAAACCCAGAATAGCCAAAATAAATAAATAAATGAAATAAAACATTTAAAAAAGAATAAATAGACAATATGAACAGGCTTGCATAAGTGGAGACTGAATGGATAGTTTAAAAACTGCTCACAAAGAAAAACTCAGACCCAGATGGCTCCACTGCTGAATGCTATTATTTCTCCTGTGATTTGCGCAATCGTGTCCAACTCTTTGTGACCCCATGGACTGTAGCCTTCCAGACTCTTCTGTCCATGGATTTTTTTCAGGCAAGAATATTGGAGTGGATGGCCATTTCCTCCTTCACAGGGTCTTCCCAACCCAGGGATCAAACCTGCATCGCCTATTCTACTGAATATTACAAGAATGAATACCTCTTATTCAAGTATTGCTTCTTCACTTTGAATAGTTTATCACAAATTCTTCCCAAAAATAGAATAGGAAAGAACCCACTTCCAAACTCACTTAATAAGCCCAGAATTATCCTGATATCAAAAAACAGGCAAAGATGTGACAAGGGAAGAAAGCTACTGATCTCTTATAAATACAAATGTAAAAGCAAAATATTAGCAAACCAAATTCAAAACATATAAAAAGATGTAAAAAGACATATAAAAACATATACAAGGATCAGTTGTGGTCTATCTTTGGAATACAGATTAGTGTAACATCCTGACATCTACTTACTTAATACTGCTTACCACCAAACTAAAAAGAGGAAAACACATAATCATCTCACTTGACACAGAAAAAAAATTTGACAAAATCTAACATCCTACAATGTCCAACATTGACATTTTAGGAATCAGTGAACTAAAACAGACAGGAATGGCCGAATTTAATTCAGTTGACCATTATATCTACTACTGTGGGCAAGAATCCCTTAGAAGAAACGAGTAACCCTCATAGTCAACAGAAGAGTCCAAAATACACTCCTTGGATTCTATCTTAAAAACGACAGAATGACAATGGAATACTACTCAGCTGTTAAAAGAAATGCAGAAGACTCAGTCCTAATGAGGTGGCTAGCTCTAGAACCTATCATAAAAAGTGAAGTAAGTCAAAAAGAGAAAGACAAATACAGCATACTAACACACATATATGGAATCTAGTAGGACGGTCTTGATAACACACGCAGTGAACTCATGGAAAAACAGACAGAGCATAGATATATGGACATTGTGGGGAAGAAATAGGGAGGGGGAGGCATGGAGACAGTAACATGGAAACCTATACTGTCATGTGTGGAAAAGATAGCTATTGTCATTGTGCTAAGGGAATAGGAGTACCTACAATCACTTGGGGCGATGGTCTGGAGGGGTGGGAATGGGGGGAACTGGGTGGGGGGAGGTTCCAGGGATATGCATATGAATGATCTGGGAACATACATGTTGGTGAACAACAAAACTCTGTAAAATCTTCAAAATAAAGAATTAAAAAAAAAAAAAAAGGACAATCTAGAGGGAAAAAAAAAAAGACAGAATGGTCTTGGTTCACTTCCACTAATGTTGAAGAAGCTGAAGTTGAACAGTTCTATGAAAACCCTCAAGATCTTCTAGAACTAACACCAAAACAAGATGTCCTTTTCATCATTGGGGACTGGAATGCAAAAGTCAGAAGACAAAAGATACCTGGAGTAACAGGCAAGTTTGGCCTTGGAGTACAAAATGAAGCAGGGCAAAGGCTAACAGAGTTTTGCCAAGAGGATGCTGTGCTCAAAGCAAACACCCTCTTCCAACAACACAAGAGATGACTCTACACATGGACATCACCAGATGGTCAATACCAAAATCAGATTTATTGTATTCTTTGTAGCCAAAGGTGGAGAGGTTCTATACCGTCAGCAAAAACAAGACAGGGAGCTGACTGTGGCTCAGATCATGAGCTCCTTATTGCAAAATTCAGACTTAAGTTGAAGAAATAGGGAAAACCACTAAGCCATTCAGGTATGACCTAAATCAAATCCCTTATGATTATAGAGTAGAAGTGACAAATAGATTCAAGGAAATAGATCTGATAGACAGAAAACCTGAAGAACTATGGATGGAGGTTCATAACACTGTAAGGAGGCAATGTAGCATTGTACCTCATGATCAAGACCATCCCCAAGAAAAAGAAATGCAAAAAGGCAAAATGGTTGTCTGAGGAGGCCTTACAAATAGCTGTGAAAAGAAGAGAAGCAAAAGGCAAAGGAGAAAAGGAAAGATATACCCATTTGAATGCAGAGTTCCAAAGAATAGCAAGGAGAGATAAGAAAGCCTTCCTCAGTGATCAATGCAAAGAAATAGAGGAAAACAACAGAATAGGAAAAACAAGAGATCTCTTCAAGAAAATTAGAGATACCAAGGGAACATTTCATGCAAAGATGGGCTCGATAAAGGACAGAAATGGTATGGACCTAACAGAAGCAGAAGATATTAAGAAGAGGTGGAAAGAATACACAGAAGAACTATATGCAAAAAGATCTTTATGACCTGGATAACCCTGATGGCGTGATCACTCATCTAGAGCCGGATATTCTGGAATGTGAAGTCAAGTGAGCCTTGGAAAGCATCATGCTGAACAAAGCTAGTGGAGGTGATGGAATTCCTGCAGAGCTATTTCAAATTCTAAAAAATAATGCTGTTAAAGTGCTGCACTCAATGTGCCAGCAAATTTGGAAAGCTCAGCAGTGGCCACAAGACTGGAAAAGGTCGGTTTTCATTCCAATCCCAAAGAAGGGCAATGCCAAAGAATGTTCATACTATCACACAATTGCACTAATTTCATATGCTACCAAAATACTGCTCAAAATCCTCCAAGCGAGGCTTCTAGTACAGGAACCAAGAATTTTCATATGCATAAGCTGGATTTAGAAAAAAACAGAGGAATCAGAGAACAAATTGTCAGCATCTGTGGGATCATAGAAAAGCAAAAGAATTCCAGAAAAACATCTATTTCTGCTTCATTGACTACACTAAAGCCTTTGACTGTGTGGATCACAACAAACTGCAGAAATTAATTAAGCAGAAAGGGATACCAGATCAGCTTACCAGCTTCTTGAGAAACCTGTATTCCAGTCGAGAAGCAGTAGTTAGAACTGGACATGAAGAAACAGACTGGTTCCAAATTGGGAAAGGAGTATATCAAGGCTGTAGACTGTTACCCTGCTTATTTAATTTACATGTAGAGTGCATCATGTGAAATGCTGGTCTGGATGAAGCACAAGCTGGCGTCAAGATTGCCAGGAGAAATACCAATAACCTCAGACATGCAGATGACACCACCCTAACAACAGAGAGAAGAGAAACTAAAAGAGCCTCTTTATGAGGGTGAAAAGAAGAGTGAAAAGGCTGGCTTAGAACTCAACATTCATAAAACAAAGATCAAGGCATCCGATCTCATCACTTCATGGCGAATAGAAACAGTGGCAGATTTTTTCTTGGGCTCCAAAATCATTGCAGATGGTAACTGAAGTCATGAAATTAAAAGACACTTGCTCCTTAGAAGGAAAGCTATGACAAACCTAGACAGTGTATTCAAAAGCAGAGACATCACTCTGCCGACAAAGATCCGTATAGTCAAAACTAGGTTTTCCCAGACTCATGTATGGATGTGAGAGTTGGACCATAAAGAAGGCTGAGCACTGAAGGATTGATGCCTTTGAACTGTGGTGTTGGAGAAGACTTTCAAGACTCCCTTGAACAGTAAGGAGATCAAACCAGTCAGTCTTAAAGGAAATCAACCCCTGAATATTCATTGGAAGAAGCGATGCTGAAGCTGAAGCTCCAATACTTTGGCCACCTGGTGCAAAGGGACAACTCACTGGAAAAACTCCTTGTTGGGAAAAATAGAAGTCAGAAGGAGAAAGAGATGACAGAGGATGAGATGGTTGGATGGCCTTGCTCAAAAAGAAAACAAATTCATATTCTGCTAAATCAAAATCCTCCAAGCGAGGCTTCTAGTACAGGAACCAAGAATTTTCATATGCATAAGCTGGATTTAGAAAAAAACAGAGGAATCAGAGAACAAATTGTCAGCATCTGTGGGATCATAGAAAAGCAAAAGAATTCCAGAAAAACATCTATTTCTGCTTCATTGACTACACTAAAGCCTTTGACTGTGTGGATCACAACAAACTGCAGAAATTAATTAAGCAGAAAGGGATACCAGATCAGCTTACCAGCTTCTTGAGAAACCTGTATTCCAGTCGAGAAGCAGTAGTTAGAACTGGACATGAAGAAACAGACTGGTTCCAAATTGGGAAAGGAGTATATCAAGGCTGTAGACTGTTACCCTGCTTATTTAATTTACATGTAGAGTGCATCATGTGAAATGCTGGTCTGGATGAAGCACAAGCTGGCGTCAAGATTGCCAGGAGAAATACCAATAACCTCAGACATGCAGATGACACCACCCTAACAACAGAGAGAAGAGAAACTAAAAGAGCCTCTTTATGAGGGTGAAAAGAAGAGTGAAAAGGCTGGCTTAGAACTCAACATTCATAAAACAAAGATCAAGGCATCCGATCTCATCACTTCATGGCGAATAGAAACAGTGGCAGATTTTTTCTTGGGCTCCAAAATCATTGCAGATGGTAACTGAAGTCATGAAATTAAAAGACACTTGCTCCTTAGAAGGAAAGCTATGACAAACCTAGACAGTGTATTCAAAAGCAGAGACATCACTCTGCCGACAAAGATCCGTATAGTCAAAACTAGGTTTTCCCAGACTCATGTATGGATGTGAGAGTTGGACCATAAAGAAGGCTGAGCACTGAAGGATTGATGCCTTTGAACTGTGGTGTTGGAGAAGACTTTCAAGACTCCCTTGAACAGTAAGGAGATCAAACCAGTCAGTCTTAAAGGAAATCAACCCCTGAATATTCATTGGAAGAAGCGATGCTGAAGCTGAAGCTCCAATACTTTGGCCACCTGGTGCAAAGGGACAACTCACTGGAAAAACTCCTTGTTGGGAAAAATAGAAGTCAGAAGGAGAAAGAGATGACAGAGGATGAGATGGTTGGATGGCCTTGCTGAATCTCTGGACATGAGTTTGAGCAAGCTCCAGGAGGTGGTGAAGGACAGGGAAGCCTGGTGTGCTGCAGTCCATGAGGTCACAAAGAGTCAGACATGACTGGGCAACTGAACTGAACTGAGCATACTTCATGAGAAGAACACTCAGCAAACTAGAAATAGAAGGCAACTTCTTCAAGCTCATAAAGGACATCTTTATAAAGCCCACAGCTAACATAAAAATGTTGATATTTTCCATCTAGAATCGTAAACAGAACATGAATGAATACAAATTCTCACCACTTCTATTGAACCAAAGCAACCAGTCAAAAAAAGGAAACAAAAGACATCCACACTGTAAAATGAGAAGTAAAACTATCTCTAGTTACAGATGATATGATTTTATATAAAGAAAATCCCAAGAAATCCACTATAGTACTATTAGAACTAAGAAAAAAGTTCAGTAAGTTTGAACAATATAAATATCAAATATTAATCACATTTCTAGATATTTACAATGAACAATCACAAAGAGAATGAAGCAAGCCATTTTATAGTATCACAAAGAAGAATAAAATTCTTAGGAATAAATTTAGCCAAAGAATTATATTCTGAAAACTATAAATACATTATTGAAAAACAATGTTTAAAGTACAAATAAACTGGAAACATCCCATTTGGATGAACTGAAAGACTAATTATTAAGATGACAATACTCCTCAAGCTGATGTATAGACTCAACACGATCCATTTGGATTTGAACTGAAATAGTCAAAACTAGGTTTTCCCAGACTCATTTATGGATGTGAGAGTTGGACCATAAAGAAGGCTGAGCACTGAAGGATTGATGCCTTTGAACTGTGGTGTTGGAGAAGACTTTCAAGACTCCCTTGAACAGTAAGGAGATCAAACCAGTCAGTCTTAAAGGAAATCAACCCCTGAATATTCATTGGAAGAAGCGATGCTGAAGCTGAAGCTCCAATACTTTGGCCACCTGGTGCAAAGAGACAACTCACTGGAAAAACTCCTTGTTGGGAAAAATAGAAGTCAGAAGGAGAAAGAGATGACAGAGGATGAGATGGTTGGATGGCCTTGCTGAATCTCTGGACATGAGTTTGAGCAAGCTCCAGGAGGTGGTGAAGGACAGGGAAGCCTGGTGTGCTGCAGTCCATGAGGTCACAAAGAGTCAGACATGACTGAGCAACTGAACTGAACTGAGCATACTTCATGGGAAGAACACTCAGCAAACTAGAAATAGAAGGCAACTTCTTCAAGCTCATAAAGGACATCTTTATAAAGCCCACAGCTAACATAAAAATGTTGATATTTTCCATCTAGAATCGTAAACAGAACATGAATGAATACAAATTCTCACCACTTCTATTGAACCAAAGCAACCAGTCAAAAAAATGAAACAAAAGACATCCACACTGTAAAATGAGAAGTAAAACTATCTCTAGTTACAGATGATATGATTTTATATATAGAAAATCCCAAGAAATCCACTATAGTACTATTAGAACTAAGAAAAAAGTTCAGTAAGTTTGAACAATATAAATATCAAATATTAATCACATTTCTAGATATTTACAATGAACAATCACAAAGAGAATGAAGCAAGCCATTTTATAGTATCACAAAGAAGAATAAAATTCTTAGGAATAAATTTAGCCAAAGAATTATATTCTGAAAACTATAAATACATTATTGAAAAACAATGTTTAAAGTACAAATAAACTGGAAACATCCCATTTGGATGAACTGAAAGACTAATTATTAAGATGACAATACTCCTCAAGCTGATGTATAGACTCAACACGATCCTTATTAAAATATCAGTAGACTTCTTTGTAGAAACTGAAAAACTGAGTCTAAAATATCAAGGGATATAAAATAGGCAAATCCATCTTTAAAAAGAATAAAGTTAGAGGATTCACCATTTCCAATTTAAAAATTTACTACAAAGCAACTGTAATCAAGACTTGGAGTGTGTGTGTGTGTCAGTCATGCCCAACTCTTGACACCATGGACTGTACAAGAACACTGAAGTGGGTTGCCTTTTCCTTCTCCAGGGGATCTTCCCAGCCCAGGAATCAAACCAGCATCTCCTTTATCTCCTACATTAGCAGATTGATTCTTTACTTTATTGGGGCCTAAGAACAGACAAATAGGTCAGTGAAATTATAATAGATTTTTTTATCATTTCCCCCCCCCATCATGCCTCTTTAATTTTTATATATTTATTTTCATCCATCTTTTATTCTTTGGCATATGTGGGTCTCCCATTGCAGTGGCCTCTCTCACTGTAGAGCACCAGCGCATGTGCTCCAGAGCACTGGTCCACAATTGGGCACACTGGTCTAGCTGCTCTGTGGCATGCAGGGTCCTCCCAGGCCAGGGATGGAACCAATACTGCTTGCACTGCAAGGCAGACTCTCTACCCATTGGATCACCAGGGAAGCCCTAGTCAATTGCTTTTTAACATAGGTGCTAAGACTAGTCTGGAAAGAACAGTCTTTCCAATAAGTGATACAGGCTAACTCTATGTTCATATACGCAAGCATGAAATTGGACTCTTACCTCACACCAAACACAAAAATTAACTTAAGATGAATCAAAGGCCTGAATCTAAGACATAAAACTCATAAGAAAATACAGAAATTAATCTTCATGACCTTGAATTTGGCAGTGTATTCTTTTTTTTTTTAAACATTTATTTTATTTATTTATCTTTTTGGGGGGTAGGGTGGGGAGGGAGAGAGACAGGAGGGCCACTTCTATTGGTCTTTTCTCTATTTTCATCCATCCTTGTTCTTTGGCCTGTGTGGGCCTCCCATCGCTGTGGCCTCTGTAGTCACAGAGCACCGGCTCTGGGTGCATGTGCTCCAGAGCTCCGGCTCAGTGATTGGACACATCGGTCCAGCCGCTCCGCGGCACGTGGGATCTTCCCAGGCCAGGGATCGAACCGGTGCCCCATGCACTGCAAGGCGGTGTCCTTACCCACTGGACCACCAGGGGAAGCCCGGCAGTGTATTCTTAGATACAACACCAAAAGCACAGCAACTAAAGGTATAACCTATAAACTGGACTTCATGGAAATAAAAACCTTTGTTTCAAAGCATAATACTCAGAAGATGAAAAGACAGCCCATAGAGTGGGGAAAAGTATTTGCAAATAATATATTTGATAAGGAATTTGTTTCTAACATTTATAAAGATTTCTTTCAATATAATACTAAAAAGGACAATTAAATTTTAAAATGGGCAAAGAATATGAATAGATGTTTCTACCAAGAAGACATAAAAACGGCCAATAAGCAGGAAAGGATGCTCAGCTTCAGGGAGGTGCAAATCAAAACCACAAAGAGATCAAAGTTCATATCCACTAGGAGGGATGTAACACAAAATCAAATATGTAAAATAGATGACCAACAGGAATTTGCTGTAAGACTCAGGGAACTCAAACAAGTGCTCTGTAACAACCTGGAGGGGTAGGATAGGGAGGGAGACAGAAGGGAAATTCAAGAGTGAGGGGACATGTGTATATATTTATGGCTGACTTAGGTTGATGTTCGGCAGAAAAGAACAAAATTCTGTAAAGCAATTGTCCTTCCATTAAAAAAAATTAATTTTAGAAAAGTCAAATAAGAACAAATGTTCGTGGGCTTCCCTGGTGGTTCAGTGGGCAGGGACACTGCCTTGCAGTGCAAGGGGTACCGGTCCCATCCCTGGCCTGGGAAGATCTCATGTGCCGTGGAGCAGCTGGACCGACGTGTCCAGCTACCCAAGCCAGAGCTCTGGAGAGCATGCGCCCAGAGCCAGTGCTCAGCGATGAGAGAGGCCACTGCCATGGGAGGCCCACATGGGCCAAAGAACAAAGATGAATGAAAATAGATAAATGAAAGACCAATAGATGTGGCCAAAAAAACACTTTTTTAAAAAAAAGAGTATGTGTTCGTATAGCCACTATGGAAAGCAGGATGGAGGTTTCTCAAAAAATTTAAAGTGAACTATCATATGATCCAGCAATTTCATTTCAGAGAATATATCTGAAAGAAACAAAAACACTATGCCAAAGAGATATCTGTGCCCTGGCTCCTTGTTACATCCAACTCTTTTGCAGCCTCATGGACTGTAACTTGCCAGGCTCCTCTGTCCATGGAATTCTTCAGGCAAGAAAATGGGACATTCTCTCCCTAATACTCAGGAAGATAAAACCTTTGTTTCAAAGCATAATACTCAGAAGATGAAAAGACAGCCCATAGAGTGGGGAAAAGTATTTGCAAATAATATATTTGATAAGGAATTTGTTTCTAACATTTATAAAGATTTCTTTCAATATAATACTAAAAAGGACAATTAAATTTTAAAATGGGCAAAGAATATGAATAGATGTTTCTACCAAGAAGACATAAAAACGGCCAATAAGCAGGAAAGGATGCTCAGCTTCAGGGAGGTGCAAATCAAAACCACAAAGAGATCAAAGTTCATATCCACTAGGAGGGATGTAACACAAAATCAAATATGTAAAATAGATGACCAACAGGAATTTGCTGTAAGACTCAGGGAACTCAAACAAGTGCTCTGTAACAACCTGGAGGGGTAGGATAGGGAGGGAGACAGAAGGGAAATTCAAGAGTGAGGGGACATGTGTATATATTTATGGCTGACTTAGGTTGATGTTCGGCAGAAAAGAACAAAATTCTGTAAAGCAATTGTCCTTCCATTAAAAAAAATTAATTTTAGAAAAGTCAAATAAGAACAAATGTTCGTGGGCTTCCCTGGTGGTTCAGTGGGCAGGGACACTGCCTTGCAGTGCAAGGGGTACCGGTCCCATCCCTGGCCTGGGAAGATCTCACGTGCCGTGGAGCAGCTGGACCGACATGTCCAGCTACCCAAGCCAGAGCTCTGGAGAGCATGCGCCCAGAGCCAGTGCTCAGCGATGAGAGAGGCCACTGCCATGGGAGGCCCACATGGGCCAAAGAACAAAGATGAATGAAAATAGATAAATGAAAGACCAATAGATGTGGCCAAAAAAACACTTTTTTAAAAAAAAGAGTATGTGTTCGTATAGCCACTATGGAAAGCAGGATGGAGGTTTCTCAAAAAATTTAAAGTGAACTATCATATGATCCAGCAATTTCATTTCAGAGAATATATCTGAAAGAAACAAAAACACTATGCCAAAGAGATATCTGTGCCCTGGCTCCTTGTTACATCCAACTCTTTTGCAGCCTCATGGACTGTAATTTGCCAGGCTCCTCTGTCCATGGAATTCTTCAGGCAAGAATACTGGAGTGGGTGACATTTCCTTCTCCAGGGTATCTTCCTGACCCAGGGATCGCCTTCCCATGTTCATAGCAACATAATTTACAATAGCCAAGAAATGGAAACAATCTAACCGTTCATCTAGGGATGAGTGGATTTAAAAATTGTAATAAATAGAAAATCTACCTACCTATCATTTATTTATCTGCCATTCATCTCTCTCCTTAGAAATGAAGGAAACCCTGCAGTTGACATGACATGAATGGACCTTGAAGGCATTATACTAGAGGAGCAAAGTCAAAGAAAGACAAATACAATACGATCTCACTCACGTGTGGAATCTAAAAAGAGAGAGAGAGGGAGGAAGAGAAAAACCCAAACTCATAGATCTGCTATCAAAGGTGGGAGTGTTGGGGGGAAGGGGAAGTTGGAGAAAAATGGTCAAAAGGTATAAACTCCATACAAGATAAATAAGTACTGGGCATGTAATATACATTGCAATGACTAGTTAACTGTGCTAAACAGTATATATGTCAGTGAAGAGAGTAAATCCTGAGTTCTCATCGCAGGAAAAAATGTTTTTTCTTTTTCTCTTTTTATTTGCCTTTATATAAAATGACAAATGTTAACTGAATATACTGGGATAATTATTCACAATGTGTGCGTCCATGCTACATCGCTTCAGATATATCTGACTCTTTGCAATGCTGTGGACTGTAGCCTGCCAGGCTCCTCTGTCCATGGGATTCTCCAGGCAAGAATCCTGAAGTGGGTTGCCATGCCTTCTCCAGGAGATCTTCTAGACCCAGGGATCCAAGCTGCATCCCTTATGTCTCTGGCATTGGCCAGTGAGTTCTTTCCCACTAGCGCCACCTGGGAAGCCAGATCGTTTCACCCTATATGTAGTCAAATCATTATGGTGTGCACCTTAAACTTTATACTTTAAGGCATGCTTTATATCAACTATATTTCAAGAAAACTGGAGGGTAAAAAAGGTCTGATGAGGATGTGGAGAAATCAGAATCCTCAGACACTGCTGATAGTAGTACAGTCACTTCAGAAAATAATCTGGAGCTCTTCAAATGGTTAAATATCAAGTTACCATATGATTCAGCAATTTTTCTCCTAGGTATATACTCAAGAGAATTGAAATCAGGGCTTCATGATATGTATTTTAAAATCAGTTTTAATTTTAACTAGTTTTGTATCATTTCTTTTCTTATTTATTTTGTTTACAGAGTTTGTTGTTTACTCCCACACATCAACCTGAATCTGCCATAGGTATGCATATGTCCCCTGCACTGAACCTCCCTCCCATCTCCCTCCCCATCCCCAACCCACCCCTCCAGATCACCACAGAGCCTCTTTTTGGGATCCCTTAGTCCCAAAGCATATTCCCCTCCCTCGCCCCAAGGTGCATAACTCTGTTCTCTATGTCTGTTTTCCCATTGCTGTTCTGCATATACATTTATCAGTACCATCTTTCTAGATTCCATATATATGCATCAGTATACCACCCAATCAAAAAATGGGAAAAAAGACCTAAACAGACATCTTTCCAAAGAAGACATACAGATGGCCAACAAACACATGAAAAGATGCTCAACATTGCTCATTGCTAGAGAAATGCAAATCAAAACTGCAATGACATATGACTAATCTGGGAACATACATATCTGTAAACAACAAAATTCTGTAAAAGTTAAAAGTAAAATAAAATTTTAAAAAAACAATATTAAAAAATAAATTAATTAATTAATGGAATGGTATAAGTACTTGAAACCAAGATACAAAATCACTAACAAAAAGTGGTGGAATCTCTGAGAATAATAAAATATAATGAGAACTTCTCAATGCCAAAAAAAAAAAAAACAACTGCAATGAGATAACACCTCACACCAGTCAGAATGGCCCTCATCAAAAAGTCTACAAACGGGCTTCCCTGGTGGTCCAGTGGGTAAGGACACCACCTTGCAGTGCAAGGGGCGCCGGTTCAATCCCTGGCCTGGGAAGATCCCATGTGCCGCGGAGCAGCTGGACTGATGTGTCCAATGACCGAGCCGGTGCTCTGGAGCACATGTGCCCAGAGCCGGTGCTCTACAGTGAGAGAGGCCACAGCAATGGGAAGCCCACACAGGCCAAAGAACAAAGATGGATGACAATAGAGAAATGAACGACCAATAGAAGTAGCCCGCTTGCTCCCCTGCCTCCCCACCCCGCCCCCACCAAAATAAATAAATAAATAACTCTTTAAAAAGAAAAAAAAGTCTACAAACAAAAAATACTCGAGGGGGTGTGGAGAAAAGGGAAACCCCTTGCACTGTTGGTGGGAATGTAAACTGATACAGCCACTATGGAAGACAGTGTGGAGATTACTCAAAAAACTAGGGATAAAGCCACCATATGACCCAGCAATCCCACTACTAGGCATATACCCTGAGGAAATCAAACTTGAAAGAGACACATGTACCCCATTGTTCATTGCAACACTATTTACAATAACTAGAACATGGAAGTAGCCTAGGTGTCCATCAACAGATGAATGGATAAAGAAGCTGTGGTACATATATATAATGGAATATTACTCAGCCATAAAAAGAAATTCATTTGAGTCAGTTCTAATGAGTTGGATGAATCTAGAACCTCTTATACAGATTGATGTATAATTTCTTGTATAGGCTTATTGTGCATAGCATATTGTGAGTTTTCTGTACCTAGTAAGCTCTAGAAAGCATATTTGTTTTTTATCCTTCTTAAGTCTCTGTCTTTTCATTGCTATATTTAGACATACACATTTAGTGGTGATTAATGGGTTTGAATAAGAATATATTATTTGACTTACTTTTTTCTGCTCATTTAATCTGTTTTGTATCTTGTTTCTCTTTGTATCCCATCACTAGAATTAATTAAGTACTTTTATGATTCCATTTTTTCTCTACTATTGACTTAGGGTTCATTTTATTTCATGATTGCTCCAGGGTTTACAGTATACATCTTTAATCCATGATGGTGTACTTCAAGTAATATCATACTGCTTTACATGTAGTATGAGGGGTTTACAACAGTGTATCTCCAGTTTCTCTTTCCCATCTTGTGTATCGTGTTTTAAGGATTTTATGTATTTATTTTGGGTTGTGCTGGGTCTTCATTGCTGTGTGGGCTTTTCTCTATCTGTTATGAGCAGAGGCTACTCTTGGTCACCGTGTGCAGGTGTCTCTGGGGTGGCTTCTCTTGTGTAGCACAGACCCTGAGCCATGGGCCTCAGTAAGCGTGACACAGCTCAGTAGCTGTGGCCCCAGGCTCTAGAGCACAGGCTCAACGGTTGTGTTGCACAGGCTTAGTTGCTCCATGGCACGTGGACTCTTAAAAGAAGCCCCAGGTGGTATTTTAGAAAAGGTAAACCCCTTGCACTGTTGGTGGGAATGTAAACTGATACAGCCACTATGGAAGACAGTGTGGAGATTACTCAAAAAACTAGGGATAAAGCCACCATATGACCCAGCAATCCCACTACTAGGCATATACCCTGAGGAAATCAAACTTGAAAGAGACACATGTACCCCATTGTTCATTGCAACACTATTTACAATAACTAGAACATGGAAGTAGCCTAGGTGTCCATCAACAGATGAATGGATAAAGAAGCTGTGGTACATATATATAATGGAATATTACTCAGCCATAAAAAGAAATTCATTTGAGTCAGTTCTAATGAGTTGGATGAATCTAGAACCTCTTATACAGATTGATGTATAATTTCTTGTATAGGCTTATTGTGCATAGCATATTGTGAGTTTTCTGTACCTAGTAAGCTCTAGAAAGCATATTTGTTTTTTATCCTTCTTAAGTCTCTGTCTTTTCATTGCTATATTTAGACATACACATTTAGTGGTGATTAATGGGTTTGAATAAGAATATATTATTTGACTTACTTTTTTCTGCTCATTTAATCTGTTTTGTATCTTGTTTCTCTTTGTATCCCATCACTAGAATTAATTAAGTACTTTTATGATTCCATTTTTTCTCTACTATTGACTTAGGGTTCATTTTATTTCATGATTGCTCCAGGGTTTACAGTATACATCTTTAATCCATGATGGTGTACTTCCAAGTAATATCATACTGCTTTACATGTAGTATGAGGGGTTTACAACAGTGTATCTCCAGTTTCTCTTTCCCATCTTGTGTATCGTGTTTTAAGGATTTTATGTATTTATTTTGGGTTGTGCTGGGTCTTCATTGCTGTGTGGGCTTTTCTCTATCTGTTATGAGCAGAGGCTACTCTTGGTCACCGTGTGCAGGTGTCTCTGGGGTGGCTTCTCTTGTGTAGCACAGACCCTGAGCCATGGGCCTCAGTAAGCGTGACACAGCTCAGTAGCTGTGGCCCCAGGCTCTAGAGCACAGGCTCAAGGGTTGTGTTGCACAGGCTTAGTTGCTCCATGGCACGTGGACTCTTCCCAGACCAGGGATCGAACCATGTTTCAACTTCATTGGCAGGTGGATTCTTTACTACTGTACAACTGGGGGAACCTCTAGGTACTGTTTTTTTATATGTAGTTTTGTTTTTCTTTGAGCACTTTGAAGATACGACTTCATCGTCTTCTAGCTGGCATGATCTCTGACAAGTATCTTTGTCCCTCTATATGTGTTTCTTCCCTCTCTGATGCCTTCAGGATTCTCTTTGTCTTCTGTTCTCTGCCTACCTTACATACCTACATGTTTGTTTTGTTTTGATTTCATATATTTCTTCAGGCTAGGTGTATTTATCCTGCTTTATATTTGCTGAGTTTCTTGGATCTGTAATCTGGCATTTGTTATTAATTTTGGAAAGTTCCTGGATATTATTTCTTCAAATATTTATTCTTCTCTATCCTTTCCATCTTCTTCTGGAATTCCAAAAATGGATATGTTCTACCCTATGATACTGCCTCACAGTTCTTGAAGGCTCTCTTCTCATCTGATCTTGTATGCTGTGTATTTTTTCCATCAGTGCCTTTAATATATTAATCATCAGAATTTTAAGTCATCTGCTGGATGAGTTCAACCTCTGGGTATGGTTAAGGTTGATTATTTTGTCTCTTTGAGGTGTGTTGATTTTTCTTGCCTTTTCATATGCCTCATCGTTTTTGCTGAAAACTGGACATCTTGGGTAGGACAGTTTTTTATGTTTGGGAGTGGACATATTCTTCCTTTGTTGGGCCTTTAAGGTGTGGTTCATGTTCATCTTGGTACGAGTTATGCCCAGTTTGAGGTGTGAGTTGCTGTGGTTATTCTTGGTGCAACAGAGGCTTCAGATTTCTTTAGTCATTAGCTCTGATTCTGGGTCCACTACCTTTTCCTGTTCCTTCCCTGGGGCTTGATGGTTTTACCCTGTTTTCTTGTCCCACGTGTAATGGAGTTTTACTTGTGCCCTGAGTGCAACCATGGTTGGTGGCGACAGGGGAGACAGCAGTGAGCCAATGGAGTTTTGTTCCTCTCTTGCAGGCATTGTACTTTTTCTCTCCCCTGTCTTTTTGAGTGTCTGGTGGACTTTGTGGAGGAAAGCCTGGCAAGAATGTCCACACATGTTCCTGTATCTGTGGCCTCTGCAGACATCACATTGCCCCACCAGCCCATGTTCAGCCTCCACCGATGTGTCAATACTCTGGAGGTACTCTTCTTGCCCGCATCTGGTGGGCAATGGTCACACTCTTCCTCTCTCGAACAGCTCCTGTCCCTCTCAAGATTTGGGATTATTCAACTGTCCTTCACCTTCAGTTTTCTGATGGGTTTAAGAGAGGATGTGAACTTGCAGACTGTCCATCTCTTAATATAAGAGAGCTGGGACAATTTCTCCAGCAATCAATCTGTCCTTAAGTTTTCTAATATAAACTTTGAACCTACCAAGCTTTGGGGAGAAGGTCTTATCTTAATTTCATTTTCCTTCAAATTTTTGTCCAACTGAGAAATCTTTATTTTAATCTTATTAATTTAACCTTTTCAGGTTTTAGTGATGGTGTGACAACTATGCTCTTAATTGTTCTTTGAAGCTGAGTGTTTTTTTCTTTTTTTTACATTTTTTGGCCTCTTTTATTGGTTTGCTATTTATTTATTTTCAGCCATCTTTATTCTTTGGCCTGTGTGGGCCTCTCATTGCAGTGGCCTCCCTCCTTGCAGAGTACCAGCTCTGGGCACATGAGCTCCAGAGCGCCAGCTCATCATTGGACACACTGGTCCAGTCGTTCTGCAGCATGCGGGATCTTCCCAGGCCAGGGATCAAACTGGTGCCCCTTGCACTTCAAGGCGGACTCTTTACCCACTGGACCACCAAGGAAGCCCTGAAGCTGAGGTTTTTTAAATTATTGCTTTATTTATTTTAATTTGTCTGTATTGGGTCTTAATTGTGGCATGTGGGATCTAGTTCCCTGATCAGGGATCAAACACAGGCCTTCTGCATTAGGAGCACAGAGTTTTAACCACTGGTCCACGAAGAAAGTCCCTGAAGCTGAGTTTTAATCAGCCTTTATCACTGAAGTATTCAGTTTTATCTTTTACTGTCAGGTGTTAAGAAGGTGTTGCATCTTCCAATCCTATGAGTCTCTGGTGTATGCGCTTCTTTTCCTGCTTGCAAACAAGGCAGTTATTTTTAAATTATGTTTTTCGTGTATTACCTTGCTAAATGCAGCCTTTAGCAACTAATACCCACTGTGAATATTCTGTCATCCAAACTCACCCCAAGATCTGTAAGTTTATTTCAGGTGATAGTTGTGCCAATATATAATCATGTTATTCACCACTTTTCCCAGGCTTTGATAATCATTTCCTCACTCTTTACCACTGTCTGCAAAGTCAATGTATCTATATTGATTACAAACATCCTAGGTTTGTGTGTTAGTTCAATCTCATTTCTGATACTGATTTCCACATTACTCAAGACAGCCTAGGGGGGCTTCCCTGGTGGTCCAGTGGGTAAAGAGTCCGCCTTGCAGTGCAAGGGGCACCGGTTCAATCCCTGGCCCAGGAAGATCCCGCATGCTGTGGGGCAGTTGAACCAGTGTGTCCAATGACGAGCTGGCACTCTGGAGTGCATGCGCCCAGAGCTGGTGCCCTGCAAGGAGGGAGGCCACTGCAATGGGAGGTCCACAAAGGCCAAAGAATAAAGGTGGATGAAAATACATAAATAAAGGACCAATAAAAGAGATCTAAATTAAAAAAAAAAAGAAAGAAAGAAAGCCTAGGTTATGCTAGGTTGATAAACCATCTACAAATATTTATGGTTTCTTATAACCAATATTTATTTCCTTTTCTGTGTCCATCATGGGTTAGTTAACTGCCTTGTCAGCTGTGGGCTGAATGTTTGTGTCCTCCCCAAATTCACATGTTGATGTCTTAATCCCATTTGTGATAGTATTTGAGAGGTAGTTGTGTTTGAATGAGGCCATGCAGATGGAACCCCATTAGGGGAGACTGGTCTCCATGTAAGGGGACCAAGAGACCCAACTCTTTCTTCTTCTGCCATGTAAGGAAGCCAAGAAGAGGACTCTTAACCAGACTTGTCCATGCCGGCACCCTAATCTTCTCACAGTCTCCAACAAAATAAATGTGTTATCTAAGTCATTCCATCTATGGTATTCTTGTTGTAGCAACCCAAGCTGACCTGGACCCTGGCTGAGGCCTCTGCTCCACATCTTCATACTCTGAATCCCAGGCTACTGGAGCTCCCGCTGCCTGGAGTTCTTAAAGTCTCCACCCTGAACTAATGTGAATCGCTTCCTCTGCTATCTCACTGGCCAAGGCAAATCACATGCCATGTCTGATTGCAAAGAAGAAAGTAACTAACCTACAATTGCCTGCAAGAGAGAAAGGGAGAAACGTTTGCAGGACAGGACCTCCAGACCTCATAACAAGACTTATGTTTACCTCCTACCCGCGTCCCATCCAAGCATTTTGGATTTTATTCTACTCTTGTTTGTAAAACTGGGTTTGGGGCCACATGAAGCCAACCAGAACACTGACTCCTCTTGATCTTAGGGACTAGCTCAGATACAGGCCCAAGACTCAACTTGACCAATGAGACTTGATTCAAGGCCTCCCTTGGAATGTTGCTAAGAGACAGTCTCTTTCCAATGGACCCAGAAGCGTAAGACATCAGCCTGGAACTGTCAGGGGCTATATGTGCAGAGAGACTTGCCTGAAGACATCAAAAAGGAACAGCAGAGATGGAAACAGAGATGCAGTGAAAGAGAGTGAAGGAGAGTGAGTAAGAGAGACAGGAGAGAGCTGTGGCAAGAGTGAGAAGAAGGGAGAGAGGAGAGGGAGCAGAGAGGCCCTGGATTCAGTCATTCCTGATCCCCTCTTGGACTTCCCAGTTATGAGAGCTAGCAAATCCCTTTGGGTCTTGAATGAATTGCTGTGACCTACAACCGCTAGAGTCTTGAACAATATGCTACCCTTCAGGTAGGTGGCTATGCGGTTCTTGTCCCTGAACGGACTTAGATGTGTCTAGATGCTTTCCCCCTCTTGCCAAAAAGCAGCCAACATTCACTGTGAAGCATGAGACAGTCAAGGCTACACGTGATAGATATGCAAGACCAACCTGAGACCATCAGGTTTAAAAGGCCCCAAATCAATAGAAAGTCATTAAAAATCGATCCTGTGACAATGGATGCTCCAGTTTGCTTGCCCTCACTCACCACTTCAGCCTCTAATGCTTGAATCATCTCCCATTGATATGCGGAGCATATGCCAATTTAAATTTATTGGAACACTTCACATTTTTAAGTGCCTAAATTTGGAAAAGATGAGCTTTATGAGGTCAGCATAGTGTAAAATGATCAGAAATGTTAAGAATGTGTTGCACTTTGGTCGTTTCCAAAAGGTTAAAGAGTTGAGTTTATGAAATTCCAAATGATTTAAAATCATAAACTTGCTTCCGTCCAGGGGCAGTGTTTGAATTGGAGAATTCGTAAGAAGCCTGGTTACCTGCCAGTTTACCCACAGTGGCCTGCCACATTTTCAGAAACTCCATCTTGCCTCAGGGGAGAGTTCCCCCTCCAATAATTCAAACTGAATACCGTGCTCAATTTTAATTTGTTATTTAATTTCTAAACAACTTGGGCTTCAGGTAAGCATGATATATAATGACTTCAAATATTTAGCAAAACGCATATGCTTGAAAGAATTCCACTCTCTCAAATTAAAACTCATTTAAGAATTTGAAGTGATTTTAATTGGTCTTCTCTCCAGGCTGGAAAAATCTTATTTCACTTTTAAAAACATTAATTTTTTGTTTTGCCCTGCTTGTTAAGAACGCATGTGTAAAGTTACTGCAATCAGCACTGTGATTTCAGGAACCGAATCTTAGCCTCATACAGTAAATACTGATAAACCTGCAGAATTTCAAACCGCTGCCACAAACAGGTGATCACCGCGTGGTGTTTCCTCATTACTCGAGTGCCGCAGCACCGCATCCACTTCTGATACTCTGGGAACACTGAATCCCAGTTATAAGTGGGGAGGGAGCCCGTGCCCCTCTCTCCGGTCTGCATCAGAAACTGGGAGGAGCTGCAGGCGCTGAGCGCAGACCATCATTTTGGAAGTCGGCCTCCCCTCGGCTTGGCATTCTGTATAAAACCATTCCCTCCCGATTTTACTCAGGTCAACCTGTAATATTTAATCACGATAACAATTCGTTGCTTTAACATATTTAGCCTTGGTGCCAAGGTCCAAACTTGCCCTCACTCACCACTTCCAGCCTCTAATGCTTGAATCATCTCCCATTGATATGCGGAGCATATGCCAATTTAAATTTATTGGAACACTTCACATTTTTAAGTGCCTAAATTTGGAAAAGATGAGCTTTATGAGGTCAGCATAGTGTAAAATGATCAGAAATGTTAAGAATGTGTTGCACTTTGGTCGTTTCCAAAAGGTTAAAGAGTTGAGTTTATGAAATTCCAAATGATTTAAAATCATAAACTTGCTTCCGTCCAGGGGCAGTGTTTGAATTGGAGAATTCGTAAGAAGCCTGGTTACCTGCCAGTTTACCCACAGTGGCCTGCCACATTTTCAGAAACTCCATCTTGCCTCAGGGGAGAGTTCCCCCTCCAATAATTCAAACTGAATACCGTGCTCATTTTTAATTTGTTATTTAATTTCTAAACAACTTGGGCTTCAGGTAAGCATGATATATAATGACTTCAAATATTTAGCAAAACGCATATGCTTGAAAGAATTCCACTCTCTCAAATTAAAACTCATTTAAGAATTTGAAGTGATTTTAATTGGTCTTCTCTCCAGGCTGGAAAAATCTTATTTCACTTTTAAAAACATTAAATTTTTTTGTTTTGCCCTGCTTGTTAAGAACGCATGTGTAAAGTTACTGCAATCAGCACTGTGATTTCAGGAACCGAATCTTAGCCTCATACAGTAAATACTGATAAACCTGCAGAATTTCAAACCGCTGCCACAAACAGGTGATCACCGCGTGGTGTTTCCTCATTACTCGAGTGCCGCAGCACCGCATCCACTTCTGATACTCTGGGAACACTGAATCCCAGTTATAAGTGGGGAGGGAGCCCGTGCCCCTCTCTCCGGTCTGCATCAGAAACTGGGAGGAGCTGCAGGCGCTGAGCGCAGACCATCATTTTGGAAGTCGGCCTCCCCTCGGCTTGGCATTCTGTATAAAACCATTCCCTCCCCGATTTTACTCAGGTCAACCTGTAATATTTAATCACGATAACAATTCGTTGCTTTAACATATTTAGCCTTGGTGCCAAGGTCCAAACTTGTTAATCTCATCCTTAAAAATATGTTCACTGTAAAACAGATGAACATTTCATAACTTTAAATCACTAAAAAGCTCCCATTTTACAACGGTGATCAAAAGTGAAACACGAAACGAGGATGCATAAATCCATGCGCAGAGATTTATCAAACACAAGGTGCTCCTCGATCCCGCGGACATCTTTTGCGCGGGGAATTGGCCCTGTGTCTGCCTCCACTCGGAACTCCCAGGGATGGCTCCGGCCTGGCCCTGTCTGGACAGTCCTTAGCATTTCCCAGGTGACCACCCTTGTGTCCGGTCCAGCCAGTTCAGCAAAGCAGTCTCTTCCCACTGTACCCCACACTCTGTCAAGATGAACCCTCATAAAGGCACCAGGTGGTGGCCACATGCCCAGCCCTCCCTTCATACACAGGGGGCGTGGCCATAAGCTCCCCTCCAGACTCCAGGCTGGCTTGGGAGCTAGAGAGAGCCGTCAACTTCCCACCTCTCCAGTTGCCTACTGAGAGACATGAAGCTGGTCAGAGAGGGGAAAAAATAACTTTGGTCCAGTGAGGTACTTCATCAAGAAAATTCCACAAGAAATCGGTTGTTACCTGCAGATAACAACTGGTTTGTTGGCTAATAGCTGGGGGCAAAGCCAAGGCCAGTTAGAGCTCCAGCTGTCCCGTCATTAACTGCAGTAAAGACTGATTTTGAGGAGGTTATTGCTGTGATAAAATATCCTCAAAAGATTATAACAGCAATAGTGTATGGGAAAAAAAAAAGTCTTAGTGGCTATAGTATGACTGAATGGCTGCTTTTGAAAAATTGGCCGCTCCCTGGCGGTTCATAACCGATTTTCCACCAGTCAAAAGCAAGTTGTGCTCTGTTAGGTTTATTGTACAAGGCAATAAAAATATTGGCCAGGTTAAATTGTCAGCGTGTTATGGCATTAACCATTCTTTTACTGTGTTTAATTTAAGCGTTACGATGATTCATTATGGAAGAACGTGTCCCATGCAAATGAACAGACATCGAGTGTCAAAAATATGCAGCGTGGTTTTTTTTAAAGCAAAATTAATTTTTATTTGACGGCTTCTGTAGGCGGAAGGACATCTAAGATGTGGCAAAAAGTGTACATATACTTTTTTTAAATTGCTATGGCATTCTGAGAGATTGAGTCGTGACAGTGCAGTTTCCCAGAGCGTCTGCTTGGCCTTAAATAAAGAGTCCTTCCGTTGGAGCTCCGTTGATGACTTCTGGACAGCTGTGGCCTCGGTCCTCACCTCCAGGCTCAGCCTTACAGCCTGCCATGGCCTCCAGCCCCTCTGCCTCCAGATGACGCTCAGAGCCACTTCAGTGGTTCCTGAATATGCTGCATGGCAGGGCTGGGGGCTGATCTGTCTGTCTGGGCTTGTGGGACGCTTCCAAGAAAGATGTGGGACACTTCCAGGAAGGGTCTGGTGACAGCGAAGGCAATACATCACCAGGATGCTGCCCGTCCTTAAGGAACATTCCCAGACCACCCTGTGACCGAAGCTTCACGGTGCACCAGGAGGTGTGGCTACTCAAACAAACCAGCTGGCCGGGCGTTTATCCCCATGCACATCGAGGACGCAGGTGACACGGGTCAGGGGAAACTGCACAGCATCTGGCACATGCCAGGAGGGTAAACGTCACCATCTCTCCTTCTCCTTCATCCCCACACACCCAACCTATGCCCCTCTTGGGCCACATAGCAGATCTGACCTTGTCTGGAAACAGATGTGATGGACCTTTTCACCTTTCCCTCCCTCCCCCACTCTCCACGTATAAGAACCATGAGATCCTTAAAGACAAAACGACAGGCCTCACCTATCCTCTGGAAGCTAATTTCCCCAGGTTTGGGGAAGAGCGTTTCTGGTGCACGTGCACTCTTCCCGAGAATGCAGGACTCCCTCGTCCTGCCCCATCCCCATCCCCTGTGCCCAGCGGGCTTTTGGGTGCATCCGGAGCCTGTCTCAGGCACCCCCACCGTCCTCCGCTGCCGCAGCTGTTCTGGACATGCTGGCTCCTCCTCTCCTGCTCCATCCCATCCGTGAGGCAGCACCACCTCTTCCACAGGCTGCCCCGCCCACGATGATTCATTATGGAAGAACGTGTCCCATGCAAATGAACAGACATCGAGTGTCAAAAATATGCAGCGTGGTTTTTTAAAGCAAAATTAATTTTTATTTGACGGCTTCTGTAGGCGGAAGGACATCTAAGATGTGGCAAAAAGTGTACATATACTTTTTTTAAATTGCTATGGCATTCTGAGAGATTGAGTCGTGACAGTGCAGTTTCCCAGAGCGTCTGCTTGGCCTTAAATAAAGAGTCCTTCCGTTGGAGCTCCGTTGATGACTTCTGGACAGCTGTGGCCTCGGTCCTCACCTCCAGGCTCAGCCTTACAGCCTGCCATGGCCTCCAGCCCCTCTGCCTCCAGATGACGCTCAGAGCCACTTCAGTGGTTCCTGAATATGCTGCATGGCAGGGCTGGGGCTGATCTGTCTGTCTGGGCTTGTGGGACGCTTCCAAGAAAGATGTGGGACACTTCCAGGAAGGGTCTGGTGACAGCGAAGGCAATACATCACCAGGATGCTGCCCGTCCTTAAGGAACATTCCCAGACCACCCTGTGACCGAAGCTTCACAGTGCACCAGGAGGTGTGGCTACTCAAACAAACCAGCTGGCCGGGCGTTTATCCCCATGCACATCGAGGACGCAGGTGACACGGGTCAGGGGAAACTGCACAGCATCTGGCACATGCCAGGAGGGTAAACGTCACCATCTCTCCTTCTCCTTCATCCCCACACACCCAACCTATGCCCCTCTTGGGCCACATAGCAGATCTGACCTTGTCTGGAAACAGATGTGATGGACCTTTTCACCTTTCCCTCCCTCCCCCACTCTCCACGTATAAGAACCATGAGATCCTTAAAGACAAAACGACAGGCCTCACCTATCCTCTGGAAGCTAATTTCCCCAGGTTTGGGGAAGAGCGTTTCTGGTGCACGTGCACTCTTCCCGAGAATGCAGGACTCCCTCGTCCTGCCCCATCCCCATCCCCTGTGCCCAGCGGGCTTTTGGGTGCATCCGGAGCCTGTCTCAGGCACCCCCACCGTCCTCCGCTGCCGCAGCTGTTCTGGACATGCTGGCTCCTCCTCTCCTGCTCCATCCCATCCGTGAGGCAGCACCACCTCTTCCACAGGCTGCAGCCCACAGCCAGACACTGGACCACAGACGCCCTGGCAGCTGCTGGCTTCCTGAGGGCACACTCTGCACACACTCGGGGCCCACTGAGTTCTCAGAGCTGAACAGGATACCTGTTTGCATGCTCCCTACAAGCTCTCAAGCCAATTCGGGTTCTAGGCTGATCTCAGAAGAGCCCCTCCCACCTCCCAGGAGGCCCCATTGGCTGAGGGCAGGTGGGGAAGGCTGACCCTCCCTCCATCTCAGGACCCAGCCCAAAGCATCAGGGGCTGTTTAGTGAAAGAAGAGTTGTCTCCCCAGCTCCGGTGGCCCACTCAGCTCCCCACACACCTGGCCCCCAACCATGGGCACCATAGCCCATACCACCAGGACCAGCCCTTTGAGTGACACAGGAAGGAATTCTATGGGAATGAGTTGGCGAGAAACCAGGGGTGAACCAGGATAAACAGCTGTGGTGGGAGAATTGGAAAAACCCTGGGGCCTCACCAGCCACAGCCTGGGAATATGCTCAAGGTCATGTTCAGAGACCCCTGTGAGCTCCACGGAGGAGAGGCCTGTATTCAGAGCCCTGAGGGAACACCCCCAGGCCCTGAGCATGCACACTCATACATGGCCCTCACACAGTGGAACACACACATCCACACACAGATCATAGTCACCTTCTTAGTCAGCTTCGGCTGCTATAATAAAATATTATACAGGCAGAGATTAAATAGTTGACATTCATTTCTCATAGGTCTGGAGGCTGGGAAGGCTGAAATCCATGTGCCGGCTGATTCAGCTCCTCGTCAGAGCCCTCCGAGGCCTGCCACGCCCTCACTCAGCAGAGATGGGAAGGTCTCAGGTCCCCTCCTCTTCTTGTAGGGACGCTGATCCCATCATGGGCTCCATCTTCACGATCTCATCCAAACATGATGACCTCCCCACAGCCTACCCTCTACTGTCCTCATATTGTGGGTTAGACCTTCAGTGTAAGAATCTGGTTGGGGGGAGGGAACTCATTCACTGCCTAATACCCCTAACATCCACACACACACAGGCACCCTCTAATGTGTACCCACTTACTGTACCCACCCACAGGCATGCATGCACAGGCACCCACATACCCAGACTTAAGCCTCCACATGAATGTAAACACATGCTCACCTCCAGGTTTGTAGGTGTGATCACACTTATATCTACAAGCACACTTTTCTCATAGTCATGAATTGAATCACTGGTTTTTAATGAGCGCATATGGTAAGATAGGCCAGTGCTAAACTCATCTATTCTTAAAAAGCCCACAGTCTTGTCATGTAAACACACGATTCCTAATAAATGCTGGAAAGAGTGTGAAGAACCAGGAACCCTCTTACACTGTTAGTGGGAATGTACATTGGGACACCTGCTATAGAGAACGGTATGGAAATTCCTCAAAAAATTAAAGATAGAGATACCCTATGATCCTGCAATCCCATTCTGGGACATATATCTGGAGAATACCATCATTCAAAAGCATACATGCACCCCAGTGTTCACAGCAGCGCAATTTACAATAGCCAGTTCATGGAAGCAGCCATCTAGAGCTATCCCAGCCTCTGCACAGCCTGAGAGAGGAGCCTCCTGTGGGGACAATCACAGGCAAAGGCCATTCCCTCCACACACACACACACATATCCCTACAAGGGCCTCCCTCTGTCTCCTGTTCCCCTGTCAAGGGCCGGGCAGCCCCAACTCCTCTGAAGGCTTCTTTCCTTCAGTGGCACCAGAGCCTGGTGACGGTCAAGGCAAAGGGTGGGGTGGAGACACTTTCTCTGAGTCTTTTAGGAAGACCCTTGGAGGCTGCCAGCAAGCCCAGCTAAGGAGAAGGGAAGAGAGATAGGCAGTGGGAGAACAGAAGCCAGCTGGAAGTCAGGACCCTGAGGTTCTTGTCCCAGGATGCTCTCAGGGGCAGGTGGCCTCCCAGGGACTCAGTGACCTCCACTGTGAAAAGTGAGGACGTGGAGGGGCAGGCAGGTGTCCATGTGCCGGCTGATTCAGCTCCTCGTCAGAGCCCTCCGAGGCCTGCCACGCCCTCACTCAGCAGAGATGGGAAGGTCTCAGGTCCCCTCCTCTTCTTGTAGGGACGCTGATCCCATCATGGGCTCCATCTTCACGATCTCATCCAAACATGATGACCTCCCCACAGCCTACCCTCTACTGTCCTCATATTGTGGGTTAGACCTTCAGTGTAAGAATCTGGTTGGGGGGAGGGAACTCATTCACTGCCTAATACCCCTAACATCCACACACACACAGGCACCCTCTAATGTGTACCCACTTACTGTACCCACCCACAGGCATGCATGCACAGGCACCCACATACCCAGACTTAAGCCTCCACATGAATGTACACACATGCTCACCTCCAGGTTTGTAGGTGTGATCACACTTATATCTACAAGCACACTTTTCTCATAGTCATGAATTGAATCACTGGTTTTTAATGAGCGCATATGGTAAGATAGGCCAGTGCTAAACTCATCTATTCTTAAAAAGCCCACAGTCTTGTCATGTAAACACACGATTCCTAATAAATGCTGGAAAGAGTGTGAAGAACCAGGAACCCTCTTACACTGTTAGTGGGAATGTACATTGGGACACCTGCTATAGAGAACGGTATGGAAATTCCTCAAAAAATTAAAGATAGAGATACCCTATGATCCTGCAATCCCATTCTGGGACATATATCTGGAGAATACCATCATTCAAAAGCATACATGCACCCCAGTGTTCACAGCAGCGCAATTTACAATAGCCAGTTCATGGAAGCAGCCATCTAGAGCTATCCCAGCCTCTGCACAGCCTGAGAGAGGAGCCTCCTGTGGGGACAATCACAGGCAAAGGCCATTCCCTCCACACACACACACACATATCCCTACAAGGGCCTCCCTCTGTCTCCTGTTCCCCTGTCAAGGGCCGGGCAGCCCCAACTCCTCTGAAGGCTTCTTTCCTTCAGTGGCACCAGAGCCTGGTGACGGTCAAGGCAAAGGGTGGGGTGGAGACACTTTCTCTGAGTCTTTTAGGAAGACCCTTGGAGGCTGCCAGCAAGCCCAGCTAAGGAGAAGGGAAGAGAGATAGGCAGTGGGAGAACAGAAGCCAGCTGGAAGTCAGGACCCTGAGGTTCTTGTCCCAGGATGCTCTCAGGGGCAGGTGGCCTCCCAGGGACTCAGTGACCTCCACTGTGAAAAGTGAGGACGTGGAGGGGCAGGCAGGTGGTTGGGGGGCTGCATCCCCATGCACAGGGGCCCACTGACCCGTCTGTTTGTTCGGCAACAATTACTGAACAGCAGCTATGGTGGGGATATGGAGAGAGAAACCAATCCGCCCAGCCTTCCCAGAGCTGATAGTTGGAGGGGGGACAGACATAACCAGATAGTCACAGGGTGAAGGAAGGCAGCCACTGCTGACAAGCCTGCTGTGGGAGAAGCAGCAGGGCTGGGAGGAGCAGCCCCAGAGCTCCGTGGGGAGCACAGGCAGCACTGAGGAGGAGGGGCTGAGGTTCCAGACACAGCCCTCCAACCAGTCATAGAAAGACCAATGAGGCCACCCAGCAGGGTGCACGGAGGGTATAGGAAATGGGATGCAGGAGGCCAGAAGTCACTGCAGGTTTCACCAAAGCTGAGGCGAGGGGAAGGCATCAGGAATCCACGAAGCAGTCCTCTCTGGAGAGAATGCATGCGGGCCAGGGCAGCTGGAGCTGGGGGGATGCAGGGGCTGGGGGGATCCAGGCCAGTGGAGATACTGGGGAGAGGGGTACACTGGGATGCTTGTTACTGTGACCAGGACGTGGAGGATGTGCCACCTGAGAGGAGCCCTGGGTTGGGATGAGATGAGCCTTCTGTGTAATGACGCGGGTGCATCCACATGAATGCCTCCACCTGTGTGAGGGTGCACATCCACATGCATGTGAACCCCATGTGGGTCTGCGCTTGTGCCTTTGTCCATGCAGCGTGAGCACTGGCATGTGGACATCTGCCTCTGGGGGTGTCAGGCACTAGGAAAGGTGCTGGGGGGACTATACCAAGGATAGACATCACAGGGCTGACCTGGGGAGTTCTTCTGCACCCCCTGCTTACCTCAACTGGGAAACCAGGATTTCCTGAGAAAGTCCTCCTACCTTGTAGCTCCTGGAGCCAGTTGGGTGGCCCCTGCCCCAGCAGCCCAGAGATGGGCAGATAAATGACCAGCGTGTCTGTAGTAGGGACATGGGGAAAACCTGGGCTGGGTCCCCTTGTCTGCATGTCTCTAGCCATTCTAGCTCATGCTGTGACATGAATGAAGAAGGCAACAGCAAACCTTGTCCTGCTTGGCTTGCAGCTCCCAGCTCCCACAGGGCCTAGTAGGCAGGGGCCCTCTGGTCATCTCTCTCTGCAGTGTCCACTGCCACATTATCCACAGGCGGGGCCAGCTCCTCCAGCAGCCCTGAGGATGGGGAGAGCCTTCTCCGGGTCAAGTGGCACCCCAGGCCTCTCCGGCCTCCATGAACCTGCAGAGAAAGAATCTGGACTTCAGTCCAGTTCCTGGCCTTGGCCACACGTCCAGAGCAGCCTCTCCTCCTCTGATTTCGGCTTTAATTCACCTGCATACGTCATTCTGTATCAAGGATTAATTTTATCATTGTATTTTCTAAAACTATATTACAATACATTGTGTTATATCCTTATGCATTTTGCAAGTATAATACAAAAAATGAATGAAATGATATATAATTCTTATTTATTTTTATTACTAGCCAACTCAATGTTGTACTCAGAAAACACAGCCCCAGACAAGTCAATATAATGTATTTCAGCACAGTGGTTTAGCACAATTTACTTTGGGAATGTGTCACCCACAAACATAACTATTTTTCTGCTCAGAGAAAGAGAGTTGAGGGTTGGAGCTCTGCTCTTAAATTAAAACCCATCCAATTTCAGACTTAACAAAGCACCATTTCCCCCAGATCTTTCAGCCGCAAGCCTGTGAGTATTTGTGGCATCTCAGCAAAAGCCCACCCGGTCCCCATGCTACTTTGTTCTCAAAGCCAGCGTTTGACTAATTCTGTACTCCAATAATTGCTAAATCAAAAGAATTTATTATCCCTGAAACTTTAAATGGGAAGGAAATAAGGGGAGGAGGTTAGCACTGAACCTTAATAATGATAAAATTCAACCACGGTCCGCGATTTGCCAACCCATAATCCCAGTCCAGGAGAACGTGGGAATGGGGGCTAAGAGCCCGTCTGAACTCAGGCAGCCATGTTGCCCTTCCTTTTGGCAAAGGAGAGCGGATGCGGGCTCGCTGCTGGGAAAGGGGAAAGATTGGCTCGGTTCTTTTCCGTTACCTGCTTAAATTAAGCCTGATTCCTCTTATTTTGCTGGAATTAATTTGGCTTAATTCTTGCTCCCCTTGTTAGATGCCTTTTGCCATAGTCTGATTTTTTGTTCTGTTTTTTTTTTTTTTCTTCAAATCACCCTGACATAGAAAGAGGGGGACAGGCAAAGGGTGGGAGAGGAAGAACAGCAAGAAGCGAGAGGGCGTAAGAAGACATCAGTTAAACAATGCTGCTGTCAGAAATCAGAAACCCGCATCTTTCGGCTGGACTGCACATGCGCTCTTGATGGAGATCCAGCCAGCGTGCCTGGCTGGAGCCAAGATGCTCCTTGGAGGCTAGGAACTGCTGAAAACAAGCACTGTTCTTTTCTTTTCTGTCCAGTTCCTGGCCTTGGCCACACGTCCAGAGCAGCCTCTCCTCCTCTGATTTCGGCTTTAATTCACCTGCATACGTCATTCTGTATCAAGGATTAATTTTATCATTGTATTTTCTAAAACTATATTACAATACATTGTGTTATATCCTTATGCATTTTGCAAGTATAATACAAAAAATGAATGAAATGATATATAATTCTTATTTATTTTTATTACTAGCCAACTCAATGTTGTACTCAGAAAACACAGCCCCAGACAAGTCAATATAATGTATTTCAGCACAGTGGTTTAGCACAATTTACTTTGGGAATGTGTCACCCACAAACATAACTATTTTTCTGCTCAGAGAAAGAGAGTTGAGGGTTGGAGCTCTGCTCTTAAATTAAAACCCATCCAATTTCAGACTTAACAAAGCACCATTTCCCCCAGATCTTTCAGCCGCAAGCCTGTGAGTATTTGTGGCATCTCAGCAAAAGCCCACCCGGTCCCCATGCTACTTTGTTCTCAAAGCCAGCGTTTGACTAATTCTGTACTCCAATAATTGCTAAATCAAAAGAATTTATTATCCCTGAAACTTTAAATGGGAAGGAAATAAGGGGAGGAGGTTAGCACTGAACCTTAATAATGATAAAATTCAACCACGGTCCGCGATTTGCCAACCCATAATCCCAGTCCAGGAGAACGTGGGAATGGGGGCTAAGAGCCCGTCTGAACTCAGGCAGCCATGTTGCCCTTCCTTTTGGCAAAGGAGAGCGGATGCGGGCTCGCTGCTGGGAAAGGGGAAAGATTGGCTCGGTTCTTTTCCGTTACCTGCTTAAATTAAGCCTGATTCCTCTTATTTTGCTGGAATTAATTTGGCTTAATTCTTGCTCCCCTTGTTAGATGCCTTTTGCCATAGTCTGATTTTTTTGTTCTGTTTTTTTTTTTTTTCTTCAAATCACCCTGACATAGAAAGAGGGGGACAGGCAAAGGGTGGGAGAGGAAGAGCAGCAAGAAGCGAGAGGGCGTAAGAAGACATCAGTTAAACAATGCTGCTGTCAGAAATCAGAAACCCGCATCTTTCGGCTGGACTGCACATGCGCTCTTGATGGAGATCCAGCCAGCGTGCCCTGGCTGGAGCCAAGATGCTCTGGCTGTAATCACCAGCAGAGGTGCTCACGGGAACTGCCTGAAAAACAAGCTCCCACTGTTCTTTTCTTTTCTGTCTCCTGGTAGAATTCTGGCCGTACAGAGTGGTTTGGGAACCAGCTAGACGTGATCTGCTGGGAACTGTATCATCTTTCTGGATAGCCCTCTCGGAGGCTGCCGTGGGGGCCCAGGGTTACAGGACAACAGACTCCACACGTGGTAGCGAGGGCCTCCTGAATGCAAGGTCAGGTAGGCCCCAGAAGAGAGTCACCGCAGACCGGGGGAGGTGTGGCATCCCTCTGGATCCAAGCAGGTGAGGGCCATACTCTCTGGAGACTGCAGGTCCAAGGCTGTCCCTCCTGGACGGAGGCTGCCCATGCAAACTCTGCACCCTCCTTGCTTAGCCCAGCTCTCCACACTCAAGTCAAGGCTCCACCTCCGGCCACGCCCCTCCACTAAACCACACCCTCGGTAGTCAGCCACGCCCCCAAGGTGGACCTGCCCGCCGCTCTTGACCACGCCCCCTGCTCGGCCCCTCCCCTTAAAGCTCCGCCCCTGCTCCTGGGACAGCAATCCTGCTGCCTCCCCGGATAAACCCTTCCCTCCCCACCTTGGCCTCCTTTCCTGTCCCCGATGCTCCTGGTCCTCCCTCTCTTTCACTCTCTCCAGTTCCACCCAGCTAGATCCCTCCTCAAGCCTAAGACAGATCAGGTACGTGCCCATGGAACACCTTTCAAAGATCTTATGAAACACCGGGTGTTCTGCTCCATAGCACTTGGCCTTGACACCTTGTCCCCTCGTCTTTGCCACCTTCTGTCATGCCCTGTACCCATGTCCCCTCTCCCACAGGGACCTTGCCCACTGTCCACCCGCAGAGCCCTTCAGCTCTTCAGGAACACGCCCTCACTCGGTCTCTAGAGGTTCTGTGCACCCTCCTTCAGGACACTCAAGGTAGTGATGACTGTCTTTTATTTCTTGTATTTCTGTGATCAATGAACTCATATTTCCTCTTCCCTCCTGAGGCTGGAGTACAGAGATTATACTCCTCTCGGCTCATCATTTTATCCCAGAGCCTAGAGTATTAGCCAAATTAAAAGTGCAGAATAGGAAAATATTTACCAAAAAAAATGACAAATATCAGAGATTGGGTTCATACTCCAATATATCAAGAGAGCTTACAAATAGATTCTTTTTTTTTTTTTTTAATTTTGGCCCCTTTTTATTGGTTTTTTTGTTTATTTTCTTTTTTTCTTTCTTTCTTTTTTTTTGGCCACTACTGTTCTTTCATTTACCTGTTTTCATCCATCTTTGTTCTTTGGCCTGCGTGGGCCTCCCATCGCAGTGGCCTCTGTCACTCCAGAGCTCTGGCTCGGCAGTTGGACACATCCGTCCAGCCACTTGGCCGCACATGGGATCTTCCCAGGTCAGGGATCAAACCAGCGCCGCTTGCACTGCAAGGCAGCGTCCTTACCCACTGGACAATCAGGGAAGCCCCTGTTTATTTTCATCCCTCTTTATTCTTCAGCCTGTGTGGCCCTCCCATCGCAGTGGCCTCTCTCGTTGCAGAGCACCAACTCTGCGCGCATGTGCTCCAGAGCGCCGGCTCGTCACTGGACACACTGGTCCAGCCACTCTGCGGAAGGCTGAAAGGCACTGGAGCAGGGGGTCGTGTCAAGGGCAACCTCAGAGAGATGGAGAGGGCCTTTGTTGGATCCAGTGGACTCAGCAGAAGCAGAGAATGAGGTGGGGGTGGGGACACTTATTTCTCACCAAGGGTTGGCCACTAGGATGTCCAGAAATGGGCCATGGCCCGAGGTCAGGCTGACTGGGCTGGGGACAAAGAAGCACGCGCTCCCGGGTGTCTGCTCCATAGCACTTGGCCTTGACACCTTGTCCCTCATCTTTGCCACCTTCTGTCATGCCCTGTACCCATGTCCCTCTCCCACAGGGACCTTGCCCACTGTCCACCAGAGCCCTTCAGCTCTTCAGGAACACGCCCTCACTCGGTCTCTAGAGGTTCTGTGCACCCTCCTTCAGGACACTCAAGGTAGTGATGACTGTCTTTTATTTCTTGTATTTCTGTGATCAATGAACTCATATTTCCTCTTCCCTCCTGAGGCTGGAGTACAGAGATTATACTCCTCTCGGCTCATCATTTTATCCCAGAGCCTAGAGTATTAGCCAAATTAAAAGTGCAGAATAGGAAAATATTTACCAAAAAAAGTGACAAATATCAGAGATTGGGTTCATACTCCAATATATCAAGAGAGCTTACAAATAGATTCTTTTTTTTTTTTTTTAATTTTGGCCCCTTTTTATTGGTTTTTTTGTTTATTTTCTTTTTTTCTTTCTTTCTTTTTTTTTGGCCACTACTGTTCTTTCATTTACCTGTTTTCATCCATCTTTGTTCTTTGGCCTGCGTGGGCCTCCCATCGCAGTGGCCTCTGTCACTCCAGAGCTCTGGCTCGGCAGTTGGACACATCCGTCCAGCCACTTGGCCGCACATGGGATCTTCCCAGGTCAGGGATCAAACCAGCGCCGCTTGCACTGCAAGGCAGCGTCCTTACCCACTGGACAATCAGGGAAGCCCCTGTTTATTTTCATCCCTCTTTATTCTTCAGCCTGTGTGGCCCTCCCATCGCAGTGGCCTCTCTCGTTGCAGAGCACCAACTCTGCGCGCATGTGCTCCAGAGCGCCGGCTCGTCACTGGACACACTGGTCCAGCCACTCTGCGGAAGGCTGAAAGGCACTGGAGCAGGGGGTCGTGTCAAGGGCAACCTCAGAGAGATGGAGAGGGCCTTTGTTGGATCCAGTGGACTCAGCAGAAGCAGAGAATGAGGTGGGGGTGGGGACACTTATTTCTCACCAAGGGTTGGCCACTAGGATGTCCAGAAATGGGCCATGGCCCGAGGTCAGGCTGACTGGGCTGGGGACAAAGAAGCACGAGTGGATCTGGGGAAGAACTGCTGTCTTCATACTGAGGGGGCCACACGCTGAGAAAGTCTGCTTAGGTGAAGAACCCACATGTCGATCTGACCGTCTATCTCCAAGCATGCTAACTAAGCGACAGGAGCTGGAGGGTTTGGATAATGTAGCCGATTCACCCTCAGAAGCTGTGGGCACAGGGCCAAAAAGTATTCTTGGACGGGACGTTCTTGTTTATGGTGCCCTGTTCAAAACCAGCTGCAATTCTTTTTTTTTATTTATTTATTTTGGTGGGGGAGGGGTGGGGAGGGAGGGAAGCAGGCAGGCCACTTCTATCAGTCTTTCATTTGTCCATTTGCATCCATCTTTGTTCCTTGGCCCGCGTGGGCCTCCCATTGTGGTGGCCTCTGTTGTCGCAGAGCACCGGCTCTGGGTGCATGAGCTTCAGAGCTCCGGCTTGGTAATTGGACACATCAGTACAGCCGCTCCGCGGCACATGGGATCTTCCCAGGCCAGGGATCGAACCGGCGCCCCTTGCACTGCAAGGCGGTGTCCTTACCCACTGGACCACCAGGGGAATCCCTGCAATTCTTTTTTTAAGTACCATTTCAGCCGACCTTTTGAAATGAAGGGTTTGTCTTTCAGTGCAAAATCTGTATTTGGACTCCATGATGAGACTCAAATTTTCTGTCCTTGGTTCTTCTCCTCAAGCAAGCTAGTTCTTTTGGGGGGGCCTGCAAATTTACTCAAGATCAAAGGCCACATGTATCCAGAGAGTGACCACCCAGAGACACGCACAGTGACTGACTGGGGAGAGGAAAAGCTCTGTCCTCACCATGTGTGAGAAGGACAACTCACAGAGGGGCCATTCTTGACCTGCTGGGTCTGCTCAGTTGCCAAAGACACGGTACCCACAAATGAACCATAAAGATGTGCTGGGGACAAGCGACTAAATACAGGCACTAGGAATCAAGCAGTCTTGGCTCTCATGGGGGCAGTCAGTGAAACAAATACTCATTGAAAGAAAAAAATGAAAGGATGAATGGATGGATGGACAGATGGATGCAGAGCAATTGAATTTGTGTCACAAAACAATATGTGACTTTTGCAGTTATAAGGCTAATATTAGAGAAAAGAAAGAAGTATGACTGGAGGAAGGGAAGTCGGGAGGGAAGGGCGAGGGAGGGAGAAGTTGTGGGTGTTATGTGGCTCCCTAGCCAGCGTATTAATAACTGACAACATCAGCCAGAGGATAGAGAGCCGTTCTGGGGATGTTGACCTAGGAGCAAGTCCGTGTTCAGCACAGGAAGGAGAGAGGAAAGGAAGTGCCTCTGTTGTTCAGATGCCATCAGCATGAAGTGTAGACCTTGGACAACATGTCCCAGATCTGCCTCCAGGTGCTGGAATATAGACCTCTCTTGGAAAAAGAAAAGTGTCTGACTGATACACGGTGGCCAGTTCCCTGGATTCGCACGAGTGAAAAATAAATGATCGAGGGCTTCCCTGGTGGTCCAGTGGGTAAGGACACCACCTTTCAGTGCAAGTTGTGCTGGTTCGATCCCTGGCCTGGGAAGATCCCACGTGCCGCGGAGCGGCTGGACCAACGTGTCCAGCTACTGAGCCGGAGCTCTGGAGTGCACATGCCCAGAGCCGGTGCTCTGCAATGAGAGAGGCCACTGCGATGGGAGGCCCACACAGGTCAAAGAATAGAGATGGATGGAAATAAATGGATAAAAAATCAATGAAAAGAGGTCAAAATTTAAAAAATAAATAAATAAAGTATCACTCCAGAAAGACACACACGGAAAAGGGTAAAGGACCCCTAGGTTGGCAGGAGCAGGGGGTGGCTAGACTCCCACTCTGTCAAAGGTGACTATCCTAATCAGAGAGCACAGTGCTTAAGGTTAGGAGCCTGGGAGCCAGGTGACTGGGAATCAAACCTGTCCTGCAACTTGCTGCCTGGGAAACCTTGGACAATTTCTCGTGGCGTTTCAGTTTCCTCAACTATGAACAGGAGCGTGATGGTTTTATTTGTCAACCAGCCTGGGTCACAAGATGCCCAGATATCTGGTTAAACATTGTTTCTGGGTTTATCTGGGAGGCTGTGTCTGGCAGAGATTAGCATTTGAATGGGTAGATTGTGGAAAACAGATGGCCCTTCCCAAAGTAGATGGACCTCAACCCACCCACTGGGACCTAAAGAGAACGGAGGTGGAGGAAGGGAGAACATGCTTCCTTGGAGAACCCTGACTGATCCAGGGAGTTCACAAGCTCGCACCCAGTCCTCTGGCGACAGCACAGCACCTGGCTCTGAGTCAGGGCTCATCACTGGTAAGAATGATGACAGAGAACCCAGAGCCAGAAGACGTGGTAGGACCAAACCTGTAGCGGGAGGCCTGGTGATGAGCGCAGGGACTCAGAAACCCATGTTCCAGGGACACCTGCTTCATGTCCTCCCATTGCCATGGCAACCTATCAAGGCAGGGGCCTGATTAACACTAGTTACAAATTAGAAGAAGGGCTTCCCTGGTGGTCAAGTGGGTAAAGAGTCCGTCTTGCAGTGCAAGAGGCACGGGTTCAATCCCTGGCCGGCCAAGATCCCTCGTGCCGCGGAGCAGCTGGACCAGTGTGTCCAATGACAAGCCGGCACTCTGGAGCGCATGTGCCCAGTGTCACTGCTCCACAATGAGAGGCCACTGCAATGGGAGGCCCACACAGGCCAAAGAACAAAGATGTATGAAAACAGATAAATGAAACCTATAGAAGTGACCAAAAAAAAAAAGATACAAGTAGGACCCAGAAGCCGCCTGTGGAGGTCCTTTGAGAACAGTTATCTTCTCTCCACAGGCCAGAGAATTAAGATGGATGAAAATAAATAAATGAAGGACCAATAAAAGAGGCCCAAAAAAATTTTTTAAAAAAATTAGAAGGCCCTCTCCATCCAATTCTCTTGAAACCTACCCTAAAGCTTTATTTGCAGAAGACTTTTCTTTTCCTCTGAGAAGGAAGACAATGTAAGGAGCATAGAATTCCTTAAGTCGTGGTTGTTACTGCTCATTTCAGCTCTTCCAAAAGAAGAGGGGCTCGGGGTAAGATCTCTCCAGCTCACCAGAGCAGAAGGCCTTGCCTCCCACCCTCCTTCCTCCGGGGTAGGGGCAGTCCATCCAGGCTTGGCTGCAAGGACAGGCTGGGGCTGGCAGGAGCTTTCAGGGACTGCTCTGTCCCACCCCCGTCTTAAGGATGCATCCCTGGGTCATCTCCAAGAGGAAGAACGTAGACAAGAGGAGGAACCCTTGGGTGTGCAATGGGAGACGAGGCATGTCAAGTTGATGCCATGAGTAAGGGGAAGAAGGAAATGGCGGGGGTGAAGCAGGCAGCCTCTGGGAGTCATTTAGAGATCCCTGAAGAGGTGAGCCGGGACTCTAGTCCCAACTCTGCACCATCCTGCTGGGTGTCCCTGATGCATTCCTTAACCTCTCAGGCCTCTGTTCTCACTGATACACGAAGGGAGTGGGGACGACCATTATACCATCCAGCCTCCACTCTCAGTTAGCTTACTTTCCCTGACAGGCATGAGGGCCGGGCAGGTGTGCAGTGGCTGAGTGGGAGCAGCTGGCCTGGTTTTTCCAGAGAAGGAGTCATCTCTCTTTCCACGCGGACCCCCACTGAGGCCTCTAAACTTCTGGGGGGCCCAGGAGGAGCAGTTCCTTTCCTGTCATCCAGGGGAAGTCTAGGGAAAATCCTGAGCAGACAGGAGCTGGGAGCTTCCTGAGCTGTGTGGACATAGGAAAGTCAGGCATTGGATATTGCTCATTGCTGGACAACGGGGGCAATGCCACCCCCCAGCAATGAGCAAGGTGGCAGAGAGGGGGCGTGAAGGAGAGGGAACTGATATTTGGACAAGCAAGGACCACTCTGCAGCTCCTGAGGGGCAAAGAGCATCTTTGTGATGCTCTTGCACACCGAACTCCTTCACTCAGCCCCGAGCCAGGAAGAAGTGACGGAGCATAGCCAGGCTCAGTGGCTGATATCCGTTTCTAGTTCTGACTACAGTTCCTAGTTCTCCTGTCGGGAGATGGTTGTTCCCATGTTCTCAGTCCTATGGTCTGCACAAGCCTGACCCCTCTCCCCTTCGCTCTGTCTACCAGGTACCAGGATGGAGCACTGGGGCCCAGAACTGACCAGCCAGCTTCACCCTGCGCATACCGATTGGTTCATCAACAGGCAGGTGCCCTGAGCCTGGCCAGGGAGACAAAAGGGTTGTTCCTGGAACAAGTGGGAAGCAGAGTTTCTGCCGATGCCGCTGAGCTGGAGGATGAATCATGTGCCATTGTCACTGCTGCCCAGGAAGAAGCCAGCCTGGAGGATGGCAGAGATAAAAGTCAGGATGAGAAGGAATCTTGCTGGCACCTTTAGGAAGAAGCAGCCAGGCTTGGCTGCAAGGACAGGCTGGGGCTGGCAGGAGCTTTCAGGGACTGCTCTGTCCCACCCGTCTTAAGGATGCATGGACCAGAGGAAGAACGTAGACAAGAGGAGGAACCCGGGGGCGGGGTGTCAAGTTGATGCCATGAGTAAGGGGAAGAAGGAAATGGCGGGGGTGAAGCAGGCAGCCTCTGGGAGTCATTTAGAGATCCCTGAAGAGGTGAGCCGGGACTCTAGTCCCAACTCTGCACCATCCTGCTGGGTGTCCCTGATGCATTCCTTAACCTCTCAGGCCTCTGTTCTCACTGATACACGAAGGGAGTGGGGACGACCATTATACCATCCAGCCTCCACTCTCAGTTAGCTTACTTTCCCTGACAGGCATGAGGGCCGGGCAGGTGTGCAGTGGCTGAGTGGGAGCAGCTGGCCTGGTTTTTCCAGAGAAGGAGTCATCTCTCTTTCCACGCGGACCCCCACTGAGGCCTCTAAACTTCTGGGGGGCCCAGGAGGAGCAGTTCCTTTCCTGTCATCCAGTGGAAGTCTGGGAAAATCCTGAGCAGACAGGAGCTGGGAGCTTCCTGAGCTGTGTGGACATAGGAAAGTCAGGCATTGGATATTGCTCATTGCTGGACAACGGGGGCAATGCCACCCCCCAGCAATGAGCAAGGTGGCAGAGAGGGGGCATGAAGGAGAGGGGACTGATATTTGGACAAGCAAGGACCACTCTGCAGCTCCTGAGGGGCAAAGAGCATCTTTGTGATGCTCTTGCACACCGAACTCCTTCACTCAGCCCCGAGCCAGGAAGAAGTGACGGAGCATAGCCAGGCTCAGTGGCTGATATCCGTTTCTAGTTCTGACTACAGTTCCTAGTTCTCCTGTCGGGAGATGGTTGTTCCCATGTTCTCAGTCCTATGGTCTGCACAAGCCTGACCCCTCTCCCCTTCGCTCTGTCTACCAGGTACCAGGATGGAGCACTGGGGCCCAGAACTGACCAGCCAGCTTCACCCTGCGCATACCGATTGGTTCATCAACAGGCAGGTGCCCTGAGCCTGGCCAGGGAGACAAAAGGGTTGTTCCTGGAACAAGTGGGAAGCAGAGTTTCTGCCGATGCCGCTGAGCTGGAGGATGAATCATGTGCCATTGTCACTGCTGCCCAGGAAGAAGCCAGCCTGGAGGATGGCAGAGATAAAAGTCAGGATGAGAAGGAATCTTGCTGGCACCTTTGATTCAGCCATGTCTGAAGTTAAGTCTGTACCTCAGCTTTCCAGTGCGAGGGCTCAAACATACCCTTTTCTGCTTTTCTTGGATTTCTGTCACTTACAGTCAAGGGGTCTGGCAAACCATGCTGTCACGTAACCTGAAGAACTCCTTCTGACTCAGTGCAGAGCTCTCAGACCAGGGCACAGCTGACAGCTCACAGGAGAGGGGAGGGAGGCAGGAGCAGACCCACCTGGTCGACCTGTCAGCCCCCCGCCACATGCACATGTTGTGGGGCAGACCCACGCCTCCCTCCCAAGGACTATACAGGTGTGGCTTTCCCAGGAGCCAGCTCTGGCTCCCCTGTTCCCTGTCCCACTGCAGGGAGGAGAGGAAAGGGAGCTTGCAATGGGGAAAAAGAAGAGGAAACTGTATCAGTCCAGGGCCCCTGGGGGCGCTCTAAGTAAAGAGAGAGAACCGTGGAGCTGGCAGGGCAGAAACCATTCAGGCGAAGAGGAGAGGACATTGAAAGGCATGGGGATGAGGTTCTTCTCTGTGGCTCTAGACCTCAGGACAGTTAGGGGAAGCAGAGGAGGGGCTGAGCAGCTTCAGGACTGCCAGGGTCCCCCAGGAGGAGGAGTTGTCCAGGCAATGTCCTGCCTCATCCAGGCAAAGTCCTGACCCAGCTGTCTCATCACACTGTCCACACCAAGCCGAGAGACATGGCGTGCTGACCACGGCGGCTGCCCTTTTCTGTGGGTGAAGAGAGAGACGAAGGCTGTCCCCGGAAGGGCAGAGCAGCTGCCAGCAGAGTGGGGCCCAGGCCCTCGTCCCCAGGCTCTGTCCAGAGCTTCCACGTCCCCTGTGCTGCACCTGCTCCTCTCCTGGAGGAGGGGCCTCCAAACACACAAAGGTGGTGTCCCTCTGGGCCTGGAACTGCCCACTGGACTCAAGAGAAGAAGAAAGGCACCGAAGAACCCTCACGATGGGAGGGCTGGAGAGCTGTGAAGACAGCAGACCTGTGGGTCTATGGGGTCCTCCTTTTTCTGCCCCAGATCTCTCCTGTTGCCTCCTCTTCCCCAGCACGCCCTCCCAGACTTCCCTCCCAAGAGCCTAAAGCAATATGCACCCCCTGATGCCCTCCACACTCATGAACACGGCCTTTCTCTCTGGGGACTCTGGCCTGAAAGTTGGCCATCGGCTGGTGACAGGCAAGAAACTGGTTCCATCTCAGGTTAAGAATGACATGGAGCCCTCCTCTGGGATGTGCGGGACCTGCAAATAAGTATGCCCTTGCCTTGAAGTAAGACTCCTCCTGCTCTGTGCAGGGCGTAGCAGAGCTCCTGGGGAAATCTGAGGCGGCTGTGAGGAGAGTCCCTCTCCCTGCGTCCCTCCTGAGCCACGTCCCCCAGCCTGGACCGCAGGAAAAGCAATCAGAATGCATCAAGGGGAATGGAATTCTATCGAGCTCCAGTCTGGAGGTGCCTGGGGCAGGGGTCCTCCACTTCACATGGGTTCATTGGCCTCAGATCTACCCAGACATCCCCTGATGAGCAGCTCCAGCCCAGCCAGGTCACACAGGAGGGCACTCCCACCAGCCTGCTCTCATCCTCAGGTCAGCTCAAGCCCCAGTCTGGGGAGCTGAGGCCTCCCCCTGGCAGACAGGTTTCCAGGGGAGCCAGGAACTGATGGTGCAGGCTGAGAACACAGAGGCAGCCTCAAGTCTGGAGCCACATTTGGGTCCCTTCCAGAATACTGAGATGAGCAGGTGGCTGGCTGCTTCCCCTCACTTTGGAGCCCAGCAATGCCCTTGGCCCTCTGACCTTCTGTTTCTCTATCCTGTCTACCATTATGTATTCTCCCCTGGCGGTGTTCAGGAACTCTCGTGAGTGCTGGGAGTCAGTGATGGGGAAAGCCAGGCCAAGTCTGGACACCTGCTGGTCATGCCCTCAGATCAGATCAGAGTGCCCCAGCTCCGGTGCACTGACTTTGAGCCGGATGATTCTTGTGCACTGGCTGTCCATGCACTGAAGGATGCTGAGCAGCCTCTCCGGTCTCTACCCACCAGATGCCAGTGGCACCCCCAGCTGACAACCAACAATGTCTCCAGACATTG
>JAIOJX010000031.1:110059242-110246742 GCA_022376925.1 Tragulus kanchil | reverse complement strand
TCTGAGGTTAGATGCCTGTCTGTGAGTCATAATGCATAGGGCTCTCTAGATTAAAGTTGGTCGGTCAGAGCTGGGGTCTGCCCCCATAGGGTCTCTGTGGAGTCCTGCCCCTGGGCAGGGGCAAGAGAAGAAGAACTGATCGGTGGGACCCTGGGCTGACCACCCAGGAGGTGGGTGACCACCTAGGAGGCAAGAAGACAAGACAGTGTCCTCTTGCAAGAGGTCTACTGGTGGAGGGGTGGGAAAGGGCAGGACTTAATGCAGACCACCTGAGGAAGAGCCCCAGCTTCCCGCACCCTCCTAGGAGATGGCTTGGCAGGGCGCAGGGGCTTCCTCACCCTATCCCGGACCAGAGTCACATCATCCTCCCCCTCTGCCTCTCCCATCCTGGAGGTCAGTCTTAGCTTCCAGCTTCTCCCGATTCAGGCGCCCGCCCCTGGATCCATGATCTCAACCTTTGCCTCTGATGCTCCTTGGAAGAAAGAACAGGCCATGGAGGATGGACCACAGCCCGAGGCTGCTCCTCAATAGAGAGTGGAGGGGTGGGGCCCCCGATGCTACAGAGGGGCTGGGAGATCACCGGGCACACGCCAGAAGGATGTTTGCATGGGCACGATCTTCCCCTCTGTAAAATGGGACCATTAGCTGGGGACATGTGCCTGCTGAGTGCAAACAGACCTGTATGAACAGGGATTGTACTATCTCGTTCATTGCTGTGCTCTCAGTGTCTAGACAGGCCCTGGAACTCAGTACACTCTCCGTGAATGGGTGACTGAATGAACCAGAGGAGTGGGTGTGGTTGGTTAGCCGCTAGGTCGTGTCTGACTCTTTCGCAACGCTATGAACTGTAGCTTGTCAGGTCCCTCTGTCCCTGGAACTTCCCAGGCAAGAATACTGGAATGGGCTGACATTTCCCTCTCCAGGGGATCTTCTCAATCCAGGGATCAAACCCATGTCTCCTGCACTAGCAGATGGATACTTTACCACCGAATCATCGGGGGAATCCAGCAGTAACAGCTCATGTAGTTCTGCAGATGATGGTGATAATGATGATGACGACGTTCCCCGAATACTTGCCATGTACCTGGTGCTATACAAACACATCTCAACCCATTCTAATGACACTCCTAGAACGTGGGCATCATTTTCTCATCAGCTGAGGAAGTGGAGATGCTGGGCTCTGACTATTTGCTCTGCCCTGTCTTGACTGGGTTACTTAACCTCTTTGGCCTTGACTGTCTTTATCTGTAAAACGGGCACAGTAATGGACCCTATTGTGTGGGTTTGTAGGATTAAATGCTCAGGAAAGTGCCTGGCTCCTGTCCTACGGAGGACTTAATACAGGAAGCTGGTATTGTTTTATCATTATTCTGCTACTGCCTTCCTATTCATGTGTCTATTCCACAATTCATACTTTTGTAATTCCTGAGCCAAAGCTCACTGGGGTCCCACACCCAAGGATCCACATGCAGGGGGCAGCTGTGTAGCAGCCAAGACCATGAGGAGAAAGAAAACATGGACCCCCTTGTTCCAAGAGCAGGAGGAAATGCCTTTAGTTAAAGGACCAAAATCCAAAGCCTCTGCCTTCTGCCTGTCCCTCAGCTCACGGTGTGTTTTAGAATGGTTACTTAGCATATCATTCAAGGCGGAGGAGAGCCTTCATCCCGGCGGCTCCATTTCTTGCCCACGCGGGCACGGAGGAGCTGGGACATGCTTCCAGAGAAACTGCCACTGTCCCCAGACTGCCCTCTGAGTGCTGCAGGAGACCCTCCCTGAGAGGACTGAGCCCACAAACGGGGAGTGGGAGGGGACCAAGCCACGGTGGGTGGGGGCAACCCAGCCTCAGGGAGCTGGGGGCAGATGGGTAGGTGGTTTTCAATCTAGGAACTGGAAAAATGCTAATAACTTCTTTTTCCTTTTTTTAATGCATAAAAGGCAAGAATATCCGTCTGATTTTCTCCCCTCTTTTGACAGGTCTATGGTAATAGTATGGTTTCATGTCTACGAAGGTCAGGGATGAAAATTCACAACTCTCTGACCACATATATATGGCATGTTTATAAAGAACCAAAGAAAAACAAATGCAGGCCATTTGGGGCTTTCCCGGTTGACCTTCCACCCCTGCCTTTACATACACCCATGTACCTGTACACAAACAGACCTGTATGTGCATGTCTACACATTTGCACACATAGTCAAGGCATGTATGGCATGACTTGAATTTAAGCAGGAGAACAGGGGTGACTTAGGATAAAGGATTTCGTCAATGGCTCTGTACACCACCCACTCTCCCACTCAAATGACAAAATTGTCTAAAATGATGACGCATAAATTGGGTCAAATGGGTTGCAGAATGGCAAAGACTGGAATTTTCTCCATGGAAAGTACAGGGTTCAGAATGCCATCCTCCTGGGCTGGAGAGTTCTTGGTTTTCCTGAGGTGTGGGTGGGGCCCAGGGCCGGGAACACTTCCTCTCTTCAGTGCCCTGCTGTCCTCCCATACAGCAGGGGGCGCTCTCTGCAGGAGAATGCCTCATCCCAGGAAGGATCTTGAGGCCCTGCCCCATGCGACCCTTTTCAAAGAGCTTTCAGGCTTTTCCTTTTACCGGAACTCCAGAAACAGCCTCCCAATGGATGTTGTTATTCTCATTGTATGCAGGACATCCCTGGCACCCAAAAAGGTTGAGCTGCATGTCCGAGGTCACACAGCAAGAGCTCAGGTCACTCCCATCCCAGACTGTCAGACCTGGAGAGCTAAGGAATGGACCTCAATAGAGGATGACTTTGGGAGCTCCGCGCTCCGCTGACCTTGGGAAGCTGGCCTGTTCACAGTGAGCCCCTGCTCGTGATTCAGTTGGGACATGCTTCCAGAGAAACTGCCACTGTCCCCAGACTGCCCTCTGAGTGCTGCAGGAGACCCTCCTGAGAGGACTGAGCCCACAAACGGGGAGTGGGAGGGGACCAAGCCACGGTGGGTGGGGGCAACCCAGCCTCAGGGAGCTGGGGGCAGATGGGTAGGTGGTTTTCAATCTAGGAACTGGAAAAATGCTAATAACTTCTTTTTCCTTTTTTTAATGCATAAAAGGCAAGAATATCCGTCTGATTTTCTCCCCTCTTTTGACAGGTCTATGGTAATAGTATGGTTTCATGTCTACGAAGGTCAGGGATGAAAATTCACAACTCTCTGACCACATATATATGGCATGTTTATAAAGAACCAAAGAAAAACAAATGCAGGCCATTTGGGGCTTTCCAGTTGACCTTCCACCCCTGCCTTTACATACACCCATGTACCTGTACACAAACAGACCTGTATGTGCATGTCTACACATTTGCACACATAGTCAAGGCATGTATGGCATGACTTGAATTTAAGCAGGAGAACAGGGGTGACTTAGGATAAAGGATTTCGTCAGTGGTTCTGTACACCACCCACTCTCCCACTCAAATGACAAAATTGTCTAAAATGATGACGCATAAATTGGGTCAAATGGGTTGCAGAATGGCAAAGACTGGAATTTTCTCCATGGAAAGTACAGGGTTCAGAATGCCATCCTCCTGGGCTGGAGAGTTCTTGGTTTTCCTGAGGTGTGGGTGGGGCCCAGGGCCGGGAACACTTCCTCTCTTCAGTGCCCTGCTGTCCTCCCATACAGCAGGGAGCGCTCTCTGCAGGAGAATGCCTCATCCCAGGAAGTATCTTGAGGCCCTGCCCCATGCGACCCTTTTCAAAGAGCTTTCAGGCTTTTCCTTTTACCGGAACTCCAGAAACAGCCTCCCAATGGATGTTGTTATTCTCATTGTATGCAGGACATCCCTGGCACCCAAAAAGGTTGAGCTGCATGTCCGAGGTCACACAGCAAGAGCTCAGGTCACTCCCATCCCAGACTGTCAGACCTGGAGAGCTAAGGAATGGACCTCAATAGAGGATGACTTTGGGAGCTCCGCACTCCGCTGACCTTGGGAAGCTGGCCTGTTCACAGTGAGCCCCTGCTCGTGATCTGAGTGTGGCAGTCATGGGCTCAGAACCTCATCATCTCCTCATTCCTACTCTTCCAACACCTGCCTAGAAGTCTCACTTTCCAGTGACACCCTAATCCTGGTTAAGCTGGCAGCATGGGCTATTGCAAGAGAAAGGGTGAGCCTAACATTCTCTGGGCACTTGCCATGGGCCAGTCCATGTGCGAAGCCCTTCACACACCTGATCTCGTCAAGCCTCACGCCCTGCCCCCAGACAGCAGCTCTGAGTCTCAGACGCTGGAACCCCTGCCATGGCCACACAGGGCGGGGCCTGGATTCTTGTCCAGCCCGGATGGTCCAGAGAACCTGCCCTCCACACCGCCTAGCCCAGGTCCCATGGGTCCCCTTTCACATGTGGAGCCAGCTCTACACCCATCTCTTTGAGTGGGAAGCTGGATCATCCCCCCAAACCGCACAAAGAAAGGGAAGCAGTAAGAGCGGGGCCGCCAAGGGGAAACCAGGTATCCCTGGAGTAGGATAGAGCCACTTATCAGGCAAAGACCTCCCTGAGCCTTAGTTTCTTCGTCTGGAAGATGGGGTGGAAAGGAAACTAACCTCATGGAAGATGGATGGGAAAGCAGAGGGAAGACCCTGAACCATTTCAGAGGCTGTCATGATGAATTCCCTGAATCCGCTGTCTGCTCCAGGTGGGCTGGTCATTGTGGAGGAGGAAGAAAGAAAGAAGGGGCAGGAATAAGGCAGGAGAGCCTCTTTCTGCACTACTGAAGACCTCCTCCTCCTCCAGGAAGCCTTCCTTGACCACCTCAGGCCCTATGCTCTCTGCATTCCAACATGCAAATCTGTCCACTCGGTGTCTGCCATCATGCTGCAGCCGAGTTCACTTTCTCTGCCAGTAGGAAGCTCCTGAAGGAACCATGAATGTCAAAGCCCGTGTATGATTGCCTGGTGAAGTTAAGCCTGTGTTTATCTTAAATACAGAACAAATATTTGCCTGGGTATAGGCCACCTTGACCTAGCAGTTACACAACCCCAGGGTCTTTCTCTGCCACACCCCCTCGTAGTCCACCTCATTTCCTTCTAGCGTGGAATCCCTGAGAGACCTCGTTTTAGAGCCATCAACAAACCTTGAGTGCCGATTCCCATGCCCTTTACCTTCACCCCACACCAGTGCCCAAGGTTATGGGTCTGTGGCCAGGATTTACTGGGATTTCTGGCCATGCTGGGACAGGATGTGCCTCTGTTCTGTGTCTGTTCGTGCATCTGACTGCCTGTGCACACACGCATGAGTGACTGTGCACCTTTTGGTCATGCCTGGATTGATCTGATGCAGGTCTGTGTGTCCGGGAGGAGCGTCTGAGTGTGCGTGTCTGTGGTTTGTGCCCGTGGGTCTCAGCAGGGTGCACGTGGACCTCGGGGCTGGGGTCCTTACGCAGGGTGTGGGCATCATGTGCCTGTGCGGAGGCACCAACAAGGGGGCAGTCACGGCTGATTTGAGGTGCCACGTCATCACTCAAAAAGGAATGCCGAACAAAGTCGCTCACTGGGTTATTAATATGAAAGCTGGAGCCCTTGACGACAGATGATGATGACATACTCTTTCAAAGGAGAGCAGAAAACGTTTCCAGCCTGGACGAGGCAACATGAGTGAGGGGAAGGAGCGGAAATGTGGGAGTCAGGGCTGGTGACCAAGTCCCAGCCTGCCCTGTCCCTGTGTGGCTTAGGGCTGCCCTTCTGAGCCGCAGTGCCCTCCTCCCATAAAACGGGCAAAGCGGGGGCAGTGGCAGAAGGAGATGGCAGAGAAGACTGGCTCTGGACCCCAGCGGGGCTCTGGCTACTGGCTCTGTGCCTTCTTGGCCGTGTTACTTAACCTCTCTGGCCTTGAATGTCTTGATCTGTAAAATGGGCAGAATAAAGGTACCCACCGTGTAATGCTTAGGACAGCTCCTGGCTCCTGGCAAATGCTAACAGAGGCAATTTAGTGCTACTTTCATCCTCACTCTGCCCATTCTGTCTCATGTAGCTTCAGAAATGCCTGAGCCAAAGCCCAGAGACAGCTGCATAGCAAAGCCCGTGTATGCTTGAAACTTTTACAAAGAACAAATATTTGCCTGGGTATAGGCCACCTTGACCTAGCAGTTACACAACCCCAGGGTCTTTCTCTGCCACACCCCCTCGTAGTCCACCTCATTTCCTTCTAGCGTGGAATCCCTGAGAGACCTCGTTTTAGAGCCATCAACAAACCTTGAGTGCCGATTCCCATGCCCTTTACCTTCACCCCACACCAGTGCCCAAGGTTATGGGTCTGTGGCCAGGATTTACTGGGATTTCTGGCCATGCTGGGACAGGATGTGCCTCTGTTCTGTGTCTGTTCGTGCATCTGACTGCCTGTGCACACACGCATGAGTGACTGTGCACCTTTTGGTCATGCCTGGATTGATCTGATGCAGGTCTGTGTGTCCGGGAGGAGCGTCTGAGTGTGCGTGTCTGTGGTTTGTGCCCGTGGGTCTCAGCAGGGTGCACGTGGACCTCGGGGCTGGGGTCCTTACGCAGGGTGTGGGCATCATGTGCCTGTGCGGAGGCACCAACAAGGGGGCAGTCACGGCTGATTTGAGGTGCCACGTCATCACTCAAAAAGGAATGCCGAACAAAGTCGCTCACTGGGTTATTAATATGAAAGCTGGAGCCCTTGACGACAGATGATGATGACATACTCTTTCAAAGGAGAGCAGAAAACGTTTCCAGCCTGGACGAGGCAACATGAGTGAGGGGAAGGAGCGGAAATGTGGGAGTCAGGGCTGGTGACCAAGTCCCAGCCTGCCCTGTCCCTGTGTGGCTTAGGGCTGCCCTTCTGAGCCGCAGTGCCCTCCTCCCATAAAACGGGCAAAGCGGGGGCAGTGGCAGAAGGAGATGGCAGAGAAGACTGGCTCTGGACCCCAGCGGGGCTCTGGCTACTGGCTCTGTGCCTTCTTGGCCGTGTTACTTAACCTCTCTGGCCTTGAATGTCTTGATCTGTAAAATGGGCAGAATAAAGGTACCCACCGTGTAATGCTTAGGACAGCTCCTGGCTCCTGGCAAATGCTAACAGAGGCAATTTAGTGCTACTTTCATCCTCACTCTGCCCATTCTGTCTCATGTAGCTTCAGAAATGCCTGAGCCAAAACCCAGAGACAGCTGCATAGCAAGCAAGACCCCACAAAGAATGAAAATGTGGAGTCCCTTGTTCAAAGAGTAGAGGAAAAAAATACCTTTAGGTTAAGGGACTGACATAAAAAGTATTTGATTTTCTTCTGTTGGGTCTCCTTGCATCATGGTGCGTTTGGGGTTTTTTTTGTTTGTTTTTTTTCAGTTTTGGCCTCTTTTATTGTTTATTTATTTATTTATTTTCATCCATGTTTATTCTTTGACCTGTGTGGGCTTCCCATTGCAAAGACCTCTCTCCTTGCAGAGCACCAGCTCTGGGCACATGCACTCCAGAGTGCTGGCTCATCATTGGACACACTGGTCCAGCCGCTCTGCAGCACATGGGATCTTCCCCGGCCATGAATCGAACTGATGCCTCTTGCACTGCAAGGTGGACTCTTTACCCACTGGACCACCAGGGAAAACCCATCACGGTGTTTTAAGATTGCTATTTAACACCATTCCAAGCAAAGAAAAATTAAAACTGTATCAATTGCTAACAGGAAGCTTCCTGTCCACTTTTTACTGTGCCATACCAATTTTGAACACAAATATAAGAACATTGAACTCATTTACACAATCACCAGAATCACCCAGTCTGGATTTCATAGCTTGTCTGTCCATGTGCATTTCATTCAGAAGAAGGGATACTGCACAAGACGGACTTGCCTGCTTTCATTTCACTTCTCAACACATGCACATGCTACCGACGCTCTCCACGTTCAGCTTAGTGATGAGTAAATCACCAAGAATTTCAAGACGATGAGAGCAGAGCTGCACCCACCCTGCCTTGGCTGCCACTGTGGCACTGAGCGCCTCTCTCTGGGTGACGCTCAGCACAGCCCTGACCTCCACCTCTGTTAAAGCCAGGGACCAGGTGATAAATATGGCACATCTCCCGGCCAGATGCCTCTTGCGAAGTCAGGGTACCAGCCAATTCCACCCATGCCTACCTTGGTTTTAAAGCCAGGGTAACCAGCTTAGGACAGCTCCTGGCTCCTGGCAAATGCTAACAGAGGCAATTTAGTGCTACTTTCATCCTCACTCTGCCCATTCTGTCTCATGTAGCTTCAGAAATGCCTGAGCCAAAACCCAGAGACAGCTGCATAGCAAGCAAGACCCCACAAAGAATGAAAATGTGGAGTCCCTTGTTCAAAGAGTAGAGGAAAAAAATACCTTTAGGTTAAGGGACTGACATAAAAAGTATTTGATTTTCTTCTGTTGGGTCTCCTTGCATCATGGTGCGTTTGGGGTTTTTTTTGTTTGTTTTTTTTCAGTTTTGGCCTCTTTTATTGTTTATTTATTTATTTATTTTCATCCATGTTTATTCTTTGACCTGTGTGGGCTTCCCATTGCAAAGACCTCTCTCCTTGCAGAGCACCAGCTCTGGGCACATGCACTCCAGAGTGCTGGCTCATCATTGGACACACTGGTCCAGCCGCTCTGCAGCACATGGGATCTTCCCCGGCCATGAATCGAACTGATGCCTCTTGCACTGCAAGGTGGACTCTTTACCCACTGGACCACCAGGGAAAACCCATCACGGTGTTTTAAGATTGCTATTTAACACCATTCCAAGCAAAGAAAAATTAAAACTGTATCAATTGCTAACAGGAAGCTTCCTGTCCACTTTTTACTGTGCCATACCAATTTTGAACACAAATATAAGAACATTGAACTCATTTACACAATCACCAGAATCACCCAGTCTGGATTTCATAGCTTGTCTGTCCATGTGCATTTCATTCAGAAGAAGGGATACTGCACAAGACGGACTTGCCTGCTTTCATTTCACTTCTCAACACATGCACATGCTACCGACGCTCTCCACGTTCAGCTTAGTGATGAGTAAATCACCAAGAATTTCAAGACGATGAGAGCAGAGCTGCACCCACCCTGCCTTGGCTGCCACTGTGGCACTGAGCGCCTCTCTCTGGGTGACGCTCAGCACAGCCCTGACCTCCACCTCTGTTAAAGCCAGGGACCAGGTGATAAATATGGCACATCTCCCGGCCAGATGCCTCTTGCGGAAGTCAGGGTACCAGCCAATTCCACCCATGCTAACTCCACCACGTTTAGCCAGAGCACTAATTAAAATCCTTCCTATAAAAGTCGTTATCTCCCAGATGCTCTGTAAATGCTACATGTGCTGCAGGGGTCCCCGCTAGGATGTGCCCATGTGTCGGGGGTGGGGTGGGGCGGGGGTTGGTGTTTATGGAGCACCCTGGAAAGTGGGTTGGTTGGGTGCTGCCCTTGGTGCCATGGGAACCGAGCGGTCACCGGTTGAGCTAAAGGTGGGGTTGGAGCCTGGTGAAGGTGAAGATGAGCCCCTCCTGCCTCGGAGCCAAGTGGAGGTGGCCCTATCAGGTGAGTCACAGAGGTTGGTCAGAGCCTCAGGGCTAAAGGGGGCAGGACTCTACACAGGGCAGGTCAGTGTGCGTTGGCATGGTCCCGTCGGGGCTGAAGAAACACAGGGACTGCTGGATCTGGCCCAGAGTCGAGAGTCAGTCAGCAGGCTGATCCTCCCACATGCATTTCCCACTATGAGTCAATTCCTGAGCACCTGCCGTGTTCCAGGCAAAGCACTGGACACGCAGGACCTCATTTCATCGTCACAACTGCCCCATAAGAGAATACGTTATTGCCCTATTTTTCAGATCAGGAAACTGAGGTAAGGAACTGCCCAGTTAGGAAGCAGGAGAGCTGAGACCTAGACTCGAGCATGCCGTGCCTGAGGTTACCCTGGACCGCAGCCCTCGGCAGCCCCGGCTCCTCCCGGGCAGACGTCACCCACGGGACCCCTCGGCAAGCACAGGGTCCGAGAGGACCGCAGCCCCCTCCGGCATATTTAAAAATTTAAAACCCAGCCCCTGGATTTCATAGCTTGTCTGTCCATGTGCATTTCATTCAGAAGAAGGATACTGCACAAGACGGACTTGCCTGCTTTCATTTCACTTCTCAACACATGCACATGCTACCGACGCCTCCACGTTCAGCTTAGTGATGAGTAAATCACCAAGAATTTCAAGACGATGAGAGCAGAGCTGCACCCACCCTGCCTTGGCTGCCACTGTGGCGCTGAGCGCCTCTCTCTGGGTGACGCTCAGCACAGCCCTGACCTCCACCTCTGTTAAAGCCAGGGACCAGGTGATAAATATGGCACATCTCCCGGCCAGATGCCTCTTGCGGAAGTCAGGGTACCAGCCAATTCCACCCATGCTAACTCCACCACGTTTAGCCAGAGCACTAATTAAAATCCTTCCTATAAAAGTCGTTATCTCCCAGATGCTCTGTAAATGCTACATGTGCTGCAGGGGTCCCCGCTAGGATGTGCCCATGTGTCGGGGGTGGGGTGGGGCGGGGGTTGGTGTTTATGGAGCACCCTGGAAAGTGGGTTGGTTGGGTGCTGCCCTTGGTGCCATGGGAACCGAGCGGTCACCGGTTGAGCTAAAGGTGGGGTTGGAGCCTGGTGAAGGTGAAGATGAGCCCCTCCTGCCTCGGAGCCAAGTGGAGGTGGCCCTATCAGGTGAGTCACAGAGGTTGGTCAGAGCCTCAGGGCTAAAGGGGGCAGGACTCTACACAGGGCAGGTCAGTGTGCGTTGGCATGGTCCCGTCGGGGCTGAAGAAACACAGGGACCGCTGGATCTGGCCCAGAGTCGAGAGTCAGTCAGCAGGCTGATCCTCCCACATGCATTTCCCACTATGAGTCAATTCCTGAGCACCTGCCGTGTTCCAGGCAAAGCACTGGACACGCAGGACCTCATTTCATCGTCACAACTGCCCCATAAGAGAATACGTTATTGCCCTATTTTTCAGATCAGGAAACTGAGGTAAGGAACTGCCCAGTTAGGAAGCAGGAGAGCTGAGACCTAGACTCGAGCATGCCGTGCCTGAGGTTACCCTGGACCGCAGCCCCTCGGCAGCCCCCGGCTCCTCCCGGGCAGACGTCACCCACGGGACCCCTCGGCAAGCACAGGGTCCGAGAGGACCACCTGCCACCTGCCTTCCATCTCCTCCAAGCAGGGAAAACACTTTAAAATAGATTCTTCCATTGCGTTTCCTTCAACAACAAAGCAATTCATTTCTCTCGATAGAGACTGTTCCTGTGAAGAGCAATAAGGTGCCTCCCCAGGAGGCGTCATTATCGTGAAAACGTCAGTCTGAAAGGGGACGGGAGCTCCCTCTGGATGAAGCCTTTGCCAGCTGCCCAGCCTGGGCACCCCCGCCCCGTGCGCGGCCCTCTGACCTTGCTCTCACCAGCCAGGATGCCCAAGCGGCTGGCCGGGTCCAGCCAGGCTGGACCCGTGGGAGGACGCCCCTCGGGAGGGCCGGGCACGGGGGAGGCACGTCCTCGGGCGCCCACAGGCACAGGCCGTTACAGCCTTGGGAAGCCGCCACTCACCATAAAATGCCAAGCGGCCCAGCTGTCTACAACCAGTTCAAGCCGCCTGGCAGACTCAGTCAGAGGAATCCATAAACAGGCCTGAATGGAGGAAGGGTGGTTAACGAGGCGTCTGCCTGCCACACCACTCAGAGACCCACCTGCCTCCCGGGAGGAGGAAGGGAGAGGGGCCAGAGCCCAGGCAGGGCAGGGAGAGGAGGGAGAGACCTCGGAGTGCTCCCTGCACCCCTGGGCTTGCCAGCCATGCCCTGGGTCCCAGAGACTGCCCCTGCCCACCCAGCACGGGCCCGCCACTCCTGCAGCAGCGCCTGGGTGGGCCCGGCCGTGGCCCGCTGTGTCTGCTGAGTCTCCTGAAGACCCAAATCTGCCCCGGGAAACTTGTAAGACCTCCGGAGGATGGACTGCAGCTGCTGGGCATCCACTGTCTGCCGACAAGGCTCGATCAGACCCTCGGCTTGAAGGGACAGGACAGGCTTGTGTTTGCAACGTGCCTTCTCAAGAGCCAGCAAGCGGCAGCCCCTCCACAGAGGTAACAGGCGTGGGACTGAGGTCAGGGCAGGGTCTCGGGCCTGATAATCAGGCAGGAAGAAGCCCGGTATCTGTGCATAAACGAGACCCGTTTGCTCGGCAGCCCCCGGCTCCTCCCGGGCAGACGTCACCCACGGGACCCCTCGGCAAGCACAGGGTCCGAGAGGACCACCTGCCACCTGCCTTCCATCTCCTCCAAGCAGGGAAAACACTTTAAAATAGATTCTTCCATTGCGTTTCCTTCAACAACAAAGCAATTCATTTCTCTCGATAGAGACTGTTCCTGTGAAGAGCAATAAGGTGCCTCCCCAGGAGGCGTCATTATCGTGAAAACGTCAGTCTGAAAGGGGACGGGAGCTCCCTCTGGATGAAGCCTTTGCCAGCTGCCCAGCCTGGGCACCCCCGCCCCGTGCGCGGCCCTCTGACCTTGCTCTCACCAGCCAGGATGCCCAAGCGGCTGGCCGGGTCCGGCCAGGCTGGACCCGTGGGAGGACGCCCCTCGGGAGGGCCGGGCACGGGGGAGGCACGTCCTCGGGCGCCCACGGGCACAGGCCGTTACAGCCTTGGGAAGCCGCCACTCACCATAAAATGCCAAGCGGCCCAGCTGTCTACAACCAGTTCAAGCCGCCTGGCAGACTCAGTCAGAGGAATCCATAAACAGGCCTGAATGGAGGAAGGGTGGTTAACGAGGCGTCTGCCTGCCACACCACTCAGAGACCCACCTGCCTCCCGGGAGGAGGAAGGGAGAGGGGCCAGAGCCCAGGCAGGGCAGGGAGAGGAGGGAGAGACCTCGGAGTGCTCCCTGCACCCCTGGGCTTGCCAGCCATGCCCTGGGTCCCAGAGACTGCCCCTGCCCACCCAGCACGGGCCCGCCACTCCTGCAGCAGCGCCTGGGTGGGCCCGGCCGTGGCCCGCTGTGTCTGCTGAGTCTCCTGAAGACCCAAATCTGCCCCGGGAAACTTGTAAGACCTCCGGAGGATGGACTGCAGCTGCTGGGCATCCACTGTCTGCCGACAAGGCTCGATCAGACCCTCGGCTTGAAGGGACAGGACAGGCTTGTGTTTGCAACGTGCCTTCTCAAGAGCCAGCAAGCGGCAGCCCCTCCACAGAGGTAACAGGCGTGGGACTGAGGTCAGGGCAGGGTCTCGGGCCTGATAATCAGGCAGGAAGAAGCCCGGTATCTGTGCATAAACGAGACCCGTTTGTCAAATACAAGTACCTCGTAAATGCAATGGCAGCAGGCCAAAAATAACTGTGCCGCAGCCCCACGGACGCTCCGACGGATTTCCACTTGTAAGTGACTATGACTGAGCACGCAGGGCTGAAAATCCACCAGCCTCCCTGAGCACAGACCCTGGGGTAGCAGCCCCCCAAAAGAGTCGATCGAATCAGCTGGAGTATGACCAGGCGGGAGAAGGGCCCCCAGCCAGCCGTCCCTCCTGGCTCTGTGCGACTCTGAGGATCCTCCCGCCGTGGGGCCCCTGATCAGAGAGGTCCTGGATGAAGGAGAAAGTTAGGTGAGGATGACCTCTGTGAGCATACACACCGCTACAAGGGTCTCGGTAGGAATGAAGGGTTGCACCACCCTCCTGCATTCTGATCACAAGAGGAAACACTCCGTGTGATCAGAATCAAGTGTGAAGAGTGATTTTCCTGCAAGACTCGGCCATCATCAGGAGGGCATAAATAGGGCCCAATGGCGAGAAGGCAATACACTCAGTATTAACATGGGTTATGGCATAATCAATATCGTCATTAACTTCATCTGTAACTGGAGCTAATACCAACTAACGGTGGTCGAGAAAGCTTTATAAATAAGGTGCTCCTTGGAACTACAGCCAAAGGGAAGAGCCGGGGCCGGGCTGGCTTACGGGCAGAGACCACCAGGCACTCCCCCGAGGGAGGCAGGCCCAGGCATGGCTCCCCAAGGACAGGTGGTCTTAGGAACATCTTGCTGAAGGTGCTCATCAGCAAGCAGTCTCAGAAACTGGCATGGACTAAGCCTTCAACGTTCAGATGGAACCCATGGGCATGCAAGAAAACATTCCATTTTGTACATAATTAATAATAACTTCACCCCCTTTTTTCTTTATTACAGAAGAAAATAAGTTATTGATTTCAAGCACAAAGATAACTATTTGCATAGCATAGCTGATTATATGCTGTAACTGGTCCAGATGGAATTAATTTGCTCGAAATATATAATTTTCTTAAACAGGTAAAGATTGCATATCCAAGAACAGGGTCTCGGGGGCCCTTGGGATAATCAGGCAGGAAGAAGCCCGGTATCTGTGCATAAACGAGACCCGTTTGTCAAATACAAGTACCTCGTAAATGCAATGGCAGCAGGCCAAAAATAACTGTGCCGCAGCCCCACGGACGCTCCGACGGATTTCCACTTGTAAGTGACTATGACTGAGCACGCAGGGCTGAAAATCCACCAGCCTCCCTGAGCACAGACCCTGGGGTAGCAGCCCCCCAAAAGAGTCGATCGAATCAGCTGGAGTATGACCAGGCGGGAGAAGGGCCCCCAGCCAGCCGTCCCTCCTGGCTCTGTGCGACTCTGAGGATCCTCCCGCCGTGGGGCCCCTGATCAGAGAGGTCCTGGATGAAGGAGAAAGTTAGGTGAGGATGACCTCTGTGAGCATACACACCGCTACAAGGGTCTCGGTAGGAATGAAGGGTTGCACCACCCTCCTGCATTCTGATCACAAGAGGAAACACTCCGTGTGATCAGAATCAAGTGTGAAGAGTGATTTTCCTGCAAGACTCGGCCATCATCAGGAGGGCATAAATAGGGCCCAATGGCGAGAAGGCAATACACTCAGTATTAACATGGGTTATGGCATAATCAATATCGTCATTAACTTCATCTGTAACTGGAGCTAATACCAACTAACGGTGGTCGAGAAAGCTTTATAAATAAGGTGCTCCTTGGAACTACAGCCAAAGGGAAGAGCCGGGGCCGGGCTGGCTTACGGGCAGAGACCACCAGGCACTCCCCCGAGGGAGGCAGGCCCAGGCATGGCTCCCCAAGGACAGGTGGTCTTAGGAACATCTTGCTGAAGGTGCTCATCAGCAAGCAGTCTCAGAAACTGGCATGGACTAAGCCTTCAACGTTCAGATGGAACCCATGGGCATGCAAGAAAACATTCCATTTTGTACATAATTAATAATAACTTCACCCCCTTTTTTCTTTATTACAGAAGAAAATAAGTTATTGATTTCAAGCACAAAGATAACTATTTGCATAGCATAGCTGATTATATGCTGTAACTGGTCCAGATGGAATTAATTTGCTCGAAATATATAATTTTCTTAAACAGGTAAAGATTGCATATCCAAGAATATTTCTAGTTGATTAGCAAAGCCCCCAATCTCATCACACACTGGCTTTGGAAGACACATTGAATCCCCTGCATGGTCAGAAATGAACTATTTCTGAAACCAATTCAATGAGAGAACTAAGAAATTTAGAAAAGGCACGGGAGGGGGACGTGTCTCTTATCCAACAGACACCTGCATCGGGCTCCTCGTCCTGTGTCTCGTGGCCTAATTATTTCAGAAGGCTAGTTTCCCAGGTCAGGCATATTCATTTTTAGCCTTAATCACCTCATTTCTCTCGCCTACAGATCGTGGTGCACATTACAATGTACATTTCTTGCTGGGCCTTCAGGTCAAATCTGTGCCCTTCAGTTTGCGCCTCCTTTCCCTTGCTTGAGATGCTGAGGATAGAAGTTCAAGGTGGTACCGCCCAGCAGCAGCCCCTCCTCCGGTCAGCCAGCTCCTCTGCCCAGGCTGCAGAGGACACAGCCTGCGGGAAGCTCCCTGCCATGGGGACCCCCTCCCCAGGAGGCCGGCACTCTGCTGTGGCAACTCACATCTCTGTCTCTGAAGAAATCTGGAGCCGATACGACCTCCTGCCACGATCTGATAAAACTGGGTGGTGTGTATGTGTTTATTATATTATTTTTAGTCACTGGGTTTGACTCTATATAATAATAGCTCATAAATTTAAAAATAACTTTAAAGAGAAGGTAGATAGACGAAGGCTTTCTATTGATCAGACCTTATAAATGACTAGATCCTATGCCTCACTTTACATAATAACTGTAAGTGTCGGGATAATAATGCATTTATTTGTATTTATAGTATGGGGCACTTATGATTCAATCGAACTTACTTGTGTTAAAAGATCTGGCTATTTTCCATAAAGGGACCATCCTGGAACAGGAAAGCTCCTTCTAGCAGCGGCTTGCACGGTGCACGCATTTATGGGCTCCAGAGCGGGAATCCTCTGCCCCAAGTCCAGAGCCATCAAGCTCAAACTCCCCTGGCTCCTGGAGAATCTATCTCCAAACAACCTTTGAATAACCTGTGACTCACCCTCCCTCCCCTGCTTGGCTCCCTCACAACTGATCAATTTTATAGAACTGGAAAGTTTGGCTTCAGTTTTGTCAAAATTAGAGACCCACGCAAGGCCTGTCCCTGAGCCCAGCAGACTGTGTGACCACCTTCAGAGTCCCAGACAAGCCCCGGGTCAGAGCAGCAGCGTGGGAAGCCTGGCCAAGCAGGGCAGGGGCTCCCTGGAGGTATCTTCAGAAGGGAGGGTCTCACAGCCCTAGCCGGTAACTCAGAGCCCCACGAGGGCAACCGACAGTGCTCCTGGTTCTCCCTTGCCCTGCATTATGCCCTGGCTCGTCCTTCACACGTTGAGATGAGGCAGGGGCCTCGCCCACTGAAATCAGGAGTGTCTGCCACTGTTTGGCCGAGAAGAGCAAATGAAGACATTTTCCCAAGTGCTGAGACCTTCAGTTGATGCTTACAAAAAGCAATCCTGTTTCTACCCGCGCCTCCACGGCCTTGGCCTCGGCTGGGACAGGCGAGAGAATGGTGGTTCCTCAGCTCTCCATGGCTAGAGAGCAGGCATTTGCACATGAAATGAGGTGTTGCCGATGCGTGTTTGTATCGCTTCCCGAGCCTCTGCAAACGTGGTAGAGAGCCTCGATCTCTGGAGGAAAAAAAAACGAGGAGACTTAATAGAAAGAGATCTTTTTATTAAAAAACCATGAACACAACTGCATTCATTCAACCTTAGAAATGTTGTGATGGCTTTTCAGCATGGCAATATATTTAGATGGGACTATGTCATTAATATAAACAGCAGAAAAGAAACTATTAAACTAATACAATTTGAAACTGAGCAAACCCAACTGTTTGATTAAAGTTTTTATACATTCTGTACACTTGAGCAGGTAACCTAGAACCTTAGTATTTTTGTTGATTTTTCATTTGCCCAGGATGTGACATCTGAAATGTTACAATTTCACTAATTTGTATTCGAAATTAGAAGGCATATCCACAAGGAGAATTTTCAGTCTGATTTTCTCAACTGTCTTTAGACTTTACAGAGAAGTCTACAGCAGAACAGTAACTCAACTTAATGTCAGCCCGCGTGAGAGGCAATCTCCTCTTTCTCCCTGCTGTAATGCAGTACTCAATTTGTTGGAGTTGAGTTGAATGTAAATACATATGGTGACTATTAACTTGGAGGAGCCAGTTTAATTCCATATATGTTTTAATGCCTGCATATTTTTCTAGAAAGTTATCAAATTTTAAAAATCCCTGGTGCCTTGGGTCCTGTGTCTTTCTTTAATGGGTGGCTTTATTTTCCCATGAGTGATAATGAGTGGACCGTCTTCCCCCCAAACACGCGACCATTGCCTGAGGCTCAGGAACACCTCCCTGCTGTGGCCAGCAGGGCCCGTGCTCTTCAGGGAATCCGAGTATTCTTACATTAGGGGAAGAGGCCAGTGTCCGGCCCCCACTGGCCCCTCCAACGCCTTCATCTGGTCCCCGATTTGGGCACGCACACTCACCGACACTTGCCAACCCATCTCCGAAGGAGACGGACAGATGTGTGGGCTGGTAGTCTGGAGGGGACTGTCAAAGACGTTCTCGCAGAGCTGGGGACCCAGACATTGCCCCTCGGCTGACAGAAGCTCCTCGGGCTTACAGAAACCACTTACTGTAATAGGATGATCCGAATGGCCAAATTGCAGCAACTGATTTTCATTCTAATCACAGACACTGGAATTCTGATATGCTGACACCCAGAATTATTGCTCTGTCATTAAAAAAAAAAAAAAAAGAATGAGTGGGAATGTTTTGAATATTCTGTTCCAACCTACAGACCGATGACAACACAGTGGGCCGGTCTGACTCGAGGGCAAGCAGGTGGTGCTGCCGGGGAGGGCGTTCAGCCTCCGCCTGTGTCACCGTGAAGTCTGCTGGCGGGTCGCTTCATATTGAGTGAATCATCCAGCGGGGCCTAAGCTGAGTGAAATACCTTTCAGACTTCTCCTTCTTAAACTCTTAAAGATCTATCTTGTCGGCAGCAAGGAGCCTCATTTTCATGTTGGAACAGATGGGGCAAAATTGTCATTAACAGAAACTGACAACTCTAAAACTGAAATATAGATTTAGAAAGGAATCTAATGAATTAAATCAATGTTATTGCAGTGAAAGCCAAAGAAATTATTAGTGATTTGTAAAGTTACCCTGTATTTTAACCTCAGTATATTTTAGTCTGGGCCATTTTAACATTCACAATACTTTTTCACTGTCGTGGTTAATGTCTAACTGTGCAATACACTCATCTTAATTTATCTTCCCCTCCTGATAGGACAGCGGCAGGATGGCTGAGCCCCAGCTCCGGACGTTTCCTGGTTCTTGTCTGGAGCGCCGCGGAGTCCCCCGCACCCCCAAGCAGAGGCCTTGTTGTGACCTTGTGGGGTCTCTCTTCAAAAATATGCAAGAGTGGGCTTGTGGTGTTTTTTTTAGATTTTTTTCTTTTTTTCAGTGAGGAGAATCTGATTTTAAAAACAACCTCAAACTCTAAGGCTGTTTTAAGTAATAAATGGGAGGAAAAACATTTCCAGCTGTCCAATTTTTAGATACTTTTCATGATCATATCAAACCAATTACAAAAACCAAACCCAGAACACCCTCAGCCTTCCTGCTGCCGAAAGCCCGAGGGAGAACAAAGCAGAAACCCTCCTGGGCGTGGTGGGGTGGTATCTGGAGGCCTCCGTCCCTGGGTTCACCCTGAACCTGCTAGGGCCCCACTTGTACAGATGGTCCCTAAAATATTCATTCATTTGACAATTACTGATGGTATTCATTTTCACATAGGACAGTTGTAGACCTGAAAACACAGCTGTAACCAAGACGGACAAGGCCTTAGGTTCTGAAGCCTCCTTTCTGCTTGGAGTAGAGGTAGGAAACACACAATAAACGAGTCAGCAAGTTCACTTCAATGACAAGACCTGGAAGGAAAGGAAACTGGGGTGGGATGGGATGGGATGGGGAGAGTTCGCAGGGGAGTCAGGGAGGCCTCCTGAAGGAGGAGGTATTTGAGCAAGAGACTTGAATGATGAAAAGGAACCATATCTGGTGGGAAAACCTTGCTGGCAAGAGGGAACAGCAAGCGCAAAGGGCCTGGGGTCTGAATGCGCACGTGAGTTTGCAGAACAGCAGAAAGGCCAGCAAGTTTGGAGCTCTTGAGTGATGGGGAGAGGCTGGGAGACAAGATCAGGTCAGGTCAGGCTTCACAGGTCTCAGTCTGTTCTAGAATCCACCATCTCCAGGATGGAATGGAAGTGGATGGAATGGAACCCACATCCTGCTGCCTACACCAAGGGCCCCGAGGACTGTGTTTAGGATTATGTCCTGATAACAGTCAGCCTCACCCGGGCTTCTCTCCCTCCCTTCTGGTCTCTGGATAGCATCTGAACCTGGGCACTCAGGTGAATGCCCACTCTTCACTCAGGCATTCAGAACCTGGACAGAGAGCAAGGTCATCTTCATCAGCAAACTCTTGCTCCCTAAAGTCCAGGCCAGGCAGACAACCTGCCTGTCCTCCGTCCTTCCCCACCTCCCTCTTCCCAACTTCTCTTCGTCTGTGTTTGTGGTCCCCTCTTCCAAGACCAGGTCAGACCTCACCCCGTCCATTCAGCTTTGCCCCGCTACAGGCTCCAGCGCTTCTCCCCCTCGGGGCCCTCAAAACCACGTCTGCTGCTGGCCTCAGATTAGATTTTGCTCTCTCCACCTTGACCCATCTCTACAATCCACTCTAGAGCAGGCTCTCTGGTCGATTCCTCAGTCCAGAAACCCAGGGCGCCTCCACGGCTCACTCCCCTCGGCTGCGCAGCCTGGGTCCGTGCGTCCTGGAGCCCGCGCCCCAGGATGCCTCCAGTCAAATCGCTTCTCCTCTTGCCTCCACTGCTTCCACTCTAGCTCAAGGCACTGTTAGCCCTGACCTGGGCTGGCTCCCTGCTTCCAGCACAGCAGCCAGAAGGATTTGGGGTGTGTAAAGTACACAGAACACGACACTCACCATCTTAGCCGTTCGTAAGTGTGCAGATCAGTCTCGGGGCGTTCCCACTGCTGTGCTACCACCACCGCCTCCAGCACTCTTTCGTCATAAAAAACTGACACTGCACTGATTATACAGCCTCCCACCCCCCCACACCATTCCCTCTGCTCCCCAGTCCCTGGCAAACATCATTCTGTCTCCATTCTAGGAACCTCATATATACGGAATCATATAATATGAGTCCTTTAGGGAATAGCTTCTCTCAGTTAGCATCATGGCTTCACTCGTGTTGTGGCATATGCCAGAATCACCTTCTTTTTAAGGCTAAATAATACTCCACTGAATGTATGTAACACATTGGCTTCTCCATTCGTCTGTTGATGGACACTTGGATTGCCTCCACACGTAGATATTGTGAATAATACGGCTCTAAGCATGAGTGTACAAATATCTGAGACCATCGCTTATTTTAAATACATACACTGCAATGTAATTGTTGGATATATGATAATTGTATGTTTAATTTTTTGAGGAATTGCCCTATCATCTGGCACAGGTGGGTTATTTTTAGCACAGGCAAATCAGATCATTCTCTCTGAACCCTTCCCAGGGCTCCTCACTGTGCTCAGAATAGAATCTCGACTCCTCCCTCAGCCCCTCCTCTTGGGCCCACCTCCCGTTTGCTCCAGGCACACAGGCCTCTTTGTGCTCCTTCACCCTCCTGACTCCTCCCTGCCCCAGGGCCTTTGCATGTGCCCTTCTAGCTGCCAGGCTGCTCTCCCAACTCACCAGCTGGCATCTCACCTCGTTTGGTCACTGCTCCTGCATCATTCCTCAAAAAGACCACCCTGACCCCCTCAGCTGCAGGTCCACCAGCAGGGCCTTATCTCCTTTCCTATTTCATTTTCTCCATTGCACTCATCATCACCCCCAAAGCTACGGTGTTGTTTCCTTTGTTCCTGGCCTCCCTCCACCCTGGCCTCGACCATGAGCTCCCAGAGAAGGGCAGTCCTACCAGGGTTGGTCAGCTGTGTCCACCCGGCCCCTTGCCCAGTTCCTGGGACACAGCAGGAGCTTACTCATCTGCTGTGGGTCAGATGGGTGAGCACCCTGCGACTCCCTTTCAGGCCCAGTTTTCACAGGGTGTCCTCTGTGCCCCACTGAGGGGAGGACTGCACTAACCTGGCTCTCCTTTGAAGCACCTGGCCGGCATGATCACTAGCTTGTGACCACCCATTTGGTGTCCTTCTTTGCCTCCAGCCAGTGAGCCCCTGAGTCCAGGCCCGTGCCTGCCTCATTCCGCGTTGGACCTCAAGCCCCTTTTAGAGCTGGATGTAGAAAAGGTGTTTGGTGAACATCTGGAGACTTGGGTTTAGAACCTCGCTGGAGGGCAGGCACGTGTCTCCGAGTGAGCCTAAGAGACTTCACTAATGCCCTTTATGGGGTCTGCAGCCCCACCCGCGGAGCTGCGAGGGTGTCGGCGCCCAGCGCAGGCAAAGGAGCAGCCCAGGCCACCAGAGGCTCCACCTGCTGCTGAGACGCGGCGTGGACGTGGGCGAGAACAGGGTCCAGGGGAGGATGTGAGCAGAGACCTGAGGGCTGACTCCCCGTGGGTGTCGCCCGGCAGAGAAGTCCCTTCCTCTTCAGGCTGTGAAGGGCTCTCGTCTTGAGGAGCAGTGACGCTCAGCCAGCACCCACCTTCGGGCTCCCCACGCCCCAGAATCAAGAACTTTGTTTTAAAATATCTGTTGATTCAAATGGAAACCGTGTAGGGAGAAGATCTGGCCTTACGGGTACCTCAGAAGGCCTCAAGCATTAAAACGACGGTCACAGCTCTGGCACCGCCCCGTCCAGGTCTTTTGTTGGGTCTCTGGGCACGGCCACCAGGGTGGCTGGCTCTCCAGCCACACGCTCCCCAACAATGGCCCTCTGAAAAGGTCTGTGCAGAGGAGCCTCCACATGTCCCTTTGAATGACAGAACCCAGCGCGTGGCCCAGCTCTGAGAAAGGAAACCTGCAGGCTCCTGGGCCTCATGTGGGCATTGCCTGCTTACCAGGCCTGAGCTGCAAGGAGCACTCAGAAACGTGGAAGAAACACAGCCAGGGGCCTCTTGCCCCCCTTTCTAGATACAGAGCCACAGGCCTTACCTAGTTAGCCCAGCTCCAGTGGCACCTGGGCGAGGGGAGAAGGAGGAACGGTGGGACATGACCCTCCGGCCCGTGGCCTTGCCTGGCTGAGGACTCGTTGTCCTGCTAAGGTCTGGTCCTGCCCATTGACCAGAAGGGACACTTCCCCAGTCCTAGAGGACAAAGGGATAAGACAAAGGGAACACTGAATGAGCCTCGGGGGAGTCTACGGCCATACCATCCTGAACGTGCCCAATCTTGTCTGATCTCGGAAGCTAAGCAGGGTCGGGTCTGGTCAGTACTTGGATGGGAGACTTGGGGCACTTGGCCTCGTCCTAGCCCCACCCTTGACATGCTGTGCATCACTGTGAAGCCCCTGAACCTCTCTGAGCCCATGCTTCCTACACAAAATGGAAGTGGTAACAGTTACATTTCACCTTGCCGGTCACTGTCCGGGTTAGCAGCTTCGCGAACAAAGAGCACTCTGAGCCTCTCATTGTCTCTGACATCGTGGTCTCTGTGGACCCTCAGCATCTGAGGTGAGCAGGCACTCCGCACACATTCCTTACAATGTCTTCTCTACAGCGTCTCTGCCTGGCTGGTGGTGTCTTCTCCCTATTTTGGGGTGAGGAGACAGACTGGGGGCAGGGAAGGCCTGGCTCAGAGTCACACAGCTTTGATTTGAACCCAGGTAGGCTGAGTGCTCGGCCCTCAGGCAGCCCGACAGCACCTGCTGTCCTGACGAGAGACATGAACCATGTCCCCTGGGGATGAGGCCTGGCGTGTGTGCTCAGGAGAGGCTGGGAGCCCCCTCACCAGGGCACACAGGCCTCTGTTCGCAGGTTTCATTGGAAGGGTTGGCCCCCGTGGGAGGCGGGTCGCTTGCGTTTCCATGCCTTGCTTTATATAGCCCCAATTGCTGGCACCTAAAGGAACAAACAGTGATTGAAATAAAGTCCCAACCAGCTTATGTGCCCTGCAGCATGCCCCCACCCTCCCCATGCCCCAGCCAGTGCTCTGGATGGCAGCCTTCTTCCCTGGGGCTCAGGGGAACCTGGGGAAAATCCAGGCCTGGTCTAGACATGTGAGAGTGAGCAATGGCTGCCCTGTATGATGAGCTTGGAGATGAAGTCTCATTCTATCATAGGTGCCCCCACCTCAGTGCCGAGCAAAACCTGTGACTGACCACCACATCCTGCATATGAATCCAGTCACCCTGCCTAAAGTTCTGCATGTAATGCAGGAGACCTGGGTTCAGTCCCTGGGTTGGGAAGATCCTCTGGAGAAGGGAAAGGCTACCTGTTCCAGCATTCTTGCCTGGAACATTCCATGACTTGTCCAAAGAGCTGGACAAGACTGAGCGGCTTTGTTTTCACTTTTGCCCTTCCTAAGGGCATTTCTGTATCCTCTGTAAACTCAGTGTTGGGGTCCAGAGATTGCAGTGTGTCTGCTTTCCCTTGGTTGGGGGTGGTGTGGGGGGGGCATGAATTCCTCTGAGACTGCAAGACTAAGGGAAATGTCTCTCCTCTAAGAGGTGGGTATCCTTTGTCTAGGCAGTGAAAGGCATTGACCTCATTATGCTTTCCTATTTTGCTTTGGCTGCCAGGAAGCTCAGAAATAGCATTCATATCTAATCCTTAATCTGGGGTGCCTCACTCAATTTCATCTTTGGCCTCTAGCCATCTTATTCTGCCTATATCACACATGTGTCATAAAGGTGCTAGCCAGAGGAAGTCTCCACCTCTTGAACAAATCTACAGTGGAAGACCCACCCCCCCCAACTCCCCCACCTCAGCCGCCCAGGGCTCTCTCTCCTGCCCTGCAGTCTGGGCCACCTGCATTGACCACCTTGCCACTCCAGAGAACCCTGGGCATGTTTTGCACTTAGCATTCCTGTCCTGCTTCAAGCTGAGCTTCCCTGTCCTCCACAAAGGCTTATGTTTCTGCCTCAAATGTCATGTCTGCCAGTACATAGGTGTCAGAAAACCTTGTTTAAGCACAGAGCAAGGGCAAATTTTCTTTCAGTGATGGTGTGGAGTTCAGTCTGCTACGTGGCCCTGACTGTTTCCTCTAAAACATGTTTCACAGGGTGATGGACTGCCCTGCCTTGGATTCAAAAAATGGAGCAAATTTTCCTCTACTAATTTAGTCACATACAACAATAAATCCCAGAAATATGTCTTATGTATATTTTACATTACCTTTTGCAGACAAATACAAAAGCATGGTCAACATTTGCAATAAAATTATCATAGAAATGCCATCTCAAATCTTATTTTCTTTTTTCCAATGTGCATTTCACAAATAACTTGTATTAAAATTATGTTTTACAGAGTAGAAATAGAAAACAAATACCCCTGGTAATTTAAATAGGCATTTGCATAACATGACTAGAACACTTTAGAAAAACGCACAGCATCGGAAAATATGAGTTCAAAAACACTTAAATACAAGTGATTTTAATAAGTCTAATATGAAAAATGCCTTTTAGCTGTATTAATTAGTGAATTAAAATGTGTTGATCTTGGAATATTTTCCAACTAACAGGTTTGGGGATTGGTGTAGGTTTTTTTCTCTCTGCTAGTGAGAGAACGTTTCCATTCATTAAACACCACCACGGGGGCCCTCCTGGAAGTGTTTCTGCAGGGATTGGGGCTGCCATTATGCTTTCCTATTTTGCTTTGGCTGCCAGGAAGCTCAGAAATAGCATTCATATCTAATCCTTAATCTGGGGTGCCTCACTCAATTTCATCTTTGGCCTCTAGCCATCTTATTCTGCCTATATCACACATGTGTCATAAAGGTGCTAGCCAGAGGAAGTCTCCACCTCTTGAACAAATCTACAGTGGAAGACCCACCGCCCCCAACTCCCCCACCTCAGCCGCCCAGGGCTCTCTCTCCTGCCCTGCAGTCTGGGCCACCTGCATTGACCACCTTGCCACTCCAGAGAACCCTGGGCATGTTTTGCACTTAGCATTCCTGTCCTGCTTCAAGCTGAGCTTCCCTGTCCTCCACAAAGGCTTATGTTTCTGCCTCAAATGTCATGTCTGCCAGTACATAGGTGTCAGAAAACCTTGTTTAAGCACAGAGCAAGGGCAAATTTTCTTTCAGTGATGGTGTGGAGTTCAGTCTGCTACGTGGCCCTGACTGTTTCCTCTAAAACATGTTTCACAGGGTGATGGACTGCCCTGCCTTGGATTCAAAAAATGGAGCAAATTTTCCTCTACTAATTTAGTCACATACAACAATAAATCCCAGAAATATGTCTTATGTATATTTTACATTACCTTTTGCAGACAAATACAAAAGCATGGTCAACATTTGCAATAAAATTATCATAGAAATGCCATCTCAAATCTTATTTTCTTTTTTCCAATGTGCATTTCACAAATAACTTGTATTAAAATTATGTTTTACAGAGTAGAAATAGAAAACAAATACCCCTGGTAATTTAAATAGGCATTTGCATAACATGACTAGAACACTTTAGAAAAACGCACAGCATCGGAAAATATGAGTTCAAAAACACTTAAATACAAGTGATTTTAATAAGTCTAATATGAAAAATGCCTTTTAGCTGTATTAATTAGTGAATTAAAATGTGTTGATCTTGGAATATTTTCCAACTAACAGGTTTGGGGATTGGTGTAGGTTTTTTTCTCTCTGCTAGTGAGAGAACGTTTCCATTCATTAAACACCACCACGGGGCCGTCCTGGAAGTGTTTCTGCAGGGATCCGGAGAAAGGCTGAAACCAAGCTCATGCCGGGGGCCAGGAAAGACAACTGCCTGAGAGGGCAGTGGAATAAATGGGAGACACCAGGGGTCCCGGGTCTGACCCACTTTGGTGCAAAATGGGGCTGAGCGGTTCCGCTGCACCAGACCTCATAAGACCTGAGTGCCCAGGTGCAGGCGGGGAGAGGTGGAGAGGAGATGGTGCCGCCACGGAGCCCACCCTGACCGATGCCAGACCCAGAGCATTGAAAACCCAGATCTCTCCCTTCCTTCTCTGGAAGGACCTGCCAAGCACAAGGATTAAGTTGCATGTGGACCCTTTGCGCACTCATCCACCAATGACTCACGTGGTAGACATTTTCCTTTGTGCATTTTTCCTCATAATTTTCTCTTTCCCTTTCCAGGATGTTCCTTGGTTTGGGACAGCAGGTCAGCTCTTGGCAGGTCCCGTGAAGCTCATGGCCCGATGGCCACGAAGCCCAAACACAGCTGAGAGGCTGCACAGCCATGCCTCTTGGAGATGGCTGCATTTCCCGTGGAGGAACACATTGCCACTTAAGGATTCAGGCTCTGTGCAGCGATTGCTCAACAAAAACGAGGACGATGCATATTTATTTCTGCAATTTAGTTGGAATACCCTTCTGAGAACCCACAGTAGAGGCGCTTTCAGTGCACAGCTTCTGAGCTGTTAAAATTTTCATTCCAGGTCCCCAGGAAACAATGCATTAAAACACATCACTGCGTCCTCACATCATCAAAACCCCGCTCCTTGCCCAGTTTTCCCAAGAGCGGGCTGGGGAAGTGACAAAGGAGTCCTGGGGCACGTCTATAGAGAGAGGCCTAACAAGGAAGGGTCTAGAAGAGATAACTCAGGATGACGGCGGCTCCACCAAATACCCAGCTCCAGGGAATAGTCCCTGTCCCCCTGGCTGCAGAAGCTGCCCCCAACGGCATCTCTGTAGCTAGAAAGGCTTCTCCAGTCACTCAGGCAGCGTGGGTCCCATCCACTGGGTCATCGCGTCTCCACGCACTTGTTCCTTGTTTTTAATGACCTTGACAGACTTGAGAGATACTAGTCCGTTATTTTGTAGAATGTTCCTCAATTTGGGTTTGTCCAATGTTTTTCTCGTGGTTAGACTGGGATGATGGGTTCTCGGGAGGAAGACTACGAAGAAGTGCTGTTCTCCTCGCTGTCTTTCTCCTACCATCAAAATCACTCAAAATCATGTTGCTGTGGACCTTGGTCACCTGACTGAGGCCAGATTTCTCCAGGGTTACTCTTTCCTGGCCCCTCTTTCCATACTGTGCACTTTGGAAGGAAATCACTGGGTGCAGGCCATACTTAAGGAAAGTGAATTTTAATCTATCTGATTGAGGGTCAGTTATCCACCTAAATGACTGGGAATTCTTCTGTAAAGGAGATTTGTCTACTCTGTCCATTTATTTGTTTATTCAATTATTTTTCGATGTCAAATGGACACATGGATATGTATTTTATTCTTTGGGCTATAATTTGTTATAATGTGTGCTGTTACATACTACATTAGCTATTTTGTGGGTCCAATTGTTCCCGCTTTGGCCATGAGGAGCTCTTTCAGTGGATTCCTCTATCCTTTTGACTCTCAGCCTCTGTGTGTGTTGAGAATTTTCTTATTTTCTAACACTATGGGATGCTTCAGTCTCACCCTGTGTATTCCTATTTCAGTCCTAAAATCAGCAATGCCTCCTAGAGCCTTGGTTCCTAGCTTTGAGACTGGTAAGAGAAACCAAAGTCTGGGTGCAGGTGTGCTAGGATTTTCTAGACTGTCCTTCCTTCCTGGCCCTCTTTGCTAACCGAGCGAGGAATGTATGTGTGCATATAAGGATAAGCGCTGCATACACACAGATTTATAAATATGTCTACATGCATCCATCTGTATCTATATTAAGCTAAATGAGTTCACAGTGATGGCCCCAAATCTACTCCAATGCCATGGATCACCCCAGCCTTCCCCACTTGCTTGTCTGCAAGGTGTCCACTTTCCAGGTGGAGAGAGAAAGGCCATGAGGTGGCTCATCGTCACAGCTCAGCTCAGGAGTGGCCAATAAAGCTCACTCCCCCATGGCCTGCTCCAAGAACGCAACTTCCCTAGGCAAGCAGGTGGAGCGTGGGGACCATGTTTGTCTGGTGAGGAGGGGGAGACGGTAGAGTCCTAGCCAGGCAGCAAGAAGGCTTGGGACCCGGGAGACCAATCATTTAGGAACTCCCCCAGTGGGTAACTAAAAGCTGATCCGTGGACAGTCACAGCCATGGAGTACCCACATGTCCCTTGTTCCGTCACCCTGACTAACCTGGCCAGGAAGTGAGCCCTCGGCAAGCCCTCTGTAGCTGACGCTGGCTGCTGCCAGTCCACCTCTCTCAGGCCTGGCCACCCAGCACAGCTGCCAGGACCAGACACAGAGGTTCCACCTCACTGTCTCTGCAGCTGCCTCCCATGCCTTGGAAGACCCTTGGCTCTCACAGCCCAGGTAGCGAGCCCCCTGCAAGCGGGGCCCAGGCAGGAGCTGACAGGACGGGTATGCACACATCCCAGCTTCCTCCGCGGTGAGAATATTTCCCGCCCTGCGCTTTGGCACCTCCTGAGCTCCCACAGGTCCTTGCTCAGTGGCCCCACCCCTTCTTGCACATCCTTTTCCATCTCAAATAAAATACACTGCACCTTTGTCTCAGGTGCTGCTTGACCAGGACCCCACAGCCCAAATGAGCCTTTTCGTAGTTGCTGTCTGGAATCCACGGCGCCTCCGCCGAGCCTGGCTGTCAGCTCGATCCAGTCACTGACAGGTGGAGGCTGTCAAGGCAGAGGCTCTGGACCCGCTCAGGCTGCCAGGTGGCCTGGGGGGCAGAGGTAGGGGCGCAGGTCCGGGGGTCCCTCCTGCTTGCTCACAGTGGGGAAGGATTAAGAGTGCGGCACGACCCTGTGGTCTAGCCGGGGAGGCCCTAGGAAGAAAGAAGAAGGGGCCTGGCTTAGCTCTGAGCGCCCTTTAAAGCTGTCTTTCTCAGTGTGTGAGGGGAAGGAAGCTCCATTTATCAGCTCAGGTAGAGGAAGCAGTGGCGTCTGAGCTCACACCTGCACAGTCTCCGTGACGTCTCCACCAAGGCGCCATCAGTCAGAGCCACGCGCCGGTGTCCCATGAAGGGCGACCATCACCTGACAGACCGAGCTGCGCCCATATGCAGTGGCACGCTGCCTGCCTCCCTCCCCGAGAGCAGCAACATTTGTCAGGAAGCCTCCCATGGGCCTGAGAGACGCCGTCACGGATGCATCGGTGCCTCTGCATGCTCTCGCCTGCCAGGGGCCACCAGAGGCGCAGCTCTGCCCCGGCCACCCTTCGTGGCCTGGGCTGACCCGCTGAGCTTTGTGCAGGAAGCCCACACACATTTAGCATGTCACACCTCCACTTAGCCCACACTAAAAAAGAAAAAAATACCCTTTCGCTTTTCTAGACAAAAGTCCTTTTTCCTTCACAAGGTTTTCTGTCTGACCGGCCCCCAGCTGCACCCTCGAATCCCCATGCCCTGCTGGGGTTTACAGGGGACACCTGTGTTTGCCCCTGGGGCTCTCCAGGCAGCAGCTCAGGGCTCGTGTGAAATTCTGCGTTGACTTTAGAAGGCTTCTGAGGTGTCCTGATTACCGCTCCATCCTTATGAACTGGATTAGAGGGCCCTTAACAGATAATGCCCGGAGTCCTCTCTGCTTGTCGGACATTGAGCAATTATGAGCGGGGTTTTAAGAGATAAGCGAAACAGTGATGCCTCAGCCAGGAGCTCCGAAGGTGGTTCCAGGAGGCTTTCACAACAAAACCCGCTGCAGGCGGGAATGATTGCCCTGGCTTTGGACGCTGAACTATGAGCCTCTCGGTGAAATCTTTTCATATCGGGATAAGACCTGGGTAGCTCTTAATCCTTTAATTCTACCAGTTGGCCAGGAGCTAGAATTGGATTTGGAGCCTAAGGGAGGGAGAGGGGGAAAAATCAACAGAGGAATTTAAAAATCTTCAAAGTTGGGCCCAGCCAGGGGTCATGCCTGAAGCATGGCCGATGGAAGGGGTGCCCCCTGGGCTCCCCTCCATGGAGAGGTGTCCAGACTCGGGGTGTCAGGCTACTGAGGACCCGTGGGGTGGAGGCGTGCTCTGAGGGCAAGAGGGTCTTCTGCGTGTGAGCAGGAGACAGTGGGTGCTTCCCTCATACTGTCCCCACAGACGGTGGAGAATCATCATTCCCTCTGTAGCGAGCAACTGCTACATCCCTCCATCTATCTGAAACGTTTCTAGAAGCACCTCTGAAGAATCAATAAGCAAAGTGAACCATGTGCTGCAGTCATGGCACTGCAGTTCAGAATGGTCCCTAAACACGACCCCACACGGCAGCCCCTCCTCATTGTCTGGAACTGCAGCCCCCCTGATCCACAGGCCCTTTAGCAGCCTCAGCTTTGGCAGCACGGGGGGCCAAGGAGGTCTCCTTTTAAAAAAGAGAAAACAGGGGCTTCCCTGGTGGTCCAGTAGGTAAAGACTTTGCCTTGCACTGCAAGGGGCACCAGTTCAATCCCTGGCCCGGGAAGATCTCACGTGCCGTCGGAGCCCCTGGACCCGTGTGTCCACTTAGGAGCCGGCACTCTGGAGCGCATGCACCCGAAGCCGATGCTCTGCAGCGAGAGAGGCCACTGCAATGGGAAGCCAAAGAACAAAGGTGGATGAAAATAAATAAATAAAAAACCAATTAAAAAAAAAAAACACAATAAAAGAGGCCAAAAATAAATAAAAATAAAATAAAAAGACAAAGATGGGCAAAGTACAAAGAAAAAAAAAGAAACCAGAATGAGAGGGGAGGATGGGCTCAGAGATTCCACAGGGAGGCCCTGACTCCCAAAAGCCTCATATTGGAGGCATTGATGTGACCAGTCTCACTGGAAATATCCTAAAGGCAGGTCAGAGGCCATGCCCGCAGCCCTGGGAGAGGCATCTGCTGCAGGGCCTCATTCATTCCTTTTCTCAGCAGAGCCATGCTGAGGCCTGCTCTCTGCCAGACCTGGGCTCTGTGCTGCCGGCAGAGCGAAGGACGGCCCTGGTCCTTCCCCTCCAAGATCCCACAGGCCAGAGGGGAACCGAGGTGGGAATTGCCAGTTGCAAAGCAGCACAGCTGTGCTGAACAGCACAGGAGCCCAGAGGAGCCGGGTGCCTATCCAGATTGGGAACTGAGTCCTGCCGGTGGAGTAGGAGCTGCCAGGAGAAGACGCTGTCCCATCCTCAGTCCGGGATCTTCGGAGGCTCTGAGGTAGGACAGATGAGGAGGGAACCGTGAGAGGGAGAAGGGTGAAAATCCATCCCTGTAAGAGTAATAACTCAGTCATCAAAGATCCTTCCTCTGCCCCAGACAGCTGAAACCAGAGCCTCAACAGGCAGGAGCCTGAGACAAGAGTTAGGGTCCCCAAGCCCCACACAGAGCCCACATGCCCCAGCAGAGGGCTGCGGCAGACAGATGGATGGATGACTACGCTGGGGCTGGACGGCTGCTCGGGCCAGCCGAGGACAGCCCAGGACCCTGAGGGACGGCTGAGGAAGTGGCTTCCAGAGGAGGCAGACTGGCCCGCGGACTCAGGAAGCGTGTGCAAAGCCGGCCCTGGAGGCAGGTCCCTGGATTCCAGTCCAGGTATGTTCACACCCCTATCCAGGGGCATCACGTGGCCGGACCAAGACAGGAGCTGGGAAGGCATCACACTGCCTGCACCCCTTCTTTGCTGCGGCGTCTCGCGTTCCCAGAGCCCCATCTTCCCCGTAGGCACACAGAGGTGGAAGCTGAAACCTGGTGGGAGAGGAGGGAGGCCCAGAGATACCGTTCATTTTGCCAACTGACCACATGCTAACGGGTCCTCGAGAGATGTTTGGTTAATAGAGCTTCTTTTTTAAAAAGAAAGATTCTTTTTTTTTCAAGTTGGACTTTTAGCTGCAAATGACCAAATCCGAACGTAAATTGGAAATAAGAGAGTGGAGGGGAAGGAGTTTCCAGTTCCTGAAAAGCCCAGGAGTGGGGCTGGTGGAGCTTCAGGCATAGTTGGATCCAGGCAGTCAACTCCAGCCTCAGGCTCCTTAACTCTGTCGGCTCAGCCAAGCTCTGCCGTGAGCAAGATGGCCTCCTCTAACGTCAGGTCTGCCTCCCGTCGGTTCAGCAACTCCTCGGGACAGGACAGCCTGTCCTCAAGTTCCAGACACCGTCCTGGGGCTGCCTCTTGGCACAACCGTTGATTCGCTGAGCATCTGTGGATCAGACACTGTGTGGGGGCATGGTTCTGTCCTGAGATAAGCGTGGACGAGTTATCAGCTTTAAGCCAGAGAGTGGGTCACCCTACCAGAACTGCATGGGCCAAGCTGTTTTCCAGATCAGGGTCATGGAGGGGCCGGGGGTGGGGAAGGAGGGAGGGTGTGCTAAAGCAGTCGTTCCACAAGCTCAGGGAACTGGCAGATCGCGGTGTCTGCACCTGTGGGACACAGGAAAGCTGCCTCCCAGGAGAGGCACAGAGCGTGGCCTAGGCCCTCGGAGCACCGGCTGTTCAGCACCTGGACCCCCACACCCCCAGCTCCCCGTCCCTGGCACCCACCCGCCCCACCAGGCACCCACCAGCCCCAATTCCTGGGGGACCATGTGGGCAAAGGCAGCTGTCCCCTGTGCTGGTTATTGATTTAATTTCTGTTTACTTCACTGTAAGCTTAATTTGCTGTGTTAATGGCATTTTAATCCACTTGCCGGTTGCAAGGGGTTGATAATACCACACTTCTGTGCAGCAGTGTGACATCTCTCTGGGGCTGGGTTCCCTGGTGGGTGGGGCCGGGAGTCCTTCCCCAGAGCGCTCCCCTCCCCGACCCCAGAGCGACACCCTCGGCCAGCCCCTGGAGGTGGGAGACGCTGCTGCCTGCTCTCTGGGGCGTCAGGACAGTTCTCCAGAGCAGAGGGCACCGTGGCTAAGACCAGTTCGTGAGCCCAGGAGAAAATGGGGCTGTTGCTGTGGGAGGGCGATGGGGAGTAGCCTCGGGCGTCCGGAGGCTGCCTTGGCCAGGCGTGACTTCCTGGCGGGATCAGCCTTGAGCAGGGATTTTAAAATCAAAGATAGAAACAAGCCAGGGCTTCCCTGGTGGTCCAGTGTGTAGAGAGTCCGCCTTGCTGTGCAGGGAGCGCCGGTTCGATCCCTGGCCTGGGAAGATCCCACGTGGTGCGGAGCCGCTGGACTGGTGTGTCCAATTGTGAGCCGGAGCTCTGGAGCGCACGTGCCCAGAGCCGGAGCTCTGCAGTGAGAGAGGCCACCGCAATGGGAAGCCCACACAGGCCAAAGAATAAAGACGGATGAAAATAAATAAATGAAAGACCAATAAAAGAGGCCAAAAGTTAAAAAGAAAAAAAAAAAAAACCAAAAAGAAACAAGTCAGATAATTGGGGCGTTCTAGAAAAATTTCACCAAATCTGATTCCTCCATCTGAAGCCAAACTCTGGTAGCTGCCTGTGTCCTTGTGCCCCGTCACCATCCACCCTCATGGGTAGCAGCAGGTTCTGCCTTTCACTGAGTCATCGACGCATGAAGAGTGTGGCACCGTGGGCGGGGTGCTGGCTCGGCCTCAGACGGCTGTGTTGGAAACCCAGCACCAGCCAGCGGTCAGTTCTGCGCCTGTAGAGTGGAGGCTGGATTCTGACCAGGGCGGCATACAGACTTCAGGTGACCCGGTACTGGGAGAGCCCCGGTGCCCTCCACAGGGTGGTCCGTGCGGCAGTGATGTGGGAGGGACCCGCCACGGGAAGAACTGGACACCCCCACCATTCCGGGGTGGGCAAAGGCAGCTGTCCCCTGTGCTGGTTATTGATTTAATTTCTGTTTACTTCACTGTAAGCTTAATTTGCTGTGTTAATGGCATTTTAATCCACTTGCCGGTTGCAAGGGGTTGATAATACCACACTTCTGTGCAGCAGTGTGACATCTCTCTGGGGCTGGGTTCCCTGGTGGGTGGGGCCGGGAGTCCTTCCCCAGAGCGCTCCCCTCCCCGACCCCAGAGCGACACCCTCGGCCAGCCCCTGGAGGTGGGAGACGCTGCTGCCTGCTCTCTGGGGCGTCAGGACAGTTCTCCAGAGCAGAGGGCACCGTGGCTAAGACCAGTTCGTGAGCCCAGGAGAAAATGGGGCTGTTGCTGTGGGAGGGCGATGGGGAGTAGCCTCAGGCGTCCGGAGGCTGCCTTGGCCAGGCGTGACTTCCTGGCGGGATCAGCCTTGAGCAGGGATTTTAAAATCAAAGATAGAAACAAGCCAGGGCTTCCCTGGTGGTCCAGTGTGTAGAGAGTCCGCCTTGCTGTGCAGGGAGCGCCGGTTCGATCCCTGGCCTGGGAAGATCCCACGTGGTGCGGAGCCGCTGGACTGGTGTGTCCAATTGTGAGCCGGAGCTCTGGAGCGCACGTGCCCAGAGCCGGAGCTCTGCAGTGAGAGAGGCCACCGCAATGGGAAGCCCACACAGGCCAAAGAATAAAGACGGATGAAAATAAATAAATGAAAGACCAATAAAAGAGGCCAAAATTAAAAAAAAAAAAAAAAACCAAAAAGAAACAAGTCAGATAATTGGGGCGTTCTAGAAAAATTTCACCAAATCTGATTCCTCCATCTGAAGCCAAACTCTGGTAGCTGCCTGTGTCCTTGTGCCCCGTCACCATCCACCCTCATGGGTAGCAGCAGGTTCTGCCTTTCACTGAGTCATCGACGCATGAAGAGTGTGGCACCGTGGGCGGGGTGCTGGCTCGGCCTCAGACGGCTGTGTTGGAAACCCAGCACCAGCCAGCGGTCAGTTCTGCGCCTGTAGAGTGGAGGCTGGATTCTGACCAGGGCGGCATACAGACTTCAGGTGACCCGGTACTGGGAGAGCCCCGGTGCCCTCCACAGGGTGGTCCGTGCGGCAGTGATGTGGGAGGGACCCGCCACGGGGAAGAACTGGACACCTGCCGTGCCAGAGGCCAGCCTGTCATTAGGATCACAGCCAGAGATTGGCCCTTGACCCAAAGACAGCCCCTGCGGGTGGCCGGTCGTTTCTGGAGAGTGCGTAATGGCCGGGCACCGCCTCTCTGCGGGGGAGGAGACACGGGCCCACGGAGCGCATCGCAGCCAGGGCGCAGAGGCCAGGAGACACGCAGAGAGTGTAACGAAAAAACAATAATGAAGTAAGAGGAGGAGGGGGAGGAGGAAATATTTACCGTGTGGCCTGGTGCCAGGCGCTCTTCCGTGTCCTCTCCTTGTGTTGTTACACTTAAACCTCCTAACAACTTGGTCGCTTTTCTCATTTTATGGAAAAAATACTTGAGGCTTAAGACACAGCTTGGACCCAGCAAAGGCAAGACTTGAATGCAGGAGGTTCGAGTCCAGAGTTTGTGTTCTTAGATAAAAGCCAGTAAAAAGAAGTCACATGGCTTCAGAGACTACGGCCAGGAGAGAGAAAGGGGTGTGGTGGGGACTACAGGACAACGAGGCCACAGGAGGGGCAGCACAGCCCCCTGCTCAGCTCGGGCCCCACCCTGACAGCCGGCCAAGCCCTGCCGTGGCGCCATGTCTCAGCCTGCTTTCCTGTCTTCCACCAGAGCCTGGAGACGGAGCCTGTTCTCCCTTACACCCCAGAAGGGACAGCCACCCAGAAGCCTGCTCTTTCTGGTTGATTCATGTCCCAGACCTCCAGAGAGACCAGTCCCACCACCCAGGGCTGCGCCTGGGGGCTGGGGGTGCCCGTCTCCCTCTCCCCACTTGGGCTGTGGTCCCTCTGACGGGTGTGTGCAGCTTGCACATGCACCTGCACACTCGGGCCAGCACCAGACAGCCCTGACCGCCCAGGGGCTCCTGCGCAGCAGAGGGTCATTCCAGGGGCTCAGTGGCCCGGATGTGCCCCGCCTGGTGCCACTGCTCGTTGAGAGCCATGGAGCCTGTAATGACCCTGGGCATTTCCTGGGATTAATGGCCAGCAGGATTAATGGCCCTAAGCGACACCCCGGGCCATTAGGCACCAGGAAGCCCCACACCTCAGTGGCTATTACTTAAGTGGAAGACATTAGCGAGCTAACAACAATGTCTAACAAGGAGGGAATTATCAGGAGAGTGCTGTCTGCGCTCATTACCTGGTCAGGCCCCAGCACGAGAACTGAGGCCCAAGACTGGGGCACCCCTTCCAGTCCCCTCCCCTCCCCCATTTTCTGGAGGCTTCTGTTCAGCCTGGAATCCCTTCTTTCGGAGCATTTGAGTGTGTGTGTGTGTATTTGTCTCTGTAGCTGCTTGTGGCGTGTGTGTCCGTGTGCATGCATTTGTGTGTGAGTGTGTGTGTGTGTGCGTGTCTGTGTGCATGCATTAATGAGTGTGTGAGAGTGTGTGTGTCTGTGTGTGTCTGTGTGTGTGTGTGTGTGTGTACGGCCTCCCAATCTTACTCCTGAAATGCCAGTCCCCCCTTGCTCTCGCCTCTGTTGGGCAAGGCCCTTCTCCACTGACCGCCAGTGCCCTTTTCCTCAGGACTACCCTGCATCCAGGCCTCCCTCCATGTCGCGGTCCCTGCTCCAAAACAGTTTGCGTTTCAACCAGTTCTTTATCCTGAAGATGTTTCTGAGGCCTCAAAGAGTTGTCCTGTTCCCTGTGCAGCCCAGAGGTTCAGGAGCCCCCTGCCCTCGTGAGGCTAAGAGTCTACACTAGAAGGATAAAGAATGGCCATTAATGCCAGAGTGCAAGGCCAGGATTACCCTACAAATGGCCCTGTAAAAAAAATAGAGAGCTGCCTTGTGCTCAGGGGTTTGCAAAGTCTCCTGTCACATTGCTGGCTCTTTTCTTTCTGAACTTGAAGGAAAGATAGATTACATTTTTACCTTCTTTTTTTTTTTAAGTTTGGCCTCTTTTTATTGATTTTCTCTTTTTTTTGATTTTGATTTTACTTTTTACTTTTACAGAGTTTTGTTGTTTACAGATATGTATGATCCCAGATTAGTCATATGTATATACCCCACCATCCCACCCCTCCAGGCCGTCGTTTATTGATTTTCTATTCATTCATTTTTTATCCATCTTTACGCTTCGGCCTGTGTGGGCCTCCCATTGCAGCGGCCTCTCTCATTGCAGAGCACCAGCTCTGGGTGCATGCGCTCCAGAGTGCTGGCTCATAATTGGGCACATCGGTCCAGCCGCTCCGCAGCATGTGGGATTTTCCCCGGCCAGGGATCACACCAATGCCCCTTGCACTGCAAGGCAGACTCTCTATCCAATGGACCACCAGGGAAGCCCCCTTCTTCAGGTTTTAATTTAACTTTGAGTGCTCATAGAAATCACTGGATAGAATCTGTGAAAAAGCAAAGAAATGGAATGATCATAATTATTTGTGTGATCTCAAAACTGGAGGTACTGGATGTCATTGGAGCCTTCTACGGGGTACATAAAAAAGCAATCCAGAAAGTGGTTATTCTGCAACAGACCCTGAGAGCAAATGATGCTTGTGGGTTTGGGTACAGTTGTTGACATCATCCTCATGGATTCAAACAGTCCTGCATCCCACAGAAGGCTGGAGGTGGGATCTGGGAACATACTCCAGGTAGCGAAGACATTGAGGTAGAGCTGCTTGCCAGAAGTTTAAACCCAATGGGTTCCTGGTGTGGGAGAATGAAAAAGTGTTCCTAAGTGATGGCACCATCTTGTACGACATGTGATTTCAAATATGCATTGCAACATATACACTGTTATAAACAGGAATTGAGCTGTTCTAACTACTTCCTTAAAGTCTACACATGCAAGCAGAACCTCCCGAAAATGTTCTCATCTTTTCACTGGAAACATAGGGTATCTTCTTGCATGCAGATACCAAGGCACAAACAGTAATTACATAAGTCATTTAATTAAAACTGTGACTTGTAAACGAAGGAAAAGTGCACTGTGCTATGAAACCCAAGGATTATGGTTTTTGAAGATTATGAGTTGGCCAGGAGAAGGAAAGGAACTCACTGGTCCAACAGAAGTGAGTGAGGACAGCTCCAGGCAGCAGGAACAGATGCAAAGGCCCTCTGGACAGGAGCTGGAAGGCCCTGCCTGTAGAGCAGTTTTGTTGTTTACAGATATGTATGATCCCAGATTAGTCATATGTATATACCCCACCATCCCACCCCTCCAGGCCGTCGTTTATTGATTTTCTATTCATTCATTTTTTATTCATCTTTACGCTTCGGCCTGTGTGGGCCTCCCATTGCAGCGGCCTCTCTCATTGCAGAGCACCAGCTCTGGGTGCATGCGCTCCAGAGTGCTGGCTCATAATTGGGCACATCGGTCCAGCCGCTCCGCAGCATGTGGGATTTTCCCCGGCCAGGGATCACACCAATGCCCCTTGCACTGCAAGGCAGACTCTCTATCCAATGGACCACCAGGGAAGCCCCCTTCTTCAGGTTTTAATTTAACTTTGAGTGCTCATAGAAATCACTGGATAGAATCTGTGAAAAAGCAAAGAAATGGAATGATCATAATTATTTGTGTGATCTCAAAACTGGAGGTACTGGATGTCATTGGAGCCTTCTACGGGGTACATAAAAAAGCAATCCAGAAAGTGGTTATTCTGCAACAGACCCTGAGAGCAAATGATGCTTGTGGGTTTGGGTACAGTTGTTGACATCATCCTCATGGATTCAAACAGTCCTGCATCCCACAGAAGGCTGGAGGTGGGATCTGGGAACATACTCCAGGTAGCGAAGACATTGAGGTAGAGCTGCTTGCCAGAAGTTTAAACCCAATGGGTTCCTGGTGTGGGAGAATGAAAAAGTGTTCCTAAGTGATGGCACCATCTTGTACGACATGTGATTTCAAATATGCATTGCAACATATACACTGTTATAAACAGGAATTGAGCTGTTCTAACTACTTCCTTAAAGTCTACACATGCAAGCAGAACCTCCCGAAAATGTTCTCATCTTTTCACTGGAAACATAGGGTATCTTCTTGCATGCAGATACCAAGGCACAAACAGTAATTACATAAGTCATTTAATTAAAACTGTGACTTGTAAACGAAGGAAAAGTGCACTGTGCTATGAAACCCAAGGATTATGGTTTTTGAAGATTATGAGTTGGCCAGGAGAAGGAAAGGAACTCACTGGTCCAACAGAAGTGAGTGAGGACAGCTCCAGGCAGCAGGAACAGATGCAAAGGCCCTCTGGACAGGAGCTGGAAAGGCCCTGCCTGTGAGCAGCCAGGGGTGAGGGCCAAGCTCTCTTAGTACCTCAGTGGGGTCCTGGTCTCTCTGCCAGGGGCACACGGGAGTCTTCAAAGGGTTTTACCCACCAGACTAGAGTGACCTCTTCCATCTTTAACAGAGCCTTCTGGATGCATCCCACAATTGCGACAGTCATGCTCTAATTGTTTGAGCTCTGGGGACCCGACACCTTGCATTCCCTTCTTTCATTTCCCTCCCTGTTTCAGGTAGATTCTTCCTGAAAATGGAACTCACTTCCTATGGCCAGAGGTCTTTCTCCCCTCCAGAACAGGGCAGGTTCTGGAGAAGACTGTACAGATTCTTAGCCTTTGGACCAAGGTGGATAACGCCAGTCTGAAAAGCACAGTTCTCTGTTCATAATGTCCGAGAGACAAGGAACAAAGGACAACGGCAGCTTAACAGGCAGCCATACCGCCTGCTTCCCTCAAAAGCTTTGCAACACTGCCCAGCACCTGCTCCAGGCAGGTCAGCCTGTGGCCTCGGGCAGGCCTGGGCACTGTGGACCTCCAGCCCCCAACAGGCCATAGGGTCACAGGTCCTCCTCCCAGGCCAGCAGCGGCCTGGACATCCCCTGATGTCCTCAGGGACACAGGTCACATCACACAGCATATGAGGTTGGTTCCTAACAGTGCATAAGGTGAAATTAGAGCAAAGTCAAAATTTCCCTTGAAAATCTCCTATGAAGCACACCCAGTACTGCTCCTTCCACTAAGCTGGTGGCTGCCACCAGGCATTCTGTAAGAAAAAGTCATTTAAGCACAGGCACTCCCGGAGCTCTGAGAGATGCTCACACAGGGAGAAGAGGTGGGACCCATGGCGGGAACATCTGATCCTTGGCTGTCATATACATTCATCCTGGGACCCACGCCATTGAGCAGAAAGGCCTACAGAAGCCACGGCCCCCTCTGAACAATCACCCCTGATGCTTCTGATGCTCTACAGGAACTCCTAAATGGCCCAGATGGGGCGCTCAGAGGAGCCCTCCACTCACGAGCTGATGGGCACCTGGGCACCTGGGCACCAGCCAGGAAAGGACAGGACCCAGACTGGGATCTGCCACAGGCCCAGGGACCCACAGCTGTAGGGAGATGGGGCAGCGGGCCCAAGCCACAGGAGATGGCCCCAGTCTCGTCCTCAGCCTGGCCAACCTCACAGGGGACACACGGGAGGACGAGGAGCCGATGGCCGTCCTGGGCATGGGGGTCTTTTTCTCAATGTTCTGCCATAAAGGCTTCCCTTCCGACTTAATTCCGGTGTGGTCCTGTGAAAGCCTGGCCAAACAAGAATTTTCCCTCCCCGTGAGCCAGCCGCCCGAGCCCATGAAGTTTCTGGGCTTTGTGTGTATGCTTCCAAACTGGAAATTTTACCTTGCCTTTTATTTACATTTTCCGATGATGAAACCAGCTTTACGAATGCCCCGCACCATAGTGCAAGAGGGCCTGGGTACAACTCACGCACAGTTGGGGTGGATGAGGGCTCCACTTCACCTCATCTCTCCTTTCTGCTTAAATATTATGCCACATCCTGATTAATACCAGACCAATAAAATCATCTCCGCAATCTGGTTAGAGGCTTTTGTCTTCCCAGATGGCCTGCAATGTTAATGTGTGACAATTTCAACAATGAACTAGGACTGTTTTATGGAACCAACATTTGTTCCACTGCTTTTTTTTTTAGACTCAGAATTTTGACACAGATGGTACAAATTACTCAAAAAACAGAAATGTTCATTTAGAAGGCTTAAATATGTGGTTTTACTCAGGCCATCAGAATATTTTACATTTGCAATTCAGTAAATTTACTAACAACCCTGCTATAATTAAGGTCTGTGAAAAAAAAAATCTCCTTTCTCCAGCTTTTTATATCTATAGAGTTTCATTAAAGCCAGAAAAAAATATTATTATTTATTCTAGTTGGGCAATGTTCTTACATCCTTGTGACATACATTGTTCGCCTCTGCTTTCTGTTTCCGTCACGGTTCCTAATTGCTGCTGAGGACGAGGGTAGGTGGGCTGCTGCCGGGAGGGCCCACTCTTCCCCCCGTGAATCGAGTTTCAGCTGCAAGTCACTGATCTCAGTTGTTACCGTCGCAACATCTGCTAGAACCTTCTCCCGCAGAAGAAGGTGAGCTGGCCTTTTGGGCACCTCCATTTGCCGTCTCTGCCAGGGCGGGCCCCACAGCGCACGCCCGCGCCCGACTGCAGCTGGGTCTTTGTTTCCAAGTGGACCCAGGTCTGCCTGTCAGGATCCGAAGATAGCACTGTGATTGTGACTCACGTTTCAGTGCCTGTTCTGAACAGGAGTGTGCCCCGGACACAGCAAGCAGATACTTGAGGGGGAACCTTCCCAGCAACCCTGTGAGGTTATGATGGAGTATTCTCTCTTCTTAGAGATGAGGAACTGAGGCTCAGAGAGGCGACACAAAAGTCAAGGCCTCCCACCAGCATCACCTGAGCCGTGGGGAAGAGCACCAACCAGAAGAGCCATGACAGGGCTTCCCTGGTGGTTCAGGGCGGTGAAGAATCTGCCGCCCTTCAGGAGACCCAGGTTCAATCCCTGGGTTGGGAAGATCCCCCGGAGGAGGGCATGGCAACCCACTCCAGTCTTCCGGCCTGGAGAATCTCCCGGACAGAGACAGGCTACAGCTGATGGGGTTTCAAAGAGTCAGACATGACGGAAGCAGTTTGGCATGCATACACCTACAAAGCAAAGCTGGTGTTTCCCCTATGCTCAGTATGAGGGCATGAAGAGATGGGGGGGCTTGAGGAGGTGAGGAGGATGTGAGAGCGGGCCCTTGTGATTGGGATTCATGCTCTTTTAGAAGAGGCCCCACGGACTCCCTGGCTCGTCCCCTGTGTGTGGACACTGTGAGAAGCTGGCAGTTTGCAGCCCAGAGGAAGACTTTCACAAGACCCCTCCCATGTGCGCACCCTAATCTTTCACCTCCAGCCTCCGGACTGTGAGAAATAAATGTTCGTTGTTTGTAAGTTAAAAAAGGCAAAATAATACCAAACTCTGGGGTCTTCCCTGGTGGTCCAGTGGGTAAAGAGTCCGCCTTGCAGTGCAAGCGTTCGATCCTGGCCTGGGAAGACCCCTCGCCTGGACCAATGTGTCAATAGCCCCAGGTGCCGATGCTGCCTTTCTGTTTCCGTCACGGTTCCTAATTGCTGCTGAGGACGAGGTAGGTGGGCTGCTGCCGGGAGCCCACTCTTCCCCGTGAATCGAGTTTCAGCTGCAAGTCACTGATCTCAGTTGTTACCGTCGCACATCTGCTAGAACCTTCTCCGCAGAAGAAGGTGAGCTGGCCTTTTGGGCACCTCCATTTGCCGTCTCTGCCAGGGCGGGCCCCACAGCGCACGCCCGCGCCCGACTGCAGCTGGGTCTTTGTTTCCAAGTGGACCCAGGTCTGCCTGTCAGGATCCGAAGATAGCACTGTGATTGTGACTCACGTTTCAGTGCCTGTTCTGAACAGGAGTGTGCCCCGGACACAGCAAGCAGATACTTGAGGGGGAACCTTCCCAGCAACCCTGTGAGGTTATGATGGAGTATTCTCTCTTCTTAGAGATGAGGAACTGAGGCTCAGAGAGGCGACACAAAAGTCAAGGCCTCCCACCAGCATCACCTGAGCCGTGGGGAAGAGCACCAACCAGAAGAGCCATGACAGGGCTTCCCTGGTGGTTCAGACGGTGAAGAATCTGCCGCCCTTCAGGAGACCCAGGTTCAATCCCTGGGTTGGGAAGATCCCCCGGAGGAGGGCATGGCAACCCACTCCAGTCTTCCGGCCTGGAGAATCTCCCGGACAGAGACAGGCTACAGCTGATGGGGTTTCAAAGAGTCAGACATGACGGAAGCAGTTTGGCATGCATACACCTACAAAGCAAAGCTGGTGTTTCCCCTATGCTCAGTATGAGGGCATGAAGAGATGGGGGGGCTTGAGGAGGTGAGGAGGATGTGAGAGCGGGCCCTTGTGATTGGGATTCATGCTCTTTTAGAAGAGGCCCCACGGACTCCCTGGCTCGTCCCCTGTGTGTGGACACTGTGAGAAGCTGGCAGTTTGCAGCCCAGAGGAAGACTTTCACAAGACCCCTCCCATGTGCGCACCCTAATCTTTCACCTCCAGCCTCCGGACTGTGAGAAATAAATGTTCGTTGTTTGTAAGTTAAAAAAGGCAAAATAATACCAAACTCTGGGGTCTTCCCTGGTGGTCCAGTGGGTAAAGAGTCCGCCTTGCAGTGCAAGGGGCGTCGGTTCGATCCCTGGCCTGGGAAGATCGCACATGCTGCAGAGCGGCTGGACCAATGTGTCCAACTACCGGGCCAGAGCTCTGGAGCGCATGTGCCCAGAGCCAGTGCTCTGCAATGAGAGAGGCCGCTGCAATGGGAGGCCTACACAGGCCAAAGAACAAAGACGGATGAAAATAAATAAATGAAAGACCAATAAAAAAAAAAAAAAAAAAGTGGCCAAAATTTAAAAAAAAAACAACAAACTCTGGTGTTTTCTGAGTGCTTCCTCTGTACCAGGCACCACATAGTTGTTTCTGCTGGTTACCTTGCCTATTCCTCCTCGCACAAATGTGGGTGCTGAGGCTGAGAAGAAAAGGAAGGGCGGGGAGGTCTGCCGGGGCAGAGCTGAGAGGACAGAGCCTGGAGAGCCGGCCGCATCCCAGCTGCCTGTGTCTGGTCTGCTCCCGAGGACAGCCCTGAGAACCTGGGACGAGGAGCAGCCTGCTCTGACCTCGGCTCCCCACACGTCCCTTCTGTCTTTCCTCAGCGTGGCCAGCTGAGTCCGCGGCTGCCCTTGTACCACTCTGGGTTCATGAGAGACCTTGGCCCCCGGCAGCCGGAAGACCGGGAGCTGGCTTCCCTGTTTCCAGCCTGGCCAACCCCTGGTACTGAGTCTGGAGAGTCCCAGCCCACGGCAGGTACCACCTACTAAGGAGGATCTACTGCCAGATGAAAGACACAGTCATGGTTTTCACAAAGTGACCAGAGCCCTCTGAGTCAGGGGGAAGCTTTTCGGGGGCCGTGGTGGAGGGAGGCCTGAGCAAATGCATGTGAGGCTCTGCGCCTGGGTTCCGAGTGCAGGGTGAGCAGCCAGTGTCAGCGGTCGTGTTTGTCATCACTCTTTTGTTTAAGCCTTATTTTATGTTTAACTGGAGGATAATTATTTTACAACATTGTGATGGTTTCTGCCATCCACCAACATGAAGCAGCCGTGGGTAGACATAGGGGCCCTCTGAAGCCTCCTCCCCAGCGGCCCCTCATCCAACCACCCAGGCTGCCCCAGAGCACCAGCTTTGGGTTCTCTCTGTCATACCGCAAACTCCCTCTGGCTCTCTGCTTTACACATGGTGTCATTATTCTTACTATTTTTCTTTTGGAAGTCTGCAAGGCCACTACAGGGATCAGATCTCTAACAGCCCTGGTCCTATGGGCATGGTCCTGACTCCAGAGGTGCCTTCAGGCAGCGTTCTTCTCTTCTAAGCCTTTTTCCGGGGGCTCCTGCCAGAGCTCAGTCCCCTTCCCCCACCATGAGACCCTCCAGGTGAGCAGACTTGGTTACGTGCCAAAGGTCGAGTCAAGGAAAAATGCACCCCCCAACCCAGAACCCAAACAGGACAGGAAGTCCTTATCTGTGCTTCCTGCCCACAACTTGAGCAATTGTCTGCTTAAATATTTTCCAAAATTATTTTCCCAATAATAATGATTACAAGGAAAGCAGCGCCAGCATCCTGCTGACCACATCACGGACCAGCATTTTGGTGTTTGCTTTCTGCGTCAGGTGGCATCTGATCCTCTTTCTGCATTGGTTCTTGCTGTCCAATTAGGTAAACAAATCATTTTTTCCACTTTAAGGTTAAACAAAGAGAACGCAACAACCACTGGGGTCCTTGGCTAATCCTTGCAGGGAGTGCCATGCATTTCTGTGTGAGACTTCGATTCATTAGCACATTCTACCAGCACTGCCAACCAAAGTGCCGTCTGAGTTTTTCAACGTTGTTTCCGTTAAAATCAATCACTCCTTGCAACTAAGCCAATAGTCCCAGTATTTTTGCTGTTATAAGCTAAAGCATCCTAAATACATTGACAGTCGTCTTTGATAGGATGGCGCAAACGAGAGGGGAGCGAGTCCAAACCTGAATGTCACCAAGGGGAACGGGTGCACCCTTCTTGCCGAAATGTACTTTGTTTTCATACCCCGGAAGGCACTGAGTACACTTTTTCTTTTGCAATGGCAACATACAGTAATCAATGTTTTGCATATTGCAATCAATAACACACTTAAATGTTTAAGTTTTGCATTCTTTTGCAAAATGGGCAATAGGGGCCCTCTGAAGCCTCCTCCCCAGCCCCTCATCCAACCACCCAGGCTGCCCCAGAGCACCAGCTTTGGGTTCTCTCTGTCATACCGCAAACTCCCTCTGGCTCTCTGCTTTACACATGGTGTCATTATTCTTACTATTTTTCTTTTGGAAGTCTGCAAGGCCACTACAGGGATCAGATCTCTAACAGCCCTGGTCCTATGGGCATGGTCCTGACTCCAGAGGTGCCTTCAGGCAGCGTTCTTCTCTTCTAAGCCTTTTTCCGGGGGCTCCTGCCAGAGCTCAGTCCCCTTCCCCCACCATGAGACCCTCCAGGTGAGCAGACTTGGTTACGTGCCAAAGGTCGAGTCAAGGAAAAATGCACCCCCCAACCCAGAACCCAAACAGGACAGGAAGTCCTTATCTGTGCTTCCTGCCCACAACTTGAGCAATTGTCTGCTTAAATATTTTCCAAAATTATTTTCCCAATAATAATGATTACAAGGAAAGCAGCGCCAGCATCCTGCTGACCACATCACGGACCAGCATTTTGGTGTTTGCTTTCTGCGTCAGGTGGCATCTGATCCTCTTTCTGCATTGGTTCTTGCTGTCCAATTAGGTAAACAAATCATTTTTTTCCACTTTAAGGTTAAACAAAGAGAACGCAACAACCACTGGGGTCCTTGGCTAATCCTTGCAGGGAGTGCCATGCATTTCTGTGTGAGACTTCGATTCATTAGCACATTCTACCAGCACTGCCAACCAAAGTGCCGTCTGAGTTTTTCAACGTTGTTTCCGTTAAAATCAATCACTCCTTGCAACTAAGCCAATAGTCCCAGTATTTTTGCTGTTATAAGCTAAAGCATCCTAAATACATTGACAGTCGTCTTTGATAGGATGGCGCAAACGAGAGGGGAGCGAGTCCAAACCTGAATGTCACCAAGGGGAACGGGTGCACCCTTCTTGCCGAAATGTACTTTGTTTTCATACCCCGGAAGGCACTGAGTACACTTTTTTCTTTTTGCAATGGCAACATACAGTAATCAATGTTTTGCATATTGCAATCAATAACACACTTAAATGTTTAAGTTTTGCATTCTTTTGCAATAAATATTGATATCTTACAAACTCTGTAAAAACTGTTCATTGGACTTTTTGTTTGCACTGTGTACTGTATCATTCAGCAAATAAGTGAGCTAAATATTGTTTGTTACAAAACAGATGTCAAATAAAATTATGCCATATGTGCTATTAAACACTTTTCTTATTTTTTTTTTCAGCAAAACTCAAGACTTAGTTTCAGAAGTGAATGTATTTGGCTTTTCAAGGATTTGAAGCATGAAAGCAACATCTTTGAAATATTTTTAAACCTGCTGGCTTTGTGTAATCCAGTTTTGTGAACTAATTCTGAATGTTATTATGGATTTAAAATTTAAAATGTAGATAGATAAAATAGAGACATGGATATGAACACAGCAATCGAGAGGTTCAAATTAATCTACTGTTGCCAAAGAGAGGGAAAATAAAGGAAATTCTGTGCAAAAAAACCCCCCATACATCTACTTATAAATAAATATAAATGTATAGAGAGAGAGAAAGAGGAAATTAGAAGTTTTTTTCTACTTGACTAGAGAATGTGAAAAGGTAGAAAGAAAACACTTCCAACCTTGGTCCTGTAGAGTGGAAGGGTGGAGTCTTTTCAGAGATGTGGGGGTGACTCAGGAGGGATGGGGTGCAGCCCAGCCTCCTGCGTGTTCCAAGGGGCTGGGTGAAGGCTGAAGGAGGGGAAGTGTGCAGGGCAGCTCCCCGAGGGACTCCCAAGGCCAGGAAGAAACAGGGAAAGGGGGTGAGGTGGGCAAGGCCCCCATCAGTGAGAGCTGTCCTGACCAGTCCCCTCCAGCCTTCCCTCATCAGGCCCAGCAGGGGTCTCCTCCGCCCCAGCCCTGTCAGAAGCGTTTGCGCTAGATGGATGGATCTCTCAGTCCTGAGCTAAATTGCATACCTACCATTTTTAAAAATTTGACAGTCGTCTTTGAAGGACAACGTGAAGTCCCCAGGGCGGTGCACCCTTCTTGCCGAAATGTACTTTGTTTTCATACCCCGGAAGGCACTGAGTACACTTTTTTCTTTTTGCAATGGCAACATACAGTAATCAATGTTTTGCATATTGCAATCAATAACACACTTAAATGTTTAAGTTTTGCATTCTTTTGCAATAAATATTGATATCTTACAAACTCTGTAAAAACTGTTCATTGGACTTTTTGTTTGCACTGTGTACTGTATCATTCAGCAAATAAGTGAGCTAAATATTGTTTGTTACAAAACAGATGTCAAATAAAATTATGCCATATGTGCTATTAAACACTTTTCTTATTTTTTTTTTCAGCAAAACTCAAGACTTAGTTTCAGAAGTGAATGTATTTGGCTTTTCAAGGATTTGAAGCATGAAAGCAACATCTTTGAAATATTTTTAAACCTGCTGGCTTTGTGTAATCCAGTTTTGTGAACTAATTCTGAATGTTATTATGGATTTAAAATTTAAAATGTAGATAGATAAAATAGAGACATGGATATGAACACAGCAATCGAGAGGTTCAAATTAATCTACTGTTGCCAAAGAGAGGGAAAATAAAGGAAATTCTGTGCAAAAACCCCCATACATCTACTTATAAATAAATATAAATGTATAGAGAGAGAAAGAGGAAATTAGAAGTTTTTTTCTACTTGACTAGAGAATGTGAAAAGGTAGAAAGAAAACACTTCCAACCTTGGTCCTGTAGAGTGGAAGGGTGGAGTCTTTTCAGAGATGTGGGGGTGACTCAGGAGGGATGGGGTGCAGCCCAGCCTCCTGCGTGTTCCAAGGGGCTGGGTGAAGGCTGAAGGAGGGGAAGTGTGCAGGGCAGCTCCCCGAGGGACTCCCAAGGCCAGGAAGAAACAGGGAAAGGGGGTGAGGTGGGCAAGGCCCCCATCAGTGAGGAGCTGTCCTGACCAGTCCCCTCCAGCCTTCCCCTCATCAGGCCCAGCAGGGGTCTCCTCCGCCCCAGCCCTGTCAGAAGCGTTTGCGCTAGATGGATGGATCTCTCAGCCTGCGGAAGTGTGAAATGTGAAACAGAATGAGCAGAATGCAAGAAACATGTTGCTAAGAGCCGCCGAGTGAAACAAAATCTGGAGGCCCTGCGTCCTGCCGTTGGCACCAGCGGCCCTGATGCTTCCACCCACAGACCGAGGCGGGAAGCGGCAAGGTGCAGGAGCCAGGCAGGCCGTGGGGGCACACCCGGGAGGGCCGTCGTGGCCCATGGCCACAGCTCTTCGTGCTGATCGACAAAGGACGCCTCAGATCTCGGGCATCCACCTCCACCTCGGAGGGGTCTGCCCACAACACAATCTCTGTGGACAGCTCAGGCCCCATCCTAGCTGGGAGGATCCCTGGGGACTCCAGGCACTGTGATGCCTGCTTCCTCCAGGACAGATCCTCAGAGACAGCTGGAGCATCCTGCCCGGCTGCTTGGCCTGCCCAGAGCATCCCCTTGCATCTCTGCATTCTGAAGCCCTGCATGGGACTCCCTCATGGGCCACATCCCATGTATGAACAACACCCTCTCACCCAGCCCACAGGGCAAGCCTCTCGCCACCTGCAAAAACCTTAGTGGGGCACACATGGACATCTGGGTAGGTGGACAGCACCCTGATTGAATGGGGGACAGTGTCCTCAGCCTGTCTCCCCAGGTGGACAGGACACTCAACACAGCATCCCTGTACTGGCTCCACTACCTTCCCCACCCCAACTCACTGCACTGTGTCCCCGGAAAGCCACCTGGGCACACAGACCATGGCCTTGGGCTTTGCATTCCAAGGAAACCAGGATGAGACCCTCCCCACAGCGAAGGCGTCTGGCTTTTGGGTCCTGGTGTTTGTTTGGGGGCCCTGACCGAAGATTAACATTTGGCAAGTGTTCATGCCCAGGGCAAGTTCTTTTGGGAGTTGATTGGTTAGAAGATTTTTTTTCTGAGACTGACAATTTAGTATCTTTTATAAAAATTTTTTATTTATTTATTTTAGTGGGTGCTATTTTGTGTTTTCGCTGCTGCTACAGGCTCTGCTCTAGTTGCAGAGAGTGGGGGCTACTCTCTCGTGGAGGTGAGCAGGCTTCTTGTTGCGGTGACTTCTCTTGTTGTGGAACTCGGGCTCGAGGGCACATGGGCTTCAGTAGTTGTGGCCCATGGGCTCCATAGTTGTGGCTCATCGGCTTGGTTGCTCTGCAGCATGTGGGATCCTCCCAGATCAGGGATCGAACCAGTGTCCCCTGCATTGGCAGGCGAACTCCTCACCCTCGAGCTATGGGGGAAGCTCCCCTGGGACTGACAAACGTTTTAATGAGATGTCTTCCACCCACCAAGACCGAGGCGGGAAGCGGCAAGGTGCAGGAGCCAGGCAGGCCGTGGGGGCACACCGGGAGGGCCGTCGTGGCCCATGGCCACAGCTCTTCGTGCTGATCGACAAAGGACGCCTCAGATCTCGGGCATCCACCTCCACCTCGGAGGGGTCTGCCCACAACACAATCTCTGTGGACAGCTCAGGCCCCATCCTAGCTGGGAGGATCCCTGGGGACTCCAGGCACTGTGATGCCTGCTTCCTCCAGGACAGATCCTCAGAGACAGCTGGAGCATCCTGCCCGGCTGCTTGGCCTGCCCAGAGCATCCCCTTGCATCTCTGCATTCTGAAGCCCTGCATGGGACTCCCTCATGGGCCACATCCCATGTATGAACAACACCCTCTCACCCAGCCCACAGGGCAAGCCTCTCGCCACCTGCAAAAACCTTAGTGGGGCACACATGGACATCTGGGTAGGTGGACAGCACCCTGATTGAATGGGGGACAGTGTCCTCAGCCTGTCTCCCCAGGTGGACAGGACACTCAACACAGCATCCCTGTACTGGCTCCACTACCTTCCCCACCCCAACTCACTGCACTGTGTCCCCGGAAAGCCACCTGGGCACACAGACCATGGCCTTGGGCTTTGCATTCCAAGGAAACCAGGATGAGACCCTCCCCACAGCGAAGGCGTCTGGCTTTTGGGTCCTGGTGTTTGTTTGGGGGCCCTGCCCGAAGATTAACATTTGGCAAGTGTTCATGCCCAGGGCAAGTTCTTTTGGGAGTTGATTGGTTAGAAGATTTTTTTTCTGAGACTGACAATTTAGTATCTTTTATAAAAATTTTTTATTTATTTATTTTAGTGGGTGCTATTTTGTGTTTTCGCTGCTGCTACAGGCTCTGCTCTAGTTGCAGAGAGTGGGGGCTACTCTCTCGTGGAGGTGAGCAGGCTTCTTGTTGCGGTGACTTCTCTTGTTGTGGAACTCGGGCTCGAGGGCACATGGGCTTCAGTAGTTGTGGCCCATGGGCTCCATAGTTGTGGCTCATCGGCTTGGTTGCTCTGCAGCATGTGGGATCCTCCCAGATCAGGGATCGAACCAGTGTCCCCTGCATTGGCAGGCGAACTCCTCACCCTCGAGCTATGGGGGAAGCTCCCCTGGGACTGACAAACGTTTTAATGAGATGTCTTGTTTACTTAGCTGATGGCTGCTGTCCTCTTTAAGTGTTCTCGGTTCATTGAAAGACGTGTGCTTCAGTTACTGATAAAGGCAATAGCAGCCCTGAGAACATGGATTCCTGACTCCAGACACTCTGTGGGGACCAGGAAGTGACCCCTGCAGGGCCTTGGAAGCCTTGCTTCACAGCACAAGCCTCCTGCCTGGGCTCTGGACAGTAGCAAAATGGAACACGTCTGCCCTCATCATGCTTTTCTTAATTTTTCAGTCACAAGGGCCCCTCGGAGCCTGTGTGTGCCCAGCCCCAGTCCAACCTTGGACCTTCCATTTGGAAGATGACAGGCAAGAATCCAGACCCCCACAGTCACAAAGGACCCAGGCGAGTGACTGAGCTGGAGTTGCACGGAGGACCAGGGACACCAAGGAAGCCCTGCTTTCTCCGGGAAGGGGCAGAATGGGAACATCCCCATGTTCAAGGTTTGATCGGGCACAAGGCATCTCAGGGACCACATCTGTGAGCCCTTGTCGCAGACAGCATCTCCCCAGGGGCACAGAGGGAAGCAGACTTCACGCCTGACCTGCTTCTCTTGGGCTTCTTTTGGTCTGTCCATCACTTCTGGGGCGGGGGGCTTGCTCACCTACGCCTGGGTCCTGCCTTCTCCACAAGGCTGTAGAGCCAGAGTCCGGGAGGCAGGTGGTGTCTCCTCAGAGTCCCCAACCAGGGACCACGACACAGAGCTCTGCAGATGCAGGGGCGTGACCAGGACCTGTCCCCACTTCACGAAGGATGCAGGGAGCCGCTGACATCCTGGGATGGGGTGGGGAGGCTCCTCAGAGGAGATGAAGACCTAGGCCATGGAGGGTGAGGAAGAGCAGAAAGAAGGGGACCAGCGGGAACCAAGGCTAAGTGCCAGCACACTCCCTGCAGGACGTGGCTGCCGCCTGCCTCCCCTTTGCACCCACAAAAGTTTCATCCTGAGAATCGTCCCTCCCTGTTCTTGAGCTACATGAAGGGATTTCTCACCCTTGCCTTCAAATGCACCTGAACTCGAACACTTGGTTGCTCTGCAGCATGTGGGATCCTCCCAGATCAGGGATCGAACCAGTGTCCCCTGCATTGGCAGGCGAACTCCTCACCCTCGAGCTATGGGGGAAGCTCCCCTGGGACTGACAAACGTTTTAATGAGATGTCTTGTTTACTTAGCTGATGGCTGCTGTCCTCTTTAAGTGTTCTCGGTTCATTGAAAGACGTGTGCTTCAGTTACTGATAAAGGCAATAGCAGCCCTGAGAACATGGATTCCTGACTCCAGACACTCTGTGGGGACCAGGAAGTGACCCCTGCAGGGCCTTGGAAGCCTTGCTTCACAGCACAAGCCTCCTGCCTGGGCTCTGGACAGTAGCAAAATGGAACACGTCTGCCCTCATCATGCTTTTCTTAATTTTTCAGTCACAAGGGCCCCTCGGAGCCTGTGTGTGCCCAGCCCCAGTCCAACCTTGGACCTTCCATTTGGAAGATGACAGGCAAGAATCCAGACCCCCACAGTCACAAAGGACCCAGGCGAGTGACTGAGCTGGAGTTGCACGGAGGACCAGGGACACCAAGGAAGCCCTGCTTTCTCCGGGAAGGGGCAGAATGGGAACATCCCCATGTTCAAGGTTTGATCGGGCACAAGGCATCTCAGGGACCACATCTGTGAGCCCTTGTCGCAGACAGCATCTCCCCAGGGGCACAGAGGGAAGCAGACTTCACGCCTGACCTGCTTCTCTTGGGCTTCTTTTGGTCTGTCCATCACTTCTGGGGCGGGGGGCTTGCTCACCTACGCCTGGGTCCTGCCTTCTCCACAAGGCTGTAGAGCCAGAGTCCGGGAGGCAGGTGGTGTCTCCTCAGAGTCCCCAACCAGGGACCACGACACAGAGCTCTGCAGATGCAGGGGCGTGACCAGGACCTGTCCCCACTTCACGAAGGATGCAGGGAGCCGCTGACATCCTGGGATGGGGTGGGGAGGCTCCTCAGAGGAGATGAAGACCTAGGCCATGGAGGGTGAGGAAGAGCAGAAAGAAGGGGACCAGCGGGAACCAAGGCTAAGTGCCAGCACACTCCCTGCAGGACGTGGCTGCCGCCTGCCTCCCCTTTGCACCCACAAAAGTTTCATCCTGAGAATCGTCCCTCCCTGTTCTTGAGCTACATGAAGGGATTTCTCACCCTTGCCTTCAAATGCACCTGAACTCGAACACCAAGTTTATCCGAAGGCAGTAGGGTCCTTAAGCTGGGGGCCGGTGGCTGTGGAGCTAATCCGATTTGCAGTTTAGAAACCTCATTCTTCAGCTGTGTGGATGGTTTTCAGAGAAGGGGCTGGAGGCAGAACGTCCATTTGGAAGCTGTGGCCACCGCCGGGAAGGAAAGATGGGGCTGGCGGGGCACTGGAGTCCGTAGGACTGAGGAAGGAGAGACTGAGGGCGTGGCAAGAGGTTGCCAGGGGCCGAGGAAAGGGCAGGGGGTGAGGAGTCCCAGGGTCTGGCCTGGCAGCTGGGTGAATGGCAGAGCCGGGGCTCGGGGGGAAGGAATTGCAGGAGCCAGAATGGGTCAGCCATTGGCAATGTCATCAGTGAGCTTTCTCCTGCCAGTGGGCTCAGGGTGGCTGAGTCTAGGGGTAGGCTGGAGGTGGGAGACTGTTTCTAGGTGGGTCTTTGGGCTGAGTTTCATCTTTGGGTAGCAGATAGGTGAAACACGAGAAAGAGAATTTGGGAGCCCTGGCCACTGCTCTGGGAGCCTGGGGGAAGGACGAAGCAAGAAAAGAACCACAAAAGAGGTAGTACAGAGGGATTGGTCCAAACAGGTGAAAGGAAACCTACCTGGAGGCGAGCTTGGTCTCATTGTTTCCCCCCAGTACACTCTTTTCGACTCTGGACCTCAGCAACCCTTCCGTTAATATGCTTAGAATGTGGAATGTATCAAATACCAGCCATTAAAGGAGGAGGTGACACCCAGATGCCTATGGGGTCAAGTAGATGACACAGACGAGAAATGGGGCCAGAGATAAGAAAGATCACATGACCCTTCAAGATGCCCGTGGCTGCCCTTGGTCTCAGGACCGGAGAGGCTGTTGGGAGTGGTTGGGACTGTGGCCAACCAGACGGCACATGGCCCCTTAAATGGAAGCTGGCCAAACCCCTTTTGGTTTTTTTCAAAAAAAAAGGGCAAACACGGAGAGGCCGCCTGCCTCCCCTTTGCACCCACAAAAGTTTCATCCTGAGAATCGTCCCTCCCTGTTCTTGAGCTACATGAAGGGATTTCTCACCCTTGCCTTCAAATGCACCTGAACTCGAACACCAAGTTTATCCGAAGGCAGTAGGGTCCTTAAGCTGGGGGCCGGTGGCTGTGGAGCTAATCCGATTTGCAGTTTAGAAACCTCATTCTTCAGCTGTGTGGATGGTTTTCAGAGAAGGGGCTGGAGGCAGAACGTCCATTTGGAAGCTGTGGCCACCGCCGGGAAGGAAAGATGGGGCTGGCGGGGCACTGGAGTCCGTAGGACTGAGGAAGGAGAGACTGAGGGCGTGGCAAGAGGTTGCCAGGGGCCGAGGAAAGGGCAGGGGGTGAGGAGTCCCAGGGTCTGGCCTGGCAGCTGGGTGAATGGCAGAGCCGGGGCTCGGGGGGAAGGAATTGCAGGAGCCAGAATGGGTCAGCCATTGGCAATGTCATCAGTGAGCTTTCTCCTGCCAGTGGGCTCAGGGTGGCTGAGTCTAGGGGTAGGCTGGAGGTGGGAGACTGTTTCTAGGTGGGTCTTTGGGCTGAGTTTCATCTTTGGGTAGCAGATAGGTGAAACACGAGAAAGAGAATTTGGGAGCCCTGGCCACTGCTCTGGGAGCCTGGGGGAAGGACGAAGCAAGAAAAGAAACACAAAAGAGGTAGTACAGAGGGATTGGTCCAAACAGGTGAAAGGAAACCTACCTGGAGGCGAGCTTGGTCTCATTGTTTCCCCCCAGTACACTCTTTTCGACTCTGGACCTCAGCAACCCTTCCGTTAATATGCTTAGAATGTGGAATGTATCAAATACCAGCCATTAAAGGAGGAGGTGACACCCAGATGCCTATGGGGTCAAGTAGATGACACAGACGAGAAATGGGGCCAGAGATAAGAAAGATCACATGACCCTTCAAGATGCCCGTGGCTGCCCTTGGTCTCAGGACCGGAGAGGCTGTTGGGAGTGGTTGGGACTGTGGCCAACCAGACGGCACATGGCCCCTTAAATGAGGCACTTAAGCCATGAGCCCAGTATGGTTACCTCTGTTGTTTTTAAATCTAGAAATTGAAACTTAAAAGCAAACCATAAAAACGAAACAACTCCTAACAGGTCAGAAAGAGAACTGTAGAGGGTTGGATTGAGCCTATCAGCCATGGATTCTTTCAATCAAGAGTTCCTATCCATTTCAGCTCTCCAGCTGGCCCCATGGATTCAGACCCTTGGAAACTGGAGCCCAGTGGCTTCACCGTCTGTGATGATGGAGAAAAACGGAACCATAGAGGGGCTTCTCTGGGAGCTAACAAAGAAAGATTTCTGAGGCCAGATCTCAAAATGTTAATCAGATTCAGAGACATAAAACATGACAAGCTAATGGGGTTTGGTGGAAACTGAAAATTCTTTAAAGTTCTAACTCTCCTACATTGAATTCTAATACTTTTTTAATTATTAGATATAAAATGCTTATAATTTTAGGGGGAAATTAGACTTGGTAATTTATATTTCTTGTTTATACAGTACAATTTACTGATGAAAAAATGTGCTAAACTTATTGATTCATGACCATAATTGTTTAATTATTTATCATTGCAGAATGGTATTAGCATTGCTAATAATGCAGATGTGCACAAAGGCTGAGGAGTCAGAGGCAGCTTTTGTTTGGGGTGCACAGGACTGGAGGAAGATTGTTTCAGGCTGGAGGGCAGCCTGCCTGAGACGTGAGGTCCCCAGGCACACCTGTCTCCATGAGAATGACCGCAGAAGAATTATCTACCATGGAAGCAGCAGAGCTACAGGGCCACACACGGGTTTTGACTCCCTGGATTCAGAGCTTGGGCTTGACTGTCTGTTCACAGCCACTGTGAGGGTCCTTCACTCTGCCCACAGCCCAACTGCTTTCTCATCCACTTGCCCTTCCTGGTCCAGCTGACTTCACAGGATCCAAGAGAGCTCAAGGAGAGCCAGGATCACAGAGGCTAGGAGGGGTCAACAGAAGATTCTAGCACCTCTCAGGTGGTCTACACATCCATGTTCTTCACCATTCCCTAAATCCAGAAGGAAGGCACGTTCTTTAAAGAGTCAAACAAGACCTCAAGCCGCAGACCTCCTCTCGGAACTTGGAGATCATCTGAATGAGTTCGTCCAATTTACTGACAGGGAAACTGAGTCTTAAAAAGAGAGCACAGGTGCTCTGAGTAATAATCATGCCTCACCTTCTGAAGAATCCCGAGAGACACCTGGAGGATGTGGAATGTGAGTAAGTCTAAAGCTCAGAACAAAACACTGGCCTGTAGACCCCTGTGGAAGTTGTCAGCATGGATGCACTGGGATAGATTAAACAATTGGTCCCAATTCTTCGCTGTCCCATGATAGAATCATCCATCCACATTCCTGTCAGAGCTCACTAGGAGTCAGGCACGTATCCTGGCCGCCTGACCTTGGGGTCCACCCAAAGCCCACCAGCCAGGCAGTCACAGACTCAATGGAAGCAGCAGCGTGAGGCGCTGTGTGCAGGCGGTCTTGTGGGCTTGTGCTTCGGACTTTGCTATGAAAAGATCGTGCCTGTGTTGTCTAGAAGGAGGCAGAACTTCTCCCACCAACCACAGAGGCTTGAGAAACTCACGCTCACTTCTTTCTGTCTGCCACTGAGTCTGTGACCCGGTGCTAGTTTACTGACAAGGTAAGCTTTCAAGCCTTGGGATTAGACGGAATCACCCAAAGAGGAAGAGGAGTAGAGAAGAAAGACAAGGAATACGCCTGAAAGTCTCAGCATTTAGGAGCCACCCAGGAGCCAGAAAGAGACAAAAGACATTACTTTGGGTGGCAGAGGCCAAGCAAGGCACACATTTCAAACAAGAAACCTACATATGGTCAACTAGCATGAGCACAGGGAAGCCCACTGGATTTGTGCACATCAAGATCAGCCCAGAGTAGTATCCCAAGGTGAACGTTGAGTTGCAGGAGCCAAATATTAGACAGACGGTGACAGTAGGTTCAGGGAGCTCAGACAGCCAGTGGCAGAAGGTGGACAGAAGTGTTTGAAAATTCTAAGGTGTTCATGTCCAGAGGCCCAGCAGTCAGTAGGCTGGGCAGACAGGTTAAGCTCCTTGTTATAGACAAGTAACTGAAGGGCAAAGGGGAGAGAACCAAGCTTAGAACCGACATGGGGGAGAAGCAGTCAGCTCTACCAAGCAACATCTGGGTCAGCCCGAGAAGGCTCCTGGCCCTGGAGTCCTGTCCCCACCCCACACGCCCAGACTGCCCCTGGGGGTGGTGTTCTGCTTTACAGGTCTCTGACGGCTCCCTTCTGTTGACTTGCTTCCTGTCTAGCTTAGCACAGGCTCCTGGGGGACAGGGTCCACCACATCCTCCCAGGAGTTTGCCCCCATGAGTGGAAGAATGCTGGCCACCCTGACTGCCATTTAGACCTGGGTTTAAAATTCCATGTGGAATGTGAGTAAGTCTAAAGCTCAGAACAAAACACTGGCCTGTAGACCCCTCTGGAAGTTGTCAGCATGGATGCACTGGGATAGATTAAACAATTGGTCCCAATTCTTCGCTGTCCCATGATAGAATCATCCATCCACATTCCTGTCAGAGCTCACTAGGAGTCAGGCACGTATCCTGGCCGCCTGACCTTGGGGTCCACCCAAAGCCCACCAGCCAGGCAGTCACAGACTCAATGGAAGCAGCAGCGTGAGGCGCTGTGTGCAGGCGGTCTTGTGGGCTTGTGCTTCGGACTTTGCTATGAAAAGATCGTGCCTGTGTTGTCTAGAAGGAGGCAGAACTTCTCCCACCAACCACAGAGGCTTGAGAAACTCACGCTCACTTCTTTCTGTCTGCCACTGAGTCTGTGACCCGGTGCTAGTTTACTGACAAGGTAAGCTTTCAAGCCTTGGGATTAGACGGAATCACCCAAAGAGGAAGAGGAGTAGAGAAGAAAGACAAGGAATACGCCTGAAAGTCTCAGCATTTAGGAGCCACCCAGGAGCCAGAAAGAGACAAAAGACATTACTTTGGGTGGCAGAGGCCAAGCAAGGCACACATTTCAAACAAGAAACCTACATATGGTCAACTAGCATGAGCACAGGGAAGCCCACTGGATTTGTGCACATCAAGATCAGCCCAGAGTAGTATCCCAAGGTGAACGTTGAGTTGCAGGAGCCAAATATTAGACAGACGGTGACAGTAGGTTCAGGGAGCTCAGACAGCCAGTGGCAGAAGGTGGACAGAAGTGTTTGAAAATTCTAAGGTGTTCATGTCCAGAGGCCCAGCAGTCAGTAGGCTGGGCAGACAGGTTAAGCTCCTTGTTATAGACAAGTAACTGAAGGGCAAAGGGGAGAGAACCAAGCTTAGAACCGACATGGGGGAGAAGCAGTCAGCTCTACCAAGCAACATCTGGGTCAGCCCGAGAAGGCTCCTGGCCCTGGAGTCCTGTCCCCACCCCACACGCCCAGACTGCCCCTGGGGGTGGTGTTCTGCTTTTACAGGTCTCTGACGGCTCCCCTTCTGTTGACTTGCTTCCTGTCTAGCTTAGCACAGGCTCCTGGGGGACAGGGTCCACCACATCCTCCCAGGAGTTTGCCCCCATGAGTGGAAGAATGCTGGCCACCCTGACTGCCATTTAGACCTGGGTTTAAAATTCCTAAGTGCCCAGCTGTGACCCCCGGAAGCCACTGCCTTGGAGAGGTTCCCAAGACCCCAGCTTGAATGGTTCTGGCAGAGAAACTCTTCATTTGACCTGAGGTCCCCTCAGAAGGTGAGTGATAAGCTCAAGTATCAGGATGAATAATTAAAGAGAAGAACATAACTGTTTGTTTTGGGGGGCTTGGGGGTTCTGTTGGGGCTATGCGGGATCATCTCTTTTCCCTTCCCCCAAAGCAAAGCAACCCTGGGCATCTGAAGTGCCTCACTGCCCCCAAACCCTCTATAGCTTGGGAGCTTCAAACCCACTGAAGCAGGTGAGCTGAGGCCCCCAGAGGGCACAGTGTGGGGACGGCACAGTGCTGGGGGCTACAAATGCAGACATGGACACAGCCTGCCCCAGGACGTGCCCACATCTGAGAAAGGGGCGCCATTGAGCCAAGTGGCCACAGGAACAAGACCAATCCCATGGGGCCCATGGCTCTCCCTGGTTTCCCAGTACCTTCCAGTGCTGACCTTGTTCCTGGCTGGGGACAAGAGGAGGGGCCATGGTCACACCCACACAGGGTCCCTGCCAGCTGGAGTCTGGAGAGTCCGACTTGGAGGAAGTAAGGAAAGGTGACCGTCTCTTCCCTTCAGAAGCCACTGAGTATTCTGTACCCAAACACACCTTCCTCCAGGACCGGAAGGGCTATCTCCCTAGCACATGGCCACCAAAGAGGCAGGCAGAGCAGTGGACAGCAGGTGGGCCCAGGCCCTGGCGTCCTGTTCTCAGACTCCGCAGGCTTCCCTCTAAGCCTGGTTCCCACCCTCTGGGCGCTGTGACCACGCCTGTTTGTTGAGCTTTCTCTGAGCCCCGGCTTCCCTGGAAGCGGTGTCAGTTCATGACCTATGGATCCCCAACAGCTCTGCTGCTTGGTTTGGGCCAGAACTTTTGTTCCCCTCCATAAATGTCTGTCTCTAAAGGGATGAGCTCCCTGTTTGCCCAGTGCATGCCTCCCAATGCTCACTAAAGGCCTCGTGCACTGGATTTCAACGCCTGCATCCGGGGCTCTAACCCAAGCTTTGCCACTCACAGGCACACGCATGATTTGGGCCAGCGATCTGCCCTTCCTAGACCTCAGTTTCCTCATCTGTGAAATGGGAATCATTATCCCTATCTCAAAAAGTCAGACATGACTGACCATGAGCACAGAATCCATGATGTGCAGAGTGCCCATGGCAGAGAGAACATTCCACAGACTCCTGCTAGACAGCGGATGCCTCCGGCCACCTGGGAGGACAGCAGAAGGAGTGCGGGACTGGCCTGCGAGGCAACCTCCGTTCTCCGCCATGAAGAACCATAGACATGACCATTTCTAGAAGCTCTTTCAACTTGAAGTAATAATGAGTCACTTCTGTTATGCACAGTGGGTTGCCAGAGGTGTTTCCTGACTGTCGACTCATCGCCACCTCCCACTCTGCTCCCCAGGCCCCTGCCTACCCCCCAACCCCAGTGCCAGCACCCCAGAGTTGAGAACTTTCCCCAGCCAAGGCTTGTGCCAGCAGGTACGTGGCACAGGCTACAATGGGGGCGGAGGGGTTGCCATGGGGGCAGGTTCAGCCCAAAAGGGAGAAGACTACAGGAGAATGACCACAGAGGACCCGGCCTTAGAAACACCGGACCACTTCTCCCTGCCCTGCTTCACTGCCCACTTCCTCCTGTGCCTCCTCCCCAATAAACCACCTGCGCTCAGATCCTTCCCAGAGTTTGCTTCTGTGGAAGAACTGGGGTGACCGGGGGACGTCTTTGCAGGCTGCAGTGCTCCCTCCGAGGGGCTGGCGCTGCCTACTGCCCAGCGAGGCTGTGCCCAGTGACGCCACCCAGTCCAGCCCGACCTGCGTCTGGCAGGCCAGCAGGCCAGAACCAGCGGATGGACTGACTCCGCTTACGCGCTCACCTCGCTTCCAGACCCCCACCCCTTTGAGCCGGAGCATAGAAAGGCCCCCAGTGATGGGTCTGGTGTTGGCCCACCTGGCCGGCCGACTTTGGCAATGCCATTGGAGACAGCAGTCAGGCAATCTGTGGCCCTGGACAGTCGCAGAGACCAGGAACATGATGGGCTCAGCCAGGGCTAGAGGTGAGGAGGCCATGGGAGTGAGCCGCGTGGGTCCCTGCTGACCAGGGGACACACAGTCAGCAGACAGCGAGGAGAGGAGCCGCAAGGTGGGAGCAGGGGATGGGGCAGGGAGTGGAGGAGGCTCGGGGAGAGGTGACATCCAGTTAGGGCCGTTCACGAGTCAGCCAAGCTGAGAGAGAGACAGCGACAGGTGCCAAGGCCTCAGCGGTAGTGAGCGGTGGGCTGGAGTGTGGCCTTGGCCGGGGTGGGAGAGGCTGGGAGGGCTGGACGTGTACGGCTGGGCACTGAGTGGAGGAGAGGCTGGTGTGAAGGGCAGAGGCAGGCGGCTGATGAGACGAAGGACCAGAACGCAGGGAGGGGGAGATGAGGTACCTTGCCGTGCACCCTGGGCAGCGACCGGACCTGGACTGAGCACACACAGACACGTAGGCAGCCCCTCTGCCCACAGACAAGCACCCACACATGTGCACATGCTTGCCCGCCAGGGTGTATGCAGCGCACACCCACAAACCTGCTCCAGCAGGCTTGTGTGCACACAGCCAACACACGCGGACACACAGGCATGAAACACCATCCCGTCAGCTCTACCGCGCGCTGCGAGTGCAAAGCACCCTTCCAAGCGAGCTGCACATCATCACTCCTTTCACAATGAACCCGTATCACTGACCCTGTTCGTGAGGCCAACGATCTCACTGGTCACACTTTCAAAGAGCCAAGGGTAGGCAAGGTGCGAGCTGAGAGGCTGGAAGGAGACTCAAGGAGCCGCAGGACCTGCAGACACATTTACTCTCTCCGGGCTGACGCAGCAGCTGTAGCAGCAGCTGTAACACAACCGTAATGTGGCCCTAACACAACCTCACAGAACAGAACCATGGAGCCACACCAGCGCAGCCCAGCGCGGCGGCAGCTAGGGCTTTCATGGCGAAGCACACTGCACAGAGGAGCCCGTGACCGAGTGTCTTGTGAGCGCAACGATACAAGTGATCTCAGCTGTTACCTAACCCTGCAGTCATTGCAGAACATGGGCGAGCGGGCCTGAGAGCGTGGGGCGAGAGAGCCATCTTGCTAATCCACCCGGAGAACTGCTGTGAGGTCAGAGCCTTACTATCCCTGCTTCACAGGAGAGTAAACTGAGCCTGGCCCTGAGGCTCCTGCCAGCTGCCCCGGGGACCAGGGCTCCGTCCTGCTCCGCAAGGCCCTTGCTCCCACCTGGGAGCAGCTGTTGGAGATAATAGAAAGGAAGGATTATAACTCCACAGAAGGCAAACTGCCCTTCTGATTAGAGATGCCCTAGCTGGTCACTACCCTGGGTGCAAGGTCAGGCCCCAAGGAACTACCACAAACCTGGAAACTCATGGAGACCCAGCCCATGTGGAGCAGCCTTTGGCAGGCAGTTGCCTGTAACAGTGAGAAGGCTGTGATTAGTGGCCAAGCCCCCAACCAGATACTCAGACCTCATGCTCACCTGCTCACAAAGGCCCTTACGGCCTCCATGCTCATGCAGGAGGCCCAGAGGGCAGGCGTGTGCAATGCAGGGAGCCTAGAAGAGAGCTTGAAAGGCGAGGCCTGGACAGCCCCTTCCCCTGCCCTGTGCCCTGGAATTCCCTGTCCCTGGTGCTGACACAGGAGAGTCCCTGGTCTCGCCCGGCACGCCTCGCCCAGCCCTGTGCTGTTTGTCCCGCTCAGCCCCCCAAACCCCACTTTCCAGGAGAATGTCATTCACAGGTTCCCAAAGTGTGGGTTGCAAGTAGTGAACCCGTATCACTGACCCTGTTCGTGAGGCCAACGATCTCACTGGTCACACTTTCAAAGAGCCAAGGGTGCTGGAAGGGAGACTCAAGGAGCCGCAGGACCTGCAGACACATTTACTCTCCGGGCTGACGCAGCAGCTGTAGCAGCAGCTGTAACACAACCGTAATGTGGCCCTAACACAACCTCACAGAACAGAACCATGGAGCCACACCAGCGCAGCCCAGCGCGGCGGCAGCTAGGGCTTTCATGGCGAAGCACACTGCACAGAGGAGCCCGTGACCGAGTGTCTTGTGAGCGCAACGATACAAGTGATCTCAGCTGTTACCTAACCCTGCAGTCATTGCAGAACATGGGCGAGCGGGCCTGAGAGCGTGGGGCGAGAGAGCCATCTTGCTAATCCACCCGGAGAACTGCTGTGAGGTCAGAGCCTTACTATCCCTGCTTCACAGGAGAGTAAACTGAGCCTGGCCCTGAGGCTCCTGCCAGCTGCCCCGGGGACCAGGGCTCCGTCCTGCTCCGCAAGGCCCTTGCTCCCACCTGGGAGCAGCTGTTGGAGATAATAGAAAGGAAGGATTATAACTCCACAGAAGGCAAACTGCCCTTCTGATTAGAGATGCCCTAGCTGGTCACTACCCTGGGTGCAAGGTCAGGCCCCAAGGAACTACCACAAACCTGGAAACTCATGGAGACCCAGCCCATGTGGAGCAGCCTTTGGCAGGCAGTTGCCTGTAACAGTGAGAAGGCTGTGATTAGTGGCCAAGCCCCCAACCAGATACTCAGACCTCATGCTCACCTGCTCACAAAGGCCCTTACGGCCTCCATGCTCATGCAGGAGGCCCAGAGGGCAGGCGTGTGCAATGCAGGGAGCCTAGAAGAGAGCTTGAAAGGCGAGGCCTGGACAGCCCCTTCCCCTGCCCTGTGCCCTGGAATTCCCTGTCCCTGGTGCTGACACAGGAGAGTCCCTGGTCTCGCCCGGCACGCCTCGCCCAGCCCTGTGCTGTTTGTCCCGCTCAGCCCCCCAAACCCCACTTTCCAGGAGATCACCAGCTCTGTCATTCACAGGTTCCCAAAGTGTGGGTTGAGTATCCACTATGTGGTGGGCACAGAGCCCCTTGGTCCCTGGGCAGGAGCCTTTCACACACTCCCTGGGGAGAGTCAGGTGGGAAGAGCGATGTCCCCATTCTCCAGATAAGGCACTGAGAGAGGCCCTGGAGGGGCCCTTGGGAGCCGTGGTGTAGGAGGCTCTCAGGTCCCACCAGGCCTAGGGCCCGGGGAGAGGTAATGCTTTCTCCATGAAATGCACCTCTTACCACGGACCAGAGAGAATGCAGGGCCAGATCTGGGGCACCGCAGCAGAGCCCAAGCCACAGGGAGCTGGGTCCAGTCAGGCCGCGTCCTCGCCAATATCCGTGCTGGAATTCCATGGCGAATGGAGCTCCGTCATTTCCAGGACTCTGGTGAACACCCCTCCCCTCCAAGGTTAACAGGATAAAGGCTGGGTAAAGAAACTACTCATTTCTCCAGCTCGCAAAGAAGCAATTATGTGACTTTCTAACGTGGTTTCGAATATATTTTGCAAACTAGGACTCAGACAAATATTAATGGCAGCAAATTACAGTACTTAGCAGAATTATCACCTAGCAAAGAGGCGCTTTTAATCTATAAAAATATCAACAAAAGATGTAAATATGAACCCCTCAATGGGTGGCGTATCTTGAAGAAAATATACATCTAATCTCACAGTGTGTTACCTCTAATACCTGGGGAGAAGGTTCAAGGCAGACTACCACAAACCTGGAAACTCATGGAGACCCAGCCCATGTGGAGCAGCCTTTGGCAGGCAGTTGCCTGTAACAGTGAGAAGGCTGTGATTAGTGGCCAAGCCCCCAACCAGATACTCAGACCTCATGCTCACCTGCTCACAAAGGCCCTTACGGCCTCCATGCTCATGCAGGAGGCCCAGAGGGCAGGCGTGTGCAATGCAGGGAGCCTAGAAGAGAGCTTGAAAGGCGAGGCCTGGACAGCCCCTTCCCCTGCCCTGTGCCCTGGAATTCCCTGTCCCTGGTGCTGACACAGGAGAGTCCCTGGTCTCGCCCGGCACGCCTCGCCCAGCCCTGTGCTGTTTGTCCCGCTCAGCCCCCCAAACCCCACTTTCCAGGAGATCACCAGCTCTGTCATTCACAGGTTCCCAAAGTGTGGGTTGAGTATCCACTATGTGGTGGGCACAGAGCCCCTTGGTCCCTGGGCAGGAGCCTTTCACACACTCCCTGGGGAGAGTCAGGTGGGAAGAGCGATGTCCCCATTCTCCAGATAAGGCACTGAGAGAGGCCCTGGAGGGGCCCTTGGGAGCCGTGGTGTAGGAGGCTCTCAGGTCCCACCAGGCCTAGGGCCCGGGGAGAGGTAATGCTTTCTCCATGAAATGCACCTCTTACCACGGACCAGAGAGAATGCAGGGCCAGATCTGGGGCACCGCAGCAGAGCCCAAGCCACAGGGAGCTGGGTCCAGTCAGGCCGCGTCCTCGCCAATATCCGTGCTGGAATTCCATGGCGAATGGAGCTCCGTCATTTCCAGGACTCTGGTGAACACCCCTCCCCTCCAAGGTTAACAGGATAAAGGCTGGGTAAAGAAACTACTCATTTCTCCAGCTCGCAAAGAAGCAATTATGTGACTTTCTAACGTGGTTTCGAATATATTTTGCAAACTAGGACTCAGACAAATATTAATGGCAGCAAATTACAGTACTTAGCAGAATTATCACCTAGCAAAGAGGCGCTTTTAATCTATAAAAATATCAACAAAAGATGTAAATATGAACCCCTCAATGGGTGGCGTATCTTGAAGAAAATATACATCTAATCTCACAGTGTGTTACCTCTAATACCTGGGGAGAAGGTTAACAATTCTGAGACGTTCCCCACAGCTAGAGAATATATTTTGATGTAGATTTGTGGATATCAGAGACTTTAAATCTATTGTATAATCATAGGGCGGGAGGGAGGAGCTGGCCACCTATTTCTCTGTGATAGGAAGGCGGCTCTTGAGGGCTGTTTAAATAACTCCACTTCCCTTCCCCAAGCTTCTGGCACCTGGAGCTCCACAAGGCACTGAAGGCCTCCCCCTGGGGAGATGGGGCAGGCCAAGGCCTGGGCCCTGCCAGAGGAGTGACTGAGCCCCTCTTTAAGACGGGGACACTGGTGTGGGGCTACTGATAATGATGTCATGTAGCCCATGAAAGGCAAACTATATCAACCTCCTGATGTTTCTGGGGGGTTCATAAAATGAGTGAGCCACGCGGTGTGACCTCAATGTGTGTGTGTGTTGTTCGTGTAAGAGAGAGAGAAAGATTCCCTCCCCACCATCACAGGATACCCGGGGCCCCTACAGTTACCCAATGACTTCCCAGAAGCCACCACACTCAGCAGCAGGGCCCTGCCAGGCCTCCTAGAAGCTCTCTCTCCCTGTGGCTGGGACAGGCCTGGGGCAGATACCCACAGAAACCCAACCAGCAGCCACAACCAAGGGAAAAGAGTGGTCCTTCGAGGCCTTGAGAGAATGATGCTCTTATCATGTTAGCAGATGCCCGTTCTCCATGTTATCCCTCGGACTCTGGGCCTCAAGTCAGGACTCAAGCTCTGGAGCAAACCCTTCTCTTTCGGTTCTCCGGACAGGGTCCTGGGGCCCCAAGGGCACTAACCTGGGGCCCGGCTGTGGTCTTCAGGGACCAGTGAGAAGACACATGTCATTTGGGTTTCACTGTCTCCTAAACTCACCACCTGATGCAAAGCGCTGACTTGATTGGAAAAGACCCTGATGCTGACGGAAAAACAGACATGGACAGTAGACATATGGACATTGTGTGGAATGAACAGTGGATGGGAGGCATAAAGGAAGTAGCATGAAAACCTACACTATCATATGGGAAAAAAAATAGCTATAGTCATTGCGCTATGAGAAAAGGGGGTCCTGCAGGGGTGCTGTGTGACAGCCTGGAGGGGTGGGATGGGGGAGGATATACATATGACTAATCTGGGATCATACATATCTGTAAGCAACAAAACTCTGTAAAAGTAAAATAAAAAAATTTTTAAATGTATAATAAAAAAAAAGAAAAAAAATTAATAATAAAAAAAGACCCTGATGATGGGAAAGAATGAGGGCAGGAGGAGAAGGAGACGACAGAGGATGAGATGGTTGGATGGCATCATTGGCACAACAGATACGAGTTTGAGCAAACTCCAGGAGATAGTAAAGGACAGGGAAGCCCGGCATGCTGCAGCCCATGGCCACGCGTGTGACCTCAATGTGCTTTGGGTGTGGGGGTTGTTCGGGGAAATATCAACCTCCTGATGTTTCTGGGGGTTCATAAAATGAGTGAGCCACGCGTGTGACCTCAATGTGTGTGTGTGTTGTTCGTGTAAGAGAGAAAGATTCCCTCCCACCATCACAGGATACCCGGGGCCCCTACAGTTACCCAATGACTTCCCAGAAGCCACCACACTCAGCAGCAGGGCCCTGCCAGGCCTCCTAGAAGCTCTCTCTCCCTGTGGCTGGGACAGGCCTGGGGCAGATACCCACAGAAACCCAACCAGCAGCCACAACCAAGGGAAAAGAGTGGTCCTTCGAGGCCTTGAGAGAATGATGCTCTTATCATGTTAGCAGATGCCCGTTCTCCATGTTATCCCTCGGACTCTGGGCCTCAAGTCAGGACTCAAGCTCTGGAGCAAACCCTTCTCTTTCGGTTCTCCGGACAGGGTCCTGGGGCCCCAAGGGCACTAACCTGGGGCCCGGCTGTGGTCTTCAGGGACCAGTGAGAAGACACATGTCATTTGGGTTTCACTGTCTCCTAAACTCACCACCTGATGCAAAGCGCTGACTTGATTGGAAAAGACCCTGATGCTGACGGAAAAACAGACATGGACAGTAGACATATGGACATTGTGTGGAATGAACAGTGGATGGGAGGCATAAAGGAAGTAGCATGAAAACCTACACTATCATATGGGAAAAAAAATAGCTATAGTCATTGCGCTATGAGAAAAGGGGATCCTGCAGGGGTGCTGTGTGACAGCCTGGAGGGGTGGGATGGGGGGGATATACATATGACTAATCTGGGATCATACATATCTGTAAGCAACAAAACTCTGTAAAAGTAAAATAAAAAAATTTTTAAATGTATAATAAAAAAAAAGAAAAAAAATTAATAATAAAAAAAGACCCTGATGATGGGAAAGAATGAGGGCAGGAGGAGAAGGAGACGACAGAGGATGAGATGGTTGGATGGCATCATTGGCACAACAGATACGAGTTTGAGCAAACTCCAGGAGATAGTAAAGGACAGGGAAGCCCGGCATGCTGCAGCCCATGGATTCTTCTCAGAGTCAGACATGACTGAGCGACCAAACAAAAACAAAACTTGACGCACATCCCCCTAAGGAAGGTTAAACTGGACTTGAGTTTCAGCGACTGCTATGTATGAGCTGTTTTTTTTTTTGTTTTTTTTTTTTTTTAAAGATTTATTTTTCTTTATTTGGGTGGGTGGGGAGGGAGAGCCACTTCTATTGGTCTTTCATTTATCTATTTTCATCCATCTTTGTTCTTTGGCCCACGTGGGCCTCCCATCGCGGTGGCCTCTGTTGTCGCAGAGCACCGGCATGTGCTCTGCATGCGCTCCAGAGCTCCGGCTCTGTAGTTGGACACATCAGTCCAGCCGCGCTGTGGTACGTGGGATCTTCCCAGGCCAGGGATCGAACCGGCGCCCCTTGCACTGCAAGGCGGTGTCCTTACCCACTGGACCACCAGGGAAGCCCCTGTATGAGCTGTTGAAGCCTCATCACCCATGTGACTCTGGAGTTCCCACGGCTTACCTCCTCGGGGTTTGGGGTGTTTGGCTCATGGAACCACAGTATAAGGCAGCTACGCAAACACCTGTGACTGCTGACTGTGGATTTTTTTTTAAACATTTTTTTAAAACAGTACTTTTGGACTCTTTATTTGTTTTTTTTGTTTATCTACTTTCATCCATCTTTATTCTTTGGCATGTGTGGGACTCCCATTGCAGTGGCCTCTCTCGCCACAGAGCACCGGCTCTGGGCGCATGCGCTCCAGAGCGCTGGCTCGTCATTGGACACACTGGTCCAGCCACTTTGCGGCACGAGGGATCTTCCCGGTGCCCATTGCACTGCAAGGCGAACTCTTCACCCACTGGACCACGAGGGAAGTCCTGTCGACTGTGTTTTTAAAGTTATTCTTCATAGTTAATGTGCTCTGCAGCCCCAACGTCTACCTGGCTTGGTTAGCTCTCTCAGTCACCAGGCTGTGTTGTCTGCAAGAACTTTTACTCAGTCAGTTCCCTGCCTTCAGAGAGCTGCCCCGCTGGAGGCTGGGCCGGGAGGGAGGGAGGCTCTACAGCTGTGCGGGGAAGGGGAAGGGGGAGGTTACACCTCTGACTTGGGGGCTGGAGCGGGGAGGACTGTGACTTGGGGGCTTGATGGAAGTTTCTACCACTTGTATGACAACTGGGCCTCTTCACCTGCCGTTCGGAGCTGCAGCTGCAGGGTAAGTGCTTTATGTGAGGATGCCAGTCCACTGAACACTGAACTGGATTCCGTGCCTGACACCACACGACCATAGGCAGGTCACGTCACCTCTCAGTGCATCAGCTTCCTGGCCCAGTAAACTGCGCACGACAGGCCCAGTCCCACCTCTCTCGCCACCTATTTCCAGAATTAATTGGATAATACTCATGGATTGCCCTGAGCTTCCCAGAAAGAGGGGCACCTGAAACACAGGACAATTATTCTAATTATAACTGCCTCGGACCTGTGTACACAATTCTGCCTTTTTATGTTATCCCTGCACATAATGGTACAAGAGTGGAGGTCACTGTCCCCAAAGGAGATGGTTTTAAGAAGCTCCATTTTCAGAAAAAAACAGAGCTTATAAAATAGAAGCACATTCATTCCTGCTGGCGCTTGTCAAATGTCCCTCAGCCGGCCGGTCCCTGAGGAGCCTCTGAGATCTTCCACCGCGACTGGCAGGAGGGGCCAGACAGGGAAACGAGACCGCTTGCTCAGGGACTCAGGCCACAGGAAGGGCATCATGATGAAGGTGGACATCTCCCTCTTCAGTCTCTGAGATGGGTTAGTGTGGGGTCCTCTGGCCATACTGCGGGGTGGGCAGCTCCTCATAGAACCAGCTGGTCAAGCCAGCATGGTCCCCTTGCCTCATCCATAGCAGGTCTGCTCTGCATATTCAGAATGAAGCCGGTTCAGGGCTGGATGCAGGGTCAGTTAGAACTGAGCCACCTAACCATGTTGGTGCACACAGACAAGAGGCGGAGGAGGAAAAAGTACATAAAATAAAACAAAGAGGCAGAGGAAGTACAGAGAAAAGTGAGGGGTGAGGCAGGGGGCCCCCAGGAGAGGATTACAGAGAAGCAACTGAGAAAGATCCGGTTCCACTGAGGCTGGTGGTACGCATGCCCCCTACTCCCCCCATCCTCTGGGCTCCTTCAATAAGCCCCTGTGGCTGGACCTGGTGCAGCAGCCTTCTAGGCCTGGCAACACAGCATCCCTCCCAGAGTTCCTCCCTGGGCCGAGCCACAGTCAGATGCTGTAGAGATGAGCCTGCATGAGGTGGGGAATTGCTCAGAAACCGGACCTCCCCCCACATCTCAGGACCAACAACAACACTGAAGGCCCACCATTCACTGGTGGCAGCCTCCGCCCTGAACACAGACAGGGTTTGCTTCATCCAAACTCACAGGGGCCAAGTGAGGGGGAGCCAGGGAGGAAATCAAAACCCCCAGACTCGAAATATATGCTCACAGGGTCAAACAGTAGGGAACTGCAGGATTTGAACTCCTTGTCTCTGACTCTTGCTCTGACTCTTGACCTCAAGCTCCTGCTACCCTGCCTACTGCACCCCAAATCCTGAGCCCCTTCCCTGACTCCTGCACCCCAAGGGCACACAGGGAGGTGGACTCTGAGGCAGCAGGCAGCCCCGCCCTCACGCAGGGACCCTCATCTCTGGGACTAGCAAGACTCTTCCGCACCCTGGCTCTCCCGTGAACCAGCGGCTTCCTGCCCAGGCGTCCGCCTTGTCTGGGCCTCCTCGGCTGTAAAGTGAGGATCATAACACTTCTCAGCAGAACTTTTATGAAAATTAGATGAAAGAACATAAAGTGCTTTGGCAACTCGGAACTTCTCTATGAACGTGAGCTCCTTGCCTTCATGCCTCCTGACTCCACTGAGGGTCTCCAGTCTTCCTTGTGGGAAGTCAATGGATAGATGTCAGCAGTGTGGCCCTCAGGTCCAGAATTCCCTGGGTTGGAGGCAGGAATCTTGTCCAAGGACAGGCCCTTGTCCTGCGTGACTCCCATCTGCTGTCTCATTCTCACGAGGTCAGGACATGGGTCTGCAGGGAGGCTGGCCCAGGAATGGTAGGAGAGGGGTCTCAAGACAGGCATCTACAACAGGGCTGGCATCTATAACAGGGCTGGTCTTATTGAAGTGGAGGTGATCGTGAGGCGGGGGGTGGTAGGGGGGGGCCCAAATTACAGAGAAGCAACTGAGAAAGATCCGGTTCCACTGAGGCTGGTGGTACGCATGCCCCCTACTCCCCCCATCCTCTGGGCTCCTTCAATAAGCCCCTGTGGCTGGACCTGGTGCAGCAGCCTTCTAGGCCTGGCAACACAGCATCCCTCCCAGAGTTCCTCCCTGGGCCGAGCCACAGTCAGATGCTGTAGAGATGAGCCTGCATGAGGTGGGGAATTGCTCAGAAACCGGACCTCCCCCCACATCTCAGGACCAACAACAACACTGAAGGCCCACCATTCACTGGTGGCAGCCTCCGCCCTGAACACAGACAGGGTTTGCTTCATCCAAACTCACAGGGGCCAAGTGAGGGGGAGCCAGGGAGGAAATCAAAACCCCCAGACTCGAAATATATGCTCACAGGGTCAAACAGTAGGGAACTGCAGGATTTGAACTCCTTGTCTCTGACTCTTGCTCTGACTCTTGACCTCAAGCTCCTGCTACCCTGCCTACTGCACCCCAAATCCTGAGCCCCTTCCCTGACTCCTGCACCCCAAGGGCACACAGGGAGGTGGACTCTGAGGCAGCAGGCAGCCCCGCCCTCACGCAGGGACCCTCATCTCTGGGACTAGCAAGACTCTTCCGCACCCTGGCTCTCCCGTGAACCAGCGGCTTCCTGCCCAGGCGTCCGCCTTGTCTGGGCCTCCTCGGCTGTAAAGTGAGGATCATAACACTTCTCAGCAGAACTTTTATGAAAATTAGATGAAAGAACATAAAGTGCTTTGGCAACTCGGAACTTCTCTATGAACGTGAGCTCCTTGCCTTCATGCCTCCTGACTCCACTGAGGGTCTCCAGTCTTCCTTGTGGGAAGTCAATGGATAGATGTCAGCAGTGTGGCCCTCAGGTCCAGAATTCCCTGGGTTGGAGGCAGGAATCTTGTCCAAGGACAGGCCCTTGTCCTGCGTGACTCCCATCTGCTGTCTCATTCTCACGAGGTCAGGACATGGGTCTGCAGGGAGGCTGGCCCAGGAATGGTAGGAGAGGGGTCTCAAGACAGGCATCTACAACAGGGCTGGCATCTATAACAGGGCTGGTCTTATTGAAGTGGAGGTGATGGCGTGACCCATGAAACCAAGTGCCGTCACCTGGGGCTCCTCCTGGGAAGTCCACAGTCCAGTATGTCTCTTTGGGAAGACCAGCTCTAGCAGCCACACACAGATGAGAGCCCCCAAGGGCATTTCTAGACACCACATTTCTGATTGGCTGTGGCTGAGACCCATTCCATCCACAGGTCTGGAAGCCCCACATTTAGTTCAAGATAGAGAGTTAGTTTGTTAACCAAGAAAACATCTGTCAAGCGACCTGCCAAACTTTGCTGGAGGCCAAGCCATATGCTCAATGTGGGGAGAACCAAGAAGGGACATAGAGAACAGGTACGTGAGGGTCCAACCTTGGGAAGGCCTGAGTCTTCAGGGGAGGCTAAGAGAAATCCTCCCCTCGCTTGGGCCAGGAGGGGCTGAGACCATTGGGCAGGGAGGATTGGGCAGGAGAAGGATATGCTGGAAGAAAAAAGGGTTGATTAGAAGCAGAAAGGCCACCCCCACCTACCAGGTCAGCTCCTGCAGGTCCAGGAGTGCAGGAAACGGGCATCAAGTTTGCTGGATGGGTGAGCCAGTTTGGCTGTCCCGAGATTATGGGCAAGTTACTAATTTCAGCCCACCATCTCTTCCTAATCAATGAAACGGTATCCGAGGACTATCAGTGTCTTGGCTTTTATGACTGGCTACTAATACTTAATGAATGCTACCTGCACAGAGCTGAGTGCTTTCGACGAATTATCTAAGTCTACCCCTCTTGTGGGGAAACAAACCAGTGATGGTTTTGTGGCTTTGGCTGAGCCAGGAGAAAAGTAAATTGGGAATGAGAAATATACTAGAAAGATCTAAGAGGAAAACAAGTCAATTTGATTCACATGGGCTTATTAGCTGGGGATATACTGATTGGCAACAGGTGGGAGATCTGCTATGGACTTTGGAACACCAGGTCAGCACAGGCTCCTCGGCTTCTTGCTGATTTGGTTGCCCCTCAGCTGCAACACACCCTTTCCATCTCGGAGCCATGAGAATAATCATTGAACAGGGCTGTGACAGAAACCAGCCCAGGCTAATATCATTGCCTATGAACACCTGGAGGCTTCAGCACCGAATAAAAGCAGACTGGTGAATGTGATCTGGGCATTGACCTGAGAGCTTCTGAACCCCCCCCCGTTCCCATCTTTTCTCTCTGTCTATGTGTGTGTGTGTATTTCTTAAAGTCTCGTCACACCCGCTATTCTCTATGCACCCAGCTGACAAGGTGAGGCACCCTCCCCCAAATCTTATGAGACAGAGGCCATTTCCATTTTAGAGAGAAATGTACTCTTGCAAGATGGTGTTATACGACCAAGACAAGCTAATGCTGGGTCTGGTGGGTTTGAACCCCAAGCCTTTACGCTTCATCAGGCTCCTAGCCCAGAGCTGGCTCAGGCTTGGGTGACCATGTAGACCAGCATCAGCTACACAAATAGAACGCAAGCCACACAGGGGCCCTTCAGTTCTCTGTGGTGGTTGCTGGTGGTTTAGTCATTAAGTCATGTCCAACTCTTGGAATATAGCCCACCAGCCTCCTTGTCCATGGGATTTCCCAGGCAGGAATATTGAGTTGGGTTACCATTTCCTTCTCCAGGGAATGATCCTGAGCCAGAGATTGAACCTGGGTTTCCTGCATTGCAGGTGGTCTCCTGCATTGTATGTGGATTTTTTTTAACCAACTTAGCCAGCAGGGAAGACTAACATGCTTTTCGCTCAGTCATGCCTTACTCTTTTTGGCTCCATGAGCCACATGAGCCCACCAGGCTCCTCTATCCATGGGATTTTTCAGACAAGAGTACTGACACGGGTTGCCATTTTCTCCTGCAGGGGATCTTCTAGAAGCCACATAAAAGAATAAAATGAAATTAATTTGAATAATGTATTTTATTTAATCCAACATATCCAAAAGAGTAAAGACATTGAGGGACTTCCCTGGTGGTCCAGTGGTTAAGTCACTGCCTTCCAATGCAGGAGGCGTAGATTCAATCCTTGGCCAGGGAGTTAAGACACCACATGCCTCTTGGCCAAAAAAACAAAACATGAAACACCAGAAACAATATTTTGAACCGGAGCTTCAGCACGATAAAAGCAGACTGGGTGAAAAAATAATATCATTGCCTATGAACACCTGGAGGCTTCAGCACCGAATAAAAGCAGACTGGTGAATGTGATCTGGGCATTGACCTGAGAGCTTCTGAACCCCCCCCCGTTCCCATCTTTTCTCTCTGTCTATGTGTGTGTGTGTATTTCTTAAAGTCTCGTCACACCCGCTATTCTCTATGCACCCAGCTGACAAGGTGAGGCACCCTCCCCCAAATCTTATGAGACAGAGGCCATTTCCATTTTAGAGAGAAATGTACTCTTGCAAGATGGTGTTATACGACCAAGACAAGCTAATGCTGGGTCTGGTGGGTTTGAACCCCAAGCCTTTACGCTTCATCAGGCTCCTAGCCCAGAGCTGGCTCAGGCTTGGGTGACCATGTAGACCAGCATCAGCTACACAAATAGAACGCAAGCCACACAGGGCCCTTCAGTTCTCTGTGGTGGTTGCTGGTGGTTTAGTCATTAAGTCATGTCCAACTCTTGGAATATAGCCCACCAGCCTCCTTGTCCATGGGATTTCCCAGGCAGGAATATTGAGTTGGGTTACCATTTCCTTCTCCAGGGAATGATCCTGAGCCAGAGATTGAACCTGGGTTTCCTGCATTGCAGGTGGTCTCCTGCATTGTATGTGGATTTTTTTTAACCAACTTAGCCAGCAGGGAAGACTAACATGCTTTTCGCTCAGTCATGCCTTACTCTTTTTGGCTCCATGAGCCACATGAGCCCACCAGGCTCCTCTATCCATGGGATTTTTCAGACAAGAGTACTGACACGGGTTGCCATTTTCTCCTGCAGGGGATCTTCTAGAAGCCACATAAAAGAATAAAATGAAATTAATTTGAATAATGTATTTTATTTAATCCAACATATCCAAAAGAGTAAAGACATTGAGGGACTTCCCTGGTGGTCCAGTGGTTAAGTCACTGCCTTCCAATGCAGGAGGCGTAGATTCAATCCTTGGCCAGGGAGTTAAGACACCACATGCCTCTTGGCCAAAAAAACAAAACATGAAACACCAGAAACAATATTGTAACAAGCTCAATAAAGACTTTAAAAATTGTCCACATCAAAAAAATAAAATTAAAAGACACTGAGCTATTTTACACTCTTTTTCACCTACTAACTCTTCAAGATCTGGTGCAAATTTACACCTCCAGCCACAAATCAAAGTTTTATTTATTTTTAATTGGAAGGTAATTGCTTTCCAGTATTGTGTTGGTTTATGCCATACGTCAAGATGAATCAGCCACAGGTTACCATGCTCTCCTCCAGGGGATCTTCCCGACCCAGGGATCGAACCCGGGTCTCCTGCATGGCACTCAACTTCTTCACCGTTTGAGCCACAAGGCAACCCCACTGCTGTGTCTCCACTGCTGCCCTGCAAATAAGGTTCATCAGTACCATCTTTCTAGATTCCCTACACACGCGCTAAACATTCAAAACCCATGCATGGCTCATGAAAGACAGCACAGGTGTAAGTTACCTTTGAAAGCCACTCACTTGAAGGTGAAAGGAGTCTTGATGATTCGGAGGAGAAAGCAGGCATAAACCAGGATGCCCAGGTAAGCCAGTCTCCAGAACGCTAGGGATTCCACCCACACTGCCTGAGGCCTCCTGGGCCCTGCACCCACTCCCACCTGTCCCATCTCTGTCTCATCCTCCCCCCAGATCATGTCTCTAATGAGCCTGCCTGTGCCTTTATTGGTCTACTCTATGTGTCTGCCCTTGGATCTACTGCCTTCCTGCTTGTTCCTTCGGGTTTGCTCTCTTTCAAGCCTTGACTGTTGAAAAACTTGGCTCTCCTACCGTCACCTTTCGCATTTCCTGATAAATATATTTAAAAGGCATGCATTTCCCTCTATGTACTGCTTTCTCCCACCTGAAACCTAGCATCCTCAAGATCATTTCATTCTATTCAATAAATTCTATTTCAATAATATTCAGTATTCAATAATATTCTGTTTCAATAAATTCTCCTAATTGATTCTTTGTTTAAGGTATGTCATTCAACTTCCAAACATGTAAGAATTTGTAGCCATTCTTTTGCTTTCTGTTTCTAATATTAATGGCATTGTGATCAGAGCACATCACATACACCTTACTGATCCCTTGGAATATATATGGAGACTTCTTTTATAACCTATCACATGGCTTATTTTTGTTTAAGTGTTCTGCTGTTGGGTCATTTCCTTCTCCTAAGAAATTGTTCACTGCCAGGTAGAGCTTCGTGAAAACATCAGTTCATTCATAGCATAGGATCTCCTGTCCGGACCCATCCTTAGCTACCAGCTAGGCCTGGTAAGTCCCCCAAGTCTAAGCTTGGCCTCAGGATCTCCCCAGGACTCCTCCAGCTGCACAGTCCCTGCCCTCTTCCGCTCTGCTCTAAGTTCCAGCGACTTCCTTGGGTCTGCATCGACAAAGCCCCAGGTCAAGAGGGAGCCACAGAAGGATCCCCGCTGGGCAGACGGCTGCGACAAGGAGGGTCATTTCTTATGCACGGGGGAGCCATGAGAGGAAGAAAACAACAGTAATAATACCAGCTCCCTCTTCCTCAGCACTTTTTGTAAGACCAGGAGCTGAGGGCTTCACATGAAGGTACCAGCTCATTTAATCCCAACAACCTCAACAGTATCTATAACATATATTACAGCTGAGAAAACAAGGACCACAAAGGACAGGTCACTTGCCCAAGGCTCTGACTGGCTGCAAAGCTAGAGCTCTGGGCCACCCCACTGAGAACTTGAGAACAGGAAAGGAAAGTCAAGATAGGTAGGCAAAAGGGATTTTCCCAGGCCCCCAAGGTAGTCAGCAGGGATTTGGGTTCAACCTGGCTTCCAAGGAAACAATGGGCAGAACCCAGAAAGCGCTGCAGCCAAAAGAGCCAGAGCCACCTCCCCAGGGGCGAGGAGCCTGTGACGCTGCAGCCCTGGGAAGTCATCAGGTCCATTTTCAAGCAGTCAAGACAAAGTCCCGTCACCTCAAGACAAAGCCTCGGTGGGGACCCTCGTCACTGCCAGGAGACCTGGGAGGGGGCTCATGGTGAGGGGTACTTGCAATTTGCTCCTGGACATGTTTCCCTGCTTTGGGTGCCCACAGGAGCCCAGAGCACATCGAAAATTTACCGACGGGCAGGCAGACCCTGATTCCAGCCAGCTCCATGAATACACCCAATAAAGCCAAACGCCAGCTCCGCCACGGTCAGACCCCACGTTCTTGCTGCTTCTCCCTGCCAGCGCCAAGCCCGCCAAAGGTCATGTACAAGATAGAATTTGACACAATAAGACTCCACTCCCATGTTAATGCCCCTCAGATCGGGCTTGCAAAAGTGAAATAATAAATTTAGGAAAACAAGCAGAATGACCCGTCTGGTTGGTTGGTTTTTCTTGATACCATCTACATATTTTAGAAACGTACAACCTTCTAATAGAAATGAATAAACTACTCAACCATAAAGTTGCTATAGAAGATATGCTTGTTCTGATTCGAAAGGGCATCTGCTATCTGCAATATTGATAATACTTTTCAAATTTCATCTGCTTTTGTTTGCATTCTGTGTCGTCTGTTTAAACACACTGGGAATAATAATGAATCCCAGCATTATCTCTACTTTTTCAAGGCCGAACATATAACTTTATCACAAAAATAATTAAAATTCTTTGGCACTCTTGTATCTTTTCCATTAAACGTTATCAACCAGTGACAATAAACTAACATGAGCCCAAGGCTGGCCATGGGCCGCCTTTACAAAGAATGCATTTGTCCCCGGGCGAGAGACATGAATTTTCAGTTTACAGGGTCAGACGATCCTGAAGTTTTTTACAGTAGAAGACCACAAATCTATACCTCCTGTCCCCTAACAGGGGCTGGCGGCGGGCACGGGGCGCCCCATAAATTCTCAGGCAAGAATACACTTTAATAGGCAAAAAACCTTGGCAGCTTAATAATTCTGTGTTGCAAATTTAAATATTTTACATATCATTAGACATTAAAAACAAAGATTTATGCGGCTCGTCTCCGCGGAGTGAGGACCCCGTTGACTTCACACACAGCCATGAATCTGCTTGAGGTTCATTAGCTGAGCGTCTTCGGCTAAGGAAGCCCTTCGAGTGGAGGCTGCCTCTAAATCACGGCTTTTATTTTCCCGCCATCCGGAGGCACTTGAGGCGACCCCTCCCACGAGCAAGGCCCCCGTGGGCACCCTGACCTGCCGTGGCAGGGACTGTGGGTAGGCCCCTGCTCTGCAGCCCCGGGCCTGAGGGCTCCCTGCCGGGACCCACTGTACAGGGAGGCTGGGCACACGCCCCTGGGCCTGATTGGCAGCCTCTGATGAGGAGGAGGATGAAGAGAAGAAGAGGGACAGGGAGGCGGAAAGGGAAGGATTTCCCACAGCCGCAGGCCCTGTTCCTCGATGACCGCAGCGCTGTGGCGGACCGTCCCTGTGCCCAGGAGTGCCTGTCACATCCCTCACTTGTCTCAAAATGCCATTTACCCTTCAAGCTGTTCACAGCCCTCCCCAGGAAGCCCCTCAACTCCTGGAGGACTCCAGTTCATTCCCGCGGGAGCTCTCACTTGGGATTCTCACCTGGGCGGCCTCCTCTCTCCACCCTGAGGCTCGTGGGCCCCCGCTTTCCCTCCCGCCCAGCCCAGGAGGACTCCCCGGCGTGCCCAGGTCCGTGTTTTCCCAGTGTCTCGTCTGTCGGCCGGGGTCCCTCGCTGGCCTCATCAGCTGTGTCTTCTACTTTCTGAATATCTGATGCGTTGATGTCTGGGATCCTGCTGACCTTGGAGGGACTGCCCCTTCCAGGGCCACCTCCACCATCCCTAGAAGACAGCTAGGCAAATACCACCCCAGAGTCCACACCCCAACCTCTGCCTCACTGTCCCTGGCGCTCTGCCCCTGCCCTCATCCCCCAGCACCAGGTCCCGGGAAACCAGGGGCAGCCCAGAGCCCATTGAAATTATTCAAAGCCAGTCCTAAGCTTGCTTGCCTGGCCTCATCCATTCCTTCCTGTGGAAGCCATAGGAAAGGCTCCAGGCCACAGGTCCTCTTAAGCCCCCATCTTCTGACTGACCCTGGTGCTTCTCCAGGCAGCCCTGGGGGTGTGACCAGCCCTTTCCTCTTAAGAAATGTGATAAATGCTCATTTGCATGACAATCTTGTCCTGATCTGTTGGCCTTCTCATACCTCAAATTTTCTATTAATACGCTGTATCTTGAAACAGGGCATACAGCTGGTGGCCGTGGGTATTTATGCTGAAAGCTTTTCATGCGTTGTCTCTGGATGGAGGAGGAGCGACAGGGTGCCACAGCCTCCACCACCCCCTCTTAAACCACGGGCACGCTCCTTCCAGACTCATGGGGCTCATGAGCTGGGACCCCCGACGGCAGACTCACGCTGTTGGCGGGTGAAGTGTGAGGAGGAGGGAATGACCCTCCTTTGAAGGGGTGGGAGGCAGTGTGCTCCTGGGCGTGGGCGCCGGCAGATGTAGGACGGGGAGGAAGGGTGGCTTTGGTTGGGTCCGGCAGCACCTCTGTGTGCCTCCAGGCTGGCTTCACTCTGTGGAAGCCGTGAACGTGTCTTCAGACCTCAGCAGAGCCCAGAAATACCACCAGCGCTCGTCAGGGCTTGAGACGTCACCTCCCTCCATACCTCCCTCTTTCTCACGTGAGGAAGCGGAGTCCCAGGGATGGCAGGGACAGGCATAGAGGGCCCGGCAGCTGTGTCCTTCCCGGCGCAGGACAGGTGTGCATTCTTCCACTGTTGTGTCGAGTCCCACTAGCAGACGATGACAGAAGACGCAAGTTCAGAGAGAACGAGGAGAGTTGTAACAGCAAAGGAGAGACTTTTTTGTTTTGTTTTGTTTTAATTTTGGCCTCTTTAATTGATTTGTTATTTATTTATTTTTCATTCATCTTTATTCTTCGGCCTGTGTGGGCCTCCCGTTGCAGTGGCCTCTCTCGCTGCAGAGCACCGGCTCTGGGCACATGCGCTCCAGAGCTCCGGCTCAGTAGTTGGACACACCGGTCCAGCCACTCTGGCACGTGGGATCTTCCCAGGCCAGGAATCGAGCCATTGCCCTTTGCACTGCAAAGCAGACTCTTTACCTGCTGGATCACCAGGGCAGCCCCCAAAGGAGAGGTGTTGACAGAAGTCCAAGAGATGACGCAGCAGCAACTGAGTGGGCCAGAGGAACCAGCACATGCTCTGCACGGGGGCCATGTGGAGATGGGAGTGGGGTGTGACAGACAAAGAGAACACTTCTCCCACACCAGCAGGAAGAGGAGCTGGTTCTCTGGAGAAGCTGAACAGAGGTGGCAGTTTTCACAATAAGGATGAGGGATGCAAAGAAGCCTCATGGGGAACAATGAGCCCCGGGACTCCAGGCTGACAGCCGTGGTTACCTCATGGGTCACTGTCATGCCTGAGATGGCAGGGTTTCTCACATCATATGTGGCGGGTCCCAGGATGTGGACAGGTCACCACTCAGGCTCCCACAGAGAGGACCCAGATGGCCACCCCTAACACAAACCTCCCAGGGAGTGTTCCCAGTCCTTCACATCAAGATATATGAGGACAATAGATGCAATGGAATATTACTTAGCCATTAACAATGAAATAATGTCATTTGAAGCAACATGGACAGACCTAGAGAGTATCCTACTGAGCAAAGTCAGTCAGACAGAGGAGAAATAGAGTATGGCATCATTTATATGTGGAATCTAAAAGGAAATGACACAAATGAACTTGCAGACTTAGAGAGTGAACTTACGGTTGCCAGCGGGGGAAGGGTTAATTATGGAGTTTGGGATGGACATGGACACACTGCGATATTTAAAATGGATAATCAACAAGGACCTACTGTATAGCATATGGAAGTCTGTTCAGTGTTATGTAGCAGCCTGGGCAGGAGGGGCTGGGGGCAGAATGGATACACGTGCATGTATGGCTGAGTTTCTTCACCTGAAACTACCACAGCACGGTTCACTGGCTATACTCCAGTACAAAATTAAAAGTTCAAAACCAAACAAACAAAAAGATTTGGAGGAAGAGCTGAGGGCCACCAACACCTGAGGACAGATGGTGGTGTGAGAGACAGAGGCCAAAAGAGGAACCTGGGAGAGATGGAGGCAACACCGGAGCAGGAGAGATACCTACCGAGCTCCAGAGTCCTCACGTAACTGAAACTCTGTGACCACTGGCCAGCATCTCCCCACGTCTCCTCCTGTCCCTCAGCCCCCGACAGCCACCATTCCACATTGGCTTCTACGAGTTTGACCACTTTTGATGCCTCATATCAGTTCAGTCACTCAGTCATGTCTGACTTTTTGCTGCAGGATGATGCCTCATATAAGTGGAGGTAAAAAAGGACATGACACCATAAGGGAACCAGAGACTGCCAAAAGGACATTCACTTAAAAAGAAAGGAAGGAAGAGAGGTTTTAAAAACGGGTACTATAAAGGCAAATTTTGAAAACGTGAGAAGAGAGGATGGAAAAGAGGAAATCCCTCCAAACTGGAACAAAAAGTAAAATGATGAAAACGGGAGAGAGGAGATCAGAGTATGAGGTGCACTGGAAGCCTGACAGGAGTTCAGAAAGCCGCGAGGGAGAAAAACCGAGGGAGACCACCTTGAAAGACACGCAAGAGGTTGAAGAAACACCTGGAACTGAAGGACCTGCGCTTCCACGCAGAAAAAGGCCATGACGGTGGGACTTCAGAGTGGATGGAGAAAGAGAATCTGAAAGCTTTCAGGGAACAGAACAGGCCACAGCTTGAAGATGGGGACTAGCCATCCTGCTACCAAGATGACCACGGGGCAGTGCCTTCAACACTGGGAGGAAAGATGCCTTCCTCCTAGAATTCTGGACTCAGTTAAGTGGCCAGTCAAGAAGGGAGGGTGAACAGTCAAGATTTCAAACTGCAAAGTCTGAAAAAAACCTATTTTCCAGGCACCTTTTCTCAGAAAGTTCCTGGAGGGTGGGTACCACAGAAATGAAGGAGCCCCAGGAGAAAGGAAGACAGTGTACAAGAAACAGCGGGGCAGGGAGGCACTGGAGCAGAGCCGCCGAGCTCCACTGCAGAGAGCGCAGGGCCGGAGCCCCAGGCAGAGGCAGCTCCCGAGGGCGGACACTGGCAACGTCAGGCAGCCTCCCGTGCTGACACCTGGCATAGCAGTTTGCCATTCTGGAGGGAAATTTGGACATAAATCATTATTATTATTTTTAATTTTGGCCTATTTTATTGCTTTTATTTTTTTCATTTTCATCCATCTTTACTCTTTGGCCTGTGTGGGCCTCCCATTGCAGTGGCCTCTCTCGTGGCAGAACACCGGCTCTGGGCGCATGCGCTCCAGAGCTCTGGCCCACAATTGGACACACCGGTCCAGCTGCCCCACGGCACATGGGATCTTCCCCGGCCAGGGATCCAACCGCTGTCCCCTGCACTGCAAGGCAGACTCTTTACCCACTGGATCACTAGGGAAGCCCCAGACATACATTATTAATGGTACTTTTTCAAAAAGCAGAAACAGCAACAAACAAAACCACTTACACTTAGCTGAGAGTGGGAAATGTCTACCCTGAGCAGCCGGAGCGAAGGCATGGAGGGGCAGGCCAGCGGCCGCTGGCTTTTGCTGTAAGTGTTTCTCACTAGGAGCCATCTCCCACTGGAAATGATGCACGTACGTTAGCGACACACAAATTAACTGTATAAAAAGGAAGGTGCCGTTGAATAGCATTGTGTGGTAAGACACCTCAAAGGTAAGTGGTTTTCAGGAGTCTGCCTCAGCACGGGCAAGGGAAGAAGGTCCCATCCAGCGTCTCTGCGGTGCCTGGTGTGGAGTTCACGAGGTCCAGACGGGCTGAAATGTACCATCCTGGGAGAGGAACGACGCATCAGCTCGGGACTGGGACAGCCTGGTCTCCGATGTGCTACCCCAGGGCCTCGAGGGACGGACACCCGACCAGCCAAGATGGTGAGCGCTCCCAAGACCCAGGAGACCGCACGGTCCCAGGACCTGCCTATGGCCTGAGACGGGCTCCCTGGGCTGTGCGCCGAGCTGAGGATTCAGTCCAGACTCTGCAGCCCCAGGGTCTCGGGGGCCGCGGGAAGGTAGGGTGCTGAACGCTGGCCGAGGCCCTTGCACGCGGCCCTTCCCTCCCGGGGAGAGAGGCCTCCAGCTCGCCTTGAGCCAGAAATCCATACCTCTAATATGATGAGATTGCCCTCCCTCAAAGATGGATTTTTTTTCCCGATAGTCCAGCCTACAAGCAAGCCTGACTCCCCGAGTCAGCACATTCCCCTCTCCTCACGAGCCATGCGCCTGCTGGCCCAGCACAGGGAGCCAGGACCCCAGCCTGTCCCAGGGGTGTCAGCCGGTCACCCCGTGCACAGCCCTTGGCCGGTCCCAAAGGCTTGTCCTTCCTTCTCTCCTCCCTCAGGCGATGGACACCGCTCTTCCCACCAGCCCAGGAAGGAAGGCCCTCTGAGGATGCAGGCTGGGGCCAGAGCACCTGAGCCCTCTCTCCATGCCCTCTGGAGAGTGCCCCTCCCGGGGCAGCGGCCTCAGCTTCCTCCTGTGTGGGCCCTGACTCCCCAGCTCCTCCAGACAGCGGGGCCAGGGCCCCAGGCTGGGGGGACCCAGAGGTGCAGGCCATCAGACGGGCCTTCGGGAGCCTGGAAGCTGCTGACAGTCAGCCGAGACTGACCCCAGGCCCTCCCGCTGCCCCTGTCCCCCATGGGACCTGACCCCACCTCTCCTCACCTCCCTTCCCCTCCTAGGCAGACCTTCAACCTTCTAGTCGTTCCTCAGCTGGGTTCCTTCCATTTCAGCTGGCATGATTCTTATTTGTGACCATTGGGACTGAAACAAAAAGCATTTTTCTCATGACATGGCCCCTGGCACCAGGCAGCAGAGGGGCAGAGGGAGGGGAGGGGGCTTGAAGTCTTGGAACAAGGTGAGGCGCAGGGACCAGGTGGACCCAGGGCTTGCAGGCACGAGTCAGCACTACAGATCCCATCCAGACGCTGGAGGAGGGCCCTTTCACCCCAGCCAGCCCCTGCCCAGGCCCCTGTGCCCCTGAGGCCTGTGGGCACTTCCTACAGGCAAGCTGCCATCCTTCTGGTGCCTGGGTGTGCATGGGCCTCTGTCTGGCACCGTGGAGACCGTCCAAGGAGGCCTGGTCCAGCCTCAAAGAAGCCCGCATTCTGATGGGAGGGGACAAGGAACACAGAAGGCACAGGTGGGCACAGGTGAGCAGGCTGGTCTCCAAGGTCTCCAGAAGGTGTGAAAGAGGGTGAGCGTGTGTATGTGTGTGTATGGGTGAGTGCAATTCTAACAGTGAGCCTGGGGGTTGTGAGGGTGCAAGAGTAGAGCTAGTGGGAGCGTGTGTGTGAGAGAGAAAGCGAGCGAGCAGGAGCGTGTGAAGCATCCCATCCCTGCCGGGCACACCCATGCCTCTCATGGTGAGCTGCAGCTCAGCCCCCGGGCTGCCAGACGGGGTAGCTCCTGGAGGTTCGCTTCTGCTCATCTCCATAAATGGCATCCCGACTGTGGCTCAGTGAGCAGCCTGTGCGACCGGACGTCACCACCCTGCTCAGAGCTCAGCATCACTACCGCTCAGCAGCAAGACTCATGCTCGGTTCCCCTCTAAAGAGACCACAGGGGTCTTCCCCACAGCCTCCCTCCTGCATCCGAGCTCCCCCCTGCCCTGTTTCCGCCTCCCAGGGGCTGCCAGGATGGGGTGGGAGGGGCCTGGGGTACAGGTCTGTGGGCTCTAGGAGAGAGCTTCCAGATGAGGGAGTAGGAAGAGGGCAGTGGCCGGTGTAGAGAGCTTGGGCACAGCTCGCCGTGCTGTGTTGCCGCCTCGGAGCCTTGGGTGCGGGGCTGGACCCCAGTGGGCTGTCCTGAAGGCCCCTTCCCTACAGCTCTCCCAAAGGATCCGTGCCCCTTAGCTTCCACTGAGCACGGCGGGAGCTGGGGATCACTGAGGTGGGAGTCCTGACCTCTTCCAGTGTCTTTTCCTCACTGACTTAACACTGTTTGTTGAGCGTTTCCCCCCTAACAGTGCTGTAAGGAGACTGATGGGGTCTTGCGGCCCCTAACACACTCCTGGGTGAGGAGAGGCCCAGTGGCTGGCTGGGCTGCAGGGCAGGAGCCCCACGCCTATCCCCTTCTCCCCTAACTCCAGAGCCTCCACCTCACAAGTGGGCTAACCAAGACTCAAGCACTCACGTGCCTGGCTTCCTGAGACCCCAACCAGCCCCACAGTCTGGGTGGGGGCAAGGTAGGCGGTGGGTGCAGAGGAGAGAGGAGCCAGGACGGGGCAGCAGGGGAGCGACTGGGTAAGGAAGCGGCTCAAAAGCCCGGCAGCCTCCCTCTCCCCACCCTGCCCCAGATCACAAAGGGCCTGCTTCCCCTGCACTTCCTATTTGACCCTGTCTCTCCATTGCCAATAAAAGCCATTTTTAAGGTCAACTATCTTCTTCCATCCACCGCCAACCCCACGCAGCTCCGACGGCACCAGCCCCAGCACCACATCATGAAATAAAAATTAAATTGTAGTTGGGCTTTTAAATCAACTCAATTAAAATAAAGAGATTCTTGGCTTGATATAGGGAAATATTTGTATTTCCAATTCTATTTGTTAATACATTGACATATGTGCTATTTTTTAAATGTAGCACTAAGTGCACTTTCTGTCAATGCCATAGATTTTTTAATAGACTGAGAAAATGCATTTCATTTCTTCTTATTTTCCTTCAATACATCATTTGGTTCTGCTTTTTTGCCTGCATGAAATTCATTTTCTAATGGAAATATTTGTTTTGTAAATCAAATATGTATTATGCACAAAATGCAAAGCACAAATTAAATTATGTTAATGAAATGAAAGAGATATGAAATGCATATTTCATGGACAAAACATAACCTCAGCAAACAACCATTTCTTGATAAAATCTTTAAACACAATCTCATTCTGTGACAGACATATTGTTAAAGTAGATAGCACCTCATTTAAATGGTTTCCTTTAATATTAGTGCTTAGTATATAATTGTAAATAACTTTTGGGATGAAAAACCAATAATGAAATACTGTCTTTAATAGTTTGCTATTGATGTCAGCATAAAATTTGTCGTAGTTGAATATTGGAAATTGGGAGTGCACAGAAATATTCTCAAAAGCTGTAAATGATTGCATATTTAAATAGAGCTGACTAAGGCAAAGATGTTATAGATATTAGTAATAGGCAGAAAATTATGCTGACCTAACATTATTTGACGAAACCCACTGTTTTAAATTATATATTGGTTACACTTAATGAATAATAGATTTTGTAGGTGGTGTTTCTCCTATCATAATGCTGATGACACGATATGTGGGGGATTTCTTAGTCATCCTTCTGACAATAAACACAGACTCAGCTTGCGAAGGTGGGGCGAGAGGCCACTGGATGGCCAGTCAGTGCTCTATGCCGGAGGAAGGCTCCCCCGGGCAGAGGGGGCCACGGCGGCTTGCCCCCTGCCCACAGGCGAAGACCCAGCCTGAGACGGGCCAGGCTCTCTTGGGTGGCAATTGTGGGAAGCTCTGGCCAGGAGTCCAGCCTCACTGGGAAGGCCAGCACTGGGCAGTGCCAGGGGCATCGCTCCAAGCAGGAAGGACGTCCATCTTCCCCAGTCACTTTTAACAGCGACCACACAGAAGATGGGAAGGGACAGCATGTGTGTCCGGAGGTCAAGCACGACCATGGACACGACAGACCAGACGAGAAAGGGGACCCTGACCGCCTGGCTTCCGTGCTCCCTGATGTCCACACACACCCACACGCCCGTGCGTGCTCACAAGCACACGGTCACACTCTCACGCTCATCCATCCAGACCACCTGGCCTGCCTGTGGGTGCTCAAAGGGCTCTTTGTGATTCGCAACCACCAGAGCAGCCAGGATCCCATCTTCCCATGCTCTCTGAACCAGAGAGCTGGGACCCCCCCGCCAAGACCCCGGCCCTTAGTCCTCAGGGTCTGCTCAGAACACAGGAGTGGCGTGCGTGTGCTCGCACGTCTGTCTGTGGGGAGCGCAGGGCGAGCAGGTGTGCCGGGAGGAGGCGGCTGCAGGACAGAGAGGGAGGGAGGGAGGCGCCGGAGGGAGCCGCAGACCAGCAGGAAGAGCCGCCAGCTCCTCGGATTCTCTGAGACGCTTTTGAAAGGCAAGCACTTGAGACTTGGGATTTCACAGAGGAGGAAGAAGGAAAAGAAGAAAAAAAGAAAAACAAAATAGTCTTGAACTCCTCTGCTGTGTTCTCCTGACTCTGTGCTCCCCAGCCCCTTCTTCCTGAGCCACGAGTGTCTCTACCTAAACCTGGAGCGCGGTCCGGGCCCTTCCCTCGTTCTGACCCGCCCGGCCTGCGGCTCTAGACAGGTCGCTCCCTCTGCTTCCTCCTTGGACAATCCAGCGCAGGGCAGGCTCGGCAATACCTGAGCTCCTTCCCAGATCTGCCGTTGGAGATGTGAAGGCACCATGTCTGCCCCTAACACTTAACCCCCACCCAGCAGGGTGCACAACGTACTGGACCCCCAGGGTGAGCCGCGGTATCACAGAGATGGCAGTGCTTGGGGACAAAGGAAAAGCCCTCTGTGACCTCCTGCAGCACAATCCAGGGTGGCTGCTCGCCCTGACAGCCAGGGGGTATGGAGCAGCCGGTCCTTCGAGGTGGCCAGGGCACCTGTTGCTGTCCCCAAAGTCCAGTGCGGATGGATGGAGGAGGAGTGTGCTACCAAGGTCTGCACACCCCAACAGGGACCCGCTGCTTCCAGCTGTTCCCAAGAGTCCATGGCCTCCCCCTCTGCCCAAGCCGAGGGCCGCACCTCGACCCCGACCCTCTGGCACAGGCCCCACCTCAGCAGATTCCTAGCACCCATAAGGCCAGTGGACATGGAAAGAACTGGTCATTGGGTCAGCTTGGGGTAGGTTGCTAGCATATGGCCTGTGTACACACCCAGCCCTGGCACGATCTGGGACAAACAGTAGGAGTCTAATGAATGCCGATGGCTGTGTTTCCGCTTAAGGGGCAGTGTCCAGGCGACATGCCCGTGCAGACAATCCGGCCGGGATGCTCAGCGGGAGACAGAACGTCCAAGCGCCCTGCTAGACAGAGTGGGGGGCCCACGTCTGTCTGTGGGGAGCGCAGGGCGAGCAGGTGTGCCGGGAGGAGGCGGCTGGAGGGCAGAGAGGGATGGAGGGCGGCGCCGGAGGGAGCCGCAGACCAGCAGGAAGAGCCGCCAGCTCCTCGGATTCTCTGAGACGCTTTTGAAAGGCAAGCACTTGAGACTTGGGATTTCACAGAGGAGGAAGAAGGAAAAGAAGAAAAAAAGAAAAACAAAATAGTCTTGAACTCCTCTGCTGTGTTCTCCTGACTCTGTGCTCCCCAGCCCCTTCTTCCTGAGCCACGAGTGTCTCTACCTAAACCTGGAGCGCGGTCCGGGCCCTTCCCTCGTTCTGACCCGCCCGGCCTGCGGCTCTAGACAGGTCGCTCCCTCTGCTTCCTCCTTGGACAATCCAGCGCAGGGCAGGCTCGGCAATACCTGAGCTCCTTCCCAGATCTGCCGTTGGAGATGTGAAGGCACCATGTCTGCCCCTAACACTTAACCCCCACCCAGCAGGGTGCACAACGTACTGGACCCCCAGGGTGAGCCGCGGTATCACAGAGATGGCAGTGCTTGGGGACAAAGGAAAAGCCCTCTGTGACCTCCTGCAGCACAATCCAGGGTGGCTGCTCGCCCTGACAGCCAGGGGGTATGGAGCAGCCGGTCCTTCGAGGTGGCCAGGGCACCTGTTGCTGTCCCCAAAGTCCAGTGCGGATGGATGGAGGAGGAGTGTGCTACCAAGGTCTGCACACCCCAACAGGGACCCGCTGCTTCCAGCTGTTCCCAAGAGTCCATGGCCTCCCCCTCTGCCCAAGCCGAGGGCCGCACCTCGACCCCGACCCTCTGGCACAGGCCCCACCTCAGCAGATTCCTAGCACCCATAAGGCCAGTGGACATGGAAAGAACTGGTCATTGGGTCAGCTTGGGGTAGGTTGCTAGCATATGGCCTGTGTACACACCCAGCCCTGGCACGATCTGGGACAAACAGTAGGAGTCTAATGAATGCCGATGGCTGTGTTTCCGGCAGAGACAGCAAGGTACGCAGACATCTATTCAACAGCTCCTCTCTGGGCTACAGTGTTCCAGGCGACATGCCCCGTGCAGACAATCCGGCCGGATGCTCAGCGGGAGACAGAACTGTCTCTCCCCACCGTGGGGTTCAGGGGAGGTTAACACCTCCCTGTGTAATTGTGTGTGGTGACAAAGCCACAGAGGAGGCCTGTGCGTGTGCGTCAGCTGCCATAACCACACCCCACCGACGGGGGTCGGGAGGAGGAGGCACGAGCCCCTGGTCAAGGTGACGGCAGGCTGGCTCCTCCTGAGGGCGGTAGGCAGGCTCTGTCCAGCCTCTCCCTTAGCTCCTGGAGGCTTGCTGGTTATCTCTGGTGTCCCCTGGCTCCTGGAGACACCAGCTCCACGTTGGTCCTTGGGTCGTTGGCATTCCTCCCACTTTATAAGGAGACCAGTCGTACTGGGTCAGAGGCTCACCTACTCCAGCGTGACCACATCATAAGGAATTACATCTGCAATGACCTTATTTTCAAACGAGGTCTTATTCTGGGGTCCTCGGGGCCAGGACTCCAACACAGGAATGGAGAAGAGGGGAATCCAATCCTTAAGAGTTCAGGCGCCCAAAGGGTGCCTTGGCTGTGCGAGGTGTCGGGTGTGCCTCCCCACAGGCAGGGGCTCTGAGCCAAGATCTGCAGGAGGAGGAGGCAGAGGAACTGGGGGTGGGGGTACAGAGCAGGCAGGGGTCACAGGGAGCGCAGAAAGGATGACCTAGGCTGAGCCCAGCACCAACGGGAGGGGACCGTGGACCTTCGGGGAGGGGACGGCAGAGCAGGCAGGGCCCTGAGGGCAAAGGGTACCTTAGAGGCGGCAGTTGCTTCAGGGGCGGGGACCCGAGCTCTCAAGCTAGAGAGCCCCCCGGCTTCTTCTCTGCTCCATCCCCCACCGCTCGAGTCTGCCAGGGTTGTAAGAACCAGCCCCTTGTCAGGCAGCAGCCACAGGGAATGCTGGCCCCTGCAGAGAGTAAGGTCGCCCAAGTCCACAAGGCGGCCAGGCGCCCGGTGCTCCAAGCCCACTGATCCCCTGGACCCCCGGAGTCCCTCCCTCGGGCTCTCGGACCAGCTCGGGGCAGTGGAGGCTGGTCCAGAAGCTGCTCCCGAAGGCATGGGTAGTGGCCACAGAGGCCTCGACTCTGGGCTGGCCCCTCTCGGGCACCTGGGAGGCCAGGGCCCACGCCCGGCCAGTGATGCTGCAGACCCCTGGCTCCTGGGTCTGTGGGCAGGTGGGTCACTTCCCACGCCTCTGCTCTGTCCGCTGGGAATCCCACCCGGGGGCCCCCCGTGCTGCCTACCTCTCAGCGGGCAAATGTTTTTATCCATTCCCCGAAATTAAACTTGCCCATTTTTCATTATCAAATTCAGAGCTGGTGTCATAGGCAGGCTCTGTCCAGCCTCCCTTAGCTCCTGGAGGCTTGCTGGTTATCTCTGGTGTCCCTGGCTCCTGGAGACACCAGCTCCACGTTGGTCCTTGGGTCGTTGGCATTCCTCCCACTTTATAAGGAGACCAGTCGTACTGGGTCAGAGGCTCACCTACTCCAGCGTGACCACATCATAAGGAATTACATCTGCAATGACCTTATTTTCAAACGAGGTCTTATTCTGGGGTCCTCGGGGCCAGGACTCCAACACAGGAATGGAGAAGAGGGGAATCCAATCCTTAAGAGTTCAGGCGCCCAAAGGGTGCCTTGGCTGTGCGAGGTGTCGGGTGTGCCTCCCCACAGGCAGGGGCTCTGAGCCAAGATCTGCAGGAGGAGGAGGCAGAGGAACTGGGGGTGGGGGTACAGAGCAGGCAGGGGTCACAGGGAGCGCAGAAAGGATGACCTAGGCTGAGCCCAGCACCAACGGGAGGGGACCGTGGACCTTCGGGGAGGGGACGGCAGAGCAGGCAGGGCCCTGAGGGCAAAGGGTACCTTAGAGGCGGCAGTTGCTTCAGGGGCGGGGACCCGAGCTCTCAAGCTAGAGAGCCCCCCGGCTTCTTCTCTGCTCCATCCCCCACCGCTCGAGTCTGCCAGGGTTGTAAGAACCAGCCCCTTGTCAGGCAGCAGCCACAGGGAATGCTGGCCCCTGCAGAGAGTAAGGTCGCCCAAGTCCACAAGGCGGCCAGGCGCCCGGTGCTCCAAGCCCACTGATCCCCTGGACCCCCGGAGTCCCTCCCTCGGGCTCTCGGACCAGCTCGGGGCAGTGGAGGCTGGTCCAGAAGCTGCTCCCGAAGGCATGGGTAGTGGCCACAGAGGCCTCGACTCTGGGCTGGCCCCTCTCGGGCACCTGGGAGGCCAGGGCCCACGCCCGGCCAGTGATGCTGCAGACCCCTGGCTCCTGGGTCTGTGGGCAGGTGGGTCACTTCCCACGCCTCTGCTCTGTCCGCTGGGAATCCCACCGGGGCCTCCCGTGCTGCCTACCTCTCAGCGGGCAAATGTTTTTATCCATTCCCTGAAATTAAACTTGCCCATTTTTCATTATCAAATTCAGAGCTGGTGTCATCTCCCCCATGCCGGCGTGCGGCTCTCGTTTACAGCGCCCGAGATTAATATTAGGTGTTTGTAAAAGGCGAATATTAGCTTCTCCCTTATATCTGTCAGAATTAATAACTTCCCCATCACAGATAACTCCGGGTCAATATTAGATTCGCAGATGAGGCTGGAAATAAAATGTATGGAAATATAACGTCTCATTTGTACGTATTCAAAAGAGGTCCTTTCATTATTGAAATTCGGCGGCAACTGTTCAAAGGTCAGAGGACTTTGTGGCCTGGAAATACCCACCATCTGGCCTGAGCAGTCGCCGGCGAGGACAAATTGGTGCCCCTCCACGGGGAGCCTGGGAGGATCGGGGGCAGCTCTGCCAGGCACTTTATAGGGCAGAGAGGGATAGAGAGCTTACCCGCCACCGTCCGGTGCTCATGCCGGGACCAAAGCCAGAGCCTGGCATGGGCACCTTGCCAGTGGCCGCCGTCCATATGCCCTCCCCACCTCGGTGCCAAATTGGGGGCACAGGTCCCCTCCCTTCCCTCTAGCAAGCAGCTGGGTGCTGGACCTGCAAGCACCAAGGGGTTAACAGCCAGTGCGGCCACACGGGACCCAACCTTCTCCCAGAAAAAGCGAAGCCGCCCCCAGCCTCGCCCACCAAGCTGGGGGAGGCAGAAACAGGCTTCGAGACAGGCAGGCCAGCTCCCTGTTTGGCAATTGCTCATAAATCAATCAAGTTTCCCTTGGGGAAGGGAAGAAACCCAGTGCTCCAAGCCCACTGATCCCCTGGACCCCCGGAGTCCCTCCCTCGGGCTCTCGGACCAGCTCGGGGCAGTGGAGGCTGGTCCAGAAGCTGCTCCCGAAGGCATGGGTAGTGGCCACAGAGGCCTCGACTCTGGGCTGGCCCCTCTCGGGCACCTGGGAGGCCAGGGCCCACGCCCGGCCAGTGATGCTGCAGACCCCTGGCTCCTGGGTCTGTGGGCAGGTGGGTCACTTCCCACGCCTCTGCTCTGTCCGCTGGGAATCCCACCGGGGCCTCCCGTGCTGCCTACCTCTCAGCGGGCAAATGTTTTTATCCTTTCCCCTGAAATTAAACTTGCCCATTTTTCATTATCAAATTCAGAGCTGGTGTCATCTCCCCCATGCCGGCGTGCGGCTCTCGTTTACAGCGCCCGAGATTAATATTAGGTGTTTGTAAAAGGCGAATATTAGCTTCTCCCTTATATCTGTCAGAATTAATAACTTCCCCATCACAGATAACTCCGGGTCAATATTAGATTCGCAGATGAGGCTGGAAATAAAATGTATGGAAATATAACGTCTCATTTGTACGTATTCAAAAGAGGTCCTTTCATTATTGAAATTCGGCGGCAACTGTTCAAAGGTCAGAGGACTTTGTGGCCTGGAAATACCCACCATCTGGCCTGAGCAGTCGCCGGCGAGGACAAATTGGTGCCCCTCCACGGGGAGCCTGGGAGGATCGGGGGCAGCTCTGCCAGGCACTTTATAGGGCAGAGAGGGATAGAGAGCTTACCCGCCACCGTCCGGTGCTCATGCCGGGACCAAAGCCAGAGCCTGGCATGGGCACCTTGCCAGTGGCCGCCGTCCATATGCCCTCCCCACCTCGGTGCCAAATTGGGGGCACAGGTCCCCTCCCTTCCCTCTAGCAAGCAGCTGGGTGCTGGACCTGCAAGCACCAAGGGGTTAACAGCCAGTGCGGCCACACGGGACCCAACCTTCTCCCAGAAAAAGCGAAGCCGCCCCCAGCCTCGCCCACCAAGCTGGGGGAGGCAGAAACAGGCTTCGAGACAGGCAGGCCAGCTCCCTGTTTGGCAATTGCTCATAAATCATAATTGACAAGCAGAATTTTTCCCTTGAGCAGCAAGGGTGCTTTATTTAGTTGTTTCTATTTTATCTGCTTGGAGGAGATGATGGACCCCCGCTCCTCACCACTCTGGCTGTTTCCCATAGTAATGAAACTCTCCGAGAGGCCAGGGTGACTCCATGAGCGCTTTCGGCCCCAGTGAAAGGGGATCCTGAGACTCTGGCTGCGTGTAGGGGCTGGAGGAGCCACTGGGAATGACAGACTGCGACACACTCACTTGCTGTACCCCCTCCACCGGTCCTCCCTCAGCGAGGGTCCCTTAGCTCGCTGCCGCAGGGACCCCATGCGGCAGATGGACAGAGGGGGCCCACCTCCGTCCCAGAGCAAGAGGATGGAGTGCCCCAGAGCAGCAGGCCCCAAGCCACGGCAACCCTGCTCGGCCCCCTACCCACCCTAGGCTCAGAGCGCAGGCCTAGAGCACGGGCCTGTGCTCCACTCGTGGAGACGGGCATACTCGTGGTAGCTGAGTGAAGGGGAGGGGTCCTGAGTGTGCCCCAGGCCCTGAAACCCACACTGCATCAGGTGCCAGAAGGCAGAAGACCCACCCTCCCTGGGAGGGGCTGAGGAAGGCCTCTGCCTGTCCTGTGGCCCTGCCTGCTCGGGAAGGCCTTTCTTTTCAACGCTAAGAAACCCGTTTCTGGTTCCCATAAATGACTTAAGCTCTGCCCTATTAACGAGCTCCCTCCAGCTGGGCTGGCATTGAGGTCTCGGCCCCAGGGCCTGAGTCTTTGTGAGCCAGGGGCCCTGCTCTGGGGAAGATGAAGGGGAAAAACCCTTCCCTTTCTTTCCTCCTAAGCCCCTCAAACTCATGGTGACCCACAGATAAATCCCTTTTAACAAGGCTCACTTCCTTGTCCAACCAGTTAAAACTCTCAAAATAAACACAGACCAGAGAAGGCTTTTCTTGAAGCTTTGGAGGTGGCCGGGGGTGGGGGGGGGGGATGAGGGGTGCCTGGGATCCAGGCAGGAGCCGGGGAGCCCCCAGGTCAAACCTCCAGCTGGGCAGAAACAGGCTTCGAGACAGGCAGGCCAGCTCCCTGTTTGGCAATTGCTCATAAATCATAATTGACAAGCAGAATTTTTCCCTTGAGCAGCAAGGGTGCTTTATTTAGTTGTTTCTATTTTATCTGCTTGGAGGAGATGATGGACCCCCGCTCCTCACCACTCTGGCTGTTTCCCATAGTAATGAAACTCTCCGAGAGGCCAGGGTGACTCCATGAGCGCTTTCGGCCCCAGTGAAAGGGGATCCTGAGACTCTGGCTGCGTGTAGGGGCTGGAGGAGCCACTGGGAATGACAGACTGCGACACACTCACTTGCTGTACCCCCTCCACCGGTCCTCCCTCAGCGAGGGTCCCTTAGCTCGCTGCCGCAGGGACCCCATGCGGCAGATGGACAGAGGGGGCCCACCTCCGTCCCAGAGCAAGAGGATGGAGTGCCCCAGAGCAGCAGGCCCCAAGCCACGGCAACCCTGCTCGGCCCCCTACCCACCCTAGGCTCAGAGCGCAGGCCTAGAGCACGGGCCTGTGCTCCACTCGTGGAGACGGGCATACTCGTGGTAGCTGAGTGAAGGGGAGGGGTCCTGAGTGTGCCCCAGGCCCTGAAACCCACACTGCATCAGGTGCCAGAAGGCAGAAGACCCACCCTCCCTGGGAGGGGCTGAGGAAGGCCTCTGCCTGTCCTGTGGCCCTGCCTGCTCGGGAAGGCCTTTCTTTTCAACGCTAAGAAACCCGTTTCTGGTTCCCATAAATGACTTAAGCTCTGCCCTATTAACGAGCTCCCTCCAGCTGGGCTGGCATTGAGGTCTCGGCCCCAGGGCCTGAGTCTTTGTGAGCCAGGGGCCCTGCTCTGGGGAAGATGAAGGGGAAAAACCCTTCCCTTTCTTTCCTCCTAAGCCCCTCAAACTCATGGTGACCCACAGATAAATCCCTTTTAACAAGGCTCACTTCCTTGTCCAACCAGTTAAAACTCTCAAAATAAACACAGACCAGAGAAGGCTTTTCCTGAAGCTTTGGAGGTGGCCGGGGGTGGGGGATGAGGGGGTGCCTGATGGGGAGCAGGACACTGCCTGCCAAGCGGGGTGCCAGGCGTGTCCCCACTGCCTGGAGTTCCTCCTGAGAGCAGCCCCTCTATCCAGGCAGGAGCCCGGAGGCCACCAGGGCCCCTCCCAGATGGCCGTCAAACCTCCACACGGGATTCCTGTGTGACACGCTGCTGAGCCTAGGCCCACCCACCTGCCCCACGTCGCAGGGTCTGGGGGTCAAGTCCAGGGGCTCAGGCACAAGACCACAAGCAAGGGGCTGGCCAAAGGGTGCTCCTTAGGGGGCCAGACGCAAAGGCGACCCAAGCCTCCCTTTCCTCAGAGCCAGAAACACACCCCCCCCCCATTCCACTCTGTGCACACAAGCTGTGGCTGCAGCCATGGAGGGTCACCTGGGGGCCATTCAAAAAAGTGAGCCCCAGAGCCCCTCAGGGGGACCCAGAGGGTGTGAGTGGGGGGGTGGGGGTGCGTGCTCTGCTCTCTCTGAAATCTTAGGGGATGTTCCTCCGTTGGCTCTCCCCAGAGCTGGCTGCCCTTCAGAGCAGGAGGGCAGGGCCCTCACACCGTCCCGGGGCTGCTGGCGAGCCCTGCAGGCCTCTGCCTGGAGGCCCTGGGGACTCTGGGGCTCAGGGCTTGGGGCTGGGAGGGCCACGGTTCTGCTCCTCCTCCCTCAGCTGTCTTGCCCTGCACTGGGCCTCGAGAAAAGCAGCTGGCTGAGTAGCACCCAAAACCCAGCTGTTCCACCCAAAGCCCTCTCTGTTCCACCCAGGACAGAGGCCCATCCCTCTTCCGTGTGTCAACCTATCCATCTTTCCTCCAATGTTTATTAAGTGTCTGTTATATGCACGATACCATCCTGAATATTAAGGTAGAGCGGCCACCAGAACACATGAAATGCTTGACCCAACACACCTGCAATGAAATAAGGCCACCAGAGACAACCAGAGGACGGGCTGGTTTATGTGGGCAGTCAAGGATGGCTTCTTGGAGAGGGTGATGTTGAAGTCCAGGTGGTGATCCAACAGGCTCGAGAAAGAACCTCAGGCCAGGGCAGCAGGCAGAACATCCAGAGCTGCAAGGTGCATGGTGTGCTCTAGAAAACAGTAGGGCAGCATCACAGACATTTATTAAGCGAGAAGCCAATGTCAAGTCCCATGATTCCCACTCTTCCCTGTCTACTTCCCTCCTGAGAGCAGCCCCTCTATCCAGGCAGGAGCCGGAGGCCACCAGGGCCCCTCCCAGATGGCCGTCAAACCTCCACACGGGATTCCTGTGTGACACGCTGCTGAGCCTAGGCCCACCCACCTGCCCCACGTCGCAGGGTCTGGGGGTCAAGTCCAGGGGCTCAGGCACAAGACCACAAGCAAGGGGCTGGCCAAAGGGTGCTCCTTAGGGGGCCAGACGCAAAGGCGACCCAAGCCTCCCTTTCCTCAGAGCCAGAAACACACCCCCCCCCCATTCCACTCTGTGCACACAAGCTGTGGCTGCAGCCATGGAGGGTCACCTGGGGGCCATTCAAAAAAGTGAGCCCCAGAGCCCCTCAGGGGGACCCAGAGGGTGTGAGTGGGGGGGTGGGGGTGCGTGCTCTGCTCTCTCTGAAATCTTAGGGGATGTTCCTCCGTTGGCTCTCCCCAGAGCTGGCTGCCCTTCAGAGCAGGAGGGCAGGGCCCTCACACCGTCCCGGGGCTGCTGGCGAGCCCTGCAGGCCTCTGCCTGGAGGCCCTGGGGACTCTGGGGCTCAGGGCTTGGGGCTGGGAGGGCCACGGTTCTGCTCCTCCTCCCTCAGCTGTCTTGCCCTGCACTGGGCCTCGAGAAAAGCAGCTGGCTGAGTAGCACCCAAAACCCAGCTGTTCCACCCAAAGCCCTCTCTGTTCCACCCAGGACAGAGGCCCATCCCTCTTCCGTGTGTCAACCTATCCATCTTTCCTCCAATGTTTATTAAGTGTCTGTTATATGCACGATACCATCCTGAATATTAAGGTAGAGCGGCCACCAGAACACATGAAATGCTTGACCCAACACACCTGCAATGAAATAAGGCCACCAGAGACAACCAGAGGACGGGCTGGTTTATGTGGGCAGTCAAGGATGGCTTCTTGGAGAGGGTGATGTTGAAGTCCAGGTGGTGATCCAACAGGCTCGAGAAAGAACCTCAGGCCAGGGGCAGCAGGCAGAACATCCAGAGCTGCAAGGTGCATGGTGTGCTCTAGAAAACAGTAGGGCAGCATCACAGACATTTATTAAGCGAGAAGCCAATGTCAAGTCCCATGATTCCCACTCTTCCCTGTCTACTTCCCACCAGAGATACCCTGGGTAGATGATGGGGGGCAGCCTCAGATGGGCGCCTGGGCCTCCAGAGCCCCAGAAGAGGAACAGCCAGGAGCCCCTGCAAACCATAAAGTGGGAAAGGGAGATCCAAGTGTGAGTTGTCCATCACCTGGGGGCAGCCAGTGTCTGGACAACCCCTACCCCTCACCCATAAGCACCTGGCCATGGGCACTCCCGAGGGTACCAGGTCTAGATCCCAGCTGGCACGGCACATATGCTTGCTGAGGTGTCCTAACAAACGACTCCAGGTGTCGTGGTTTAAACGGCAGACATGTTGTTGTCTCACAGTTCTGGAGGTGGAAAAGTCAGAGGTCTTGGTGCTTTCTTCTAAGGGCTGTGAGAGAAAGATTCTGTGCCAGGCCCCTCTCTTTGACTGGTAGGTGCTGTCTTCTCCCTGTCTCTCCACTCCGTCTTCCCTCCATGAGTGTCTGTGTTGGGATTTCCCCTGTTTATAGGGACATCGGCTGTACTAGATTAGGGCCCAAAGGAGCATGACAAGGCTCTACATTGTCACCCTGCTTATTTAACCTATATGCAGAGTATAGCACACAAAATGCCGGGCTGAATGAATCACAAACTAGAATCAAGACTGTTAGAAGAAATATCAACAACCGTACATAGGCAGATGATACCACTCTAATGACACACAATGAAGAGGAACTAAAACGCCTCTTGACAAGGGTGAAAGAGGAGAATGAAAAAGCTGGCTTGAAGCTCAACATTCAAAAACTAAGATCATAGCAGCTGGTCCCACCACTTCACGGCAAATGGACAAAAAGTGGAAGCAGTGACAGACTTTCTTGTCTTGGGCTCCAAAATCACTGTGGATGATGACTGCAGCCATGAAATTAAAAGATGCTTGCTCCCTGGAAGGAAAGTTATGACAAAACCTAGACAGTATATTAAAAAGCAGACACATTGCTTGGCCAACAAAGGTCTGCAGAGTCAAAGCTACGGTTTTCCCAATAGTCCTGAAGGGAGTGGGAGAGGTGGCCCTTAAAGAAGGCTGCAGTGCAGTGTGCTCTAGAAAACAGTAGGGCAGCATCACAGACATTTATTAAGCGAGAAGCCAATGTCAAGTCCCATGATTCCCACTCTTCCTGTCTACTTCCCACCAGAGATACCCTGGGTAGATGATGGGGCAGCCTCAGATGGGCGCCTGGGCCTCCAGAGCCCCAGAAGAGGAACAGCCAGGAGCCCCTGCAAACCATAAAGTGGGAAAGGGAGATCCAAGTGTGAGTTGTCCATCACCTGGGGGCAGCCAGTGTCTGGACAACCCCTACCCCTCACCCATAAGCACCTGGCCATGGGCACTCCCGAGGGTACCAGGTCTAGATCCCAGCTGGCACGGCACATATGCTTGCTGAGGTGTCCTAACAAACGACTCCAGGTGTCGTGGTTTAAACGGCAGACATGTTGTTGTCTCACAGTTCTGGAGGTGGAAAAGTCAGAGGTCTTGGTGCTTTCTTCTAAGGGCTGTGAGAGAAAGATTCTGTGCCAGGCCCCTCTCTTTGACTGGTAGGTGCTGTCTTCTCCCTGTCTCTCCACTCCGTCTTCCCTCCATGAGTGTCTGTGTTGGGATTTCCCCTGTTTATAGGGACATCGGCTGTACTAGATTAGGGCCCAAAGGAGCATGACAAGGCTCTACATTGTCACCCTGCTTATTTAACCTATATGCAGAGTATAGCACACAAAATGCCGGGCTGAATGAATCACAAACTAGAATCAAGACTGTTAGAAGAAATATCAACAACCGTACATAGGCAGATGATACCACTCTAATGACACACAATGAAGAGGAACTAAAACGCCTCTTGACAAGGGTGAAAGAGGAGAATGAAAAAGCTGGCTTGAAGCTCAACATTCAAAAACTAAGATCATAGCAGCTGGTCCCACCACTTCACGGCAAATGGACAAAAAGTGGAAGCAGTGACAGACTTTCTTGTCTTGGGCTCCAAAATCACTGTGGATGATGACTGCAGCCATGAAATTAAAAGATGCTTGCTCCCTGGAAGGAAAGTTATGACAAAACCTAGACAGTATATTAAAAAGCAGACACATTGCTTGGCCAACAAAGGTCTGCAGAGTCAAAGCTACGGTTTTCCCAATAGTCCTGAAGGGATTGGGAGAGTTGGCCCTTAAAGAAGGCTGAGTGCCAAAGAATTGATGCTTTCGAATTGTGGTGCTGGAGAAGACTCCTGAGAGTTTTTGGCCACCTGATGCAAAGAGATGAATCACTGGAAAAGAGGCTGATGCTGGGAAAGATTGAAGGCAAAAGGAAAAGGTGAAAGCAGAGGATGAGATGATGAGATAGTGTCACCTACTCAAAGCACATGAATTTGAGCAAACTCTGGGAGATAGCAGAGGACAGAGGAGTGCGTCGTGCTACAATCCACGGGGCCACAGTCAGACGTGACTTAGGGATTCAACGGCAACTCTAGTATGACCTCACCTTAACTAATGACATCTCCCATGACCCTATATCTAAACAACGAGGTAATTCAACCTGTTACACGTGCAGGCTGGGAGAGGATGCTCATCCCCCTAAACCTCTGGGTAGGCCTAGAATTGCTCTTTCCCTCCCTGGGTTTTTGCCAATGAGCCAGGCACAGGGGAGGGCAGGACCAGATGTGGATGGCTGCTGTTTATTACCCCCACTCTTGGGGGTAGGGCTGGGCCTTACTTTCCCACCACTGTGTTTTCAGCGACCAACATAGAGGAGGTGCCTAATACATGTGTCCACAGTCTCAGGGACGCACCTGCCTGAGCAGTCAGGAGAATGTGTTGAGTGGGGACTCACCGGGAGCCCAGGCTCTGTGATCTGCCCATCCAGCCTCTCCGGATTTGGGGTTCTTGTTTTCTCAACTGGCCAGCTGAGGTGTGAGAGCCACGCTCTCCTGGCAGCTGATGGGATGGAGGGGTGTCTGCCACACAGCACAACCCCCAGACCATGCCTGTCCATTCTCCTGGCTGGAGAGGAGTAACGAAAGTGAAGAACACTCTTGACTGTCCTTCGGTCCCTGGTCCCCATTCACCAAGACCCTCAGAAAGAGACATTTTGGTGTGTGGACTCTCGGGATGGATGGATGGAGCAGGGGAGGAGTGAATGGATGGAAGGAAGGAAGGGTGAGTGGGTGGACACACACCTGCATGGAGGACTGAATGGCTGGAGGGAGATGGAAGTGGGGAGAGTCAGTATATTAAAAGCAGACACATTGCTTGGCCAACAAAGGTCTGCAGAGTCAAAGCTACGGTTTTCCCAATAGTCCTGAAGGGATTGGGAGAGTTGGCCCTTAAAGAAGGCTGAGTGCCAAAGAATTGATGTTTGAATTGTGGTGCTGGAGAAGACTCCTGAGAGTTTTTGGCCACCTGATGCAAAGAGATGAATCACTGGAAAAGAGGCTGATGCTGGGAAAGATTGAAGGCAAAAGGAAAAGGTGAAAGCAGAGGATGAGATGATGAGATAGTGTCACCTACTCAAAGCACAAGAATTTAAGCAAACTCTGGGAGATAGCAGAGGACAGAGGAGTGCGTGTGCTACAATCCACGGGGCCACAGTCAGACGTGACTTAGGGATTCAACGGCAACTCTAGTATGACCTCACCTTAACTAATGACATCTCCCATGACCCTATATCTAAACAACGAGGTAATTCAACCTGTTACACGTGCAGGCTGGGAGAGGATGCTCATCCCCCTAAACCTCTGGGTAGGCCTAGAATTGCTCTTTCCCTCCCTGGGTTTTTGCCAATGAGCCAGGCACAGGGGAGGGCAGGACCAGATGTGGATGGCTGCTGTTTATTACCCCCACTCTTGGGGGTAGGGCTGGGCCTTACTTTCCCACCACTGTGTTTTCAGCGACCAACATAGAGGAGGTGCCTAATACATGTGTCCACAGTCTCAGGGACGCACCTGCCTGAGCAGTCAGGAGAATGTGTTGAGTGGGGACTCACCGGGAGCCCAGGCTCTGTGATCTGCCCATCCAGCCTCTCCGGATTTGGGGTTCTTGTTTTCTCAACTGGCCAGCTGAGGTGTGAGAGCCACGCTCTCCTGGCAGCTGATGGGATGGAGGGGTGTCTGCCACACAGCACAACCCCCAGACCATGCCTGTCCATTCTCCTGGCTGGAGAGGAGTAACGAAAGTGAAGAACACTCTTGACTGTCCTTCGGTCCCTGGTCCCCATTCACCAAGACCCTCAGAAAGAGACATTTTGGTGTGTGGACTCTCGGGATGGATGGATGGAGCAGGGGAGGAGTGAATGGATGGAAGGAAGGAAGGGTGAGTGGGTGGACACACACCTGCATGGAGGACTGAATGGCTGGAGGGAGATGGAAGTGGGGAGAGAGTCAGTGAACTCAGCCAGACTCCTCTTCAGAAGTTGTGCTCTATTTCCCTTCCTCCATGAGCTACAGAATGAAGTCTATAGCTCTGCCCAGCGTTCCAGCCTCTTACTACCCATGCACTTCCAGAGTCTGGTTGGTCCCCCCACCTCACAACATAGCTTCAGAGCTGAGATGTGGCCACAGCATCCAGCTCCAGAGGGCGGGCCTCCCTCTCTTCCCGAGGCTTGCCCCGGCCTTCTCGGGATGGAGGCATTTCCATATCCCACAGTCTGTGGTCTCTGTGACCTTTCGGGCACATTTACTCCTGGCACGCTGGCCAAATGACAGGACCTCCCTCAGAGACACCCAGGTCAATGCCCAATATCAACAGCACCTGCCTGCCTCCTCTCTCCGCCCTGGCTGCCCTGTACCGTCTCCAGGCCTCTGCACAGGCCAGGCTCTCCCGGCCCTGGCACGGAAGAGGCAGGCTCCCTGCAGGCGTGCAGGGCTGCAGCAGCGCCCGCTCACTGCATTACAGACAGTTCCCTGCACTCAGAAGCCCTCGTGGACTGTGAGCCCAGAGGAGCCACCGTGTCTCCGCAGAGCGCGGACCCCAGGCTCACTGCCCCTGCTGTGCTCCCCGGCAGCGCCCCGGAGCAGCCCGACTGCGCCCCCTGCCTGTGCCCCACACGGCCAGCCGCCCGCCTCCCGGGGGGCATTTCAGCACAATGGGCTTGGCGGCCCACAGCTTCCCAGGCGGATGTGATGGCAAATAGCAGGCTCTTGGCATGTCTTCGGGATTTCTGAGCATAACAGAAATGTCAGGCAGATTTTAATGAAAGGCTGTGTGCTGCTGGGGGTTGGAGGCCGACACAGAATCCTAATTTTCAGATGACTTGTTCTCAGGGCTTTCAGCACCCAGAGTCAGGGCCAAGGGGAGCCCCCAAAGCCCCTGGGGGGCCTTAGGCCATCACCTATTTGTAGGAGCATCCACCCCTCAGCCAACAGCTTCCCTTCCGGTGTCTGGCCCTGGTGCTGAGTCCTGATTTAGAAACCAAATTATTTCTCTTTCTCACCCGCAGCAATTGGACACCTGCCTTTTGCCTACACTTTCTGAGCAGCAGGCAGCAGAGGAAGCAGCGGCCCCTCGGCTGACGTCAGGAGGGCAGTGGGGGCACAGATGCCCTGAGCTGGTGCAATGCAGGCAGGTGCCACCCGGGGGGCGCTGGGCAGGGCAGCCCACAGGGACCACGGAAATCACCCATCAAAGGAAGCCCCGCTTTCCTGGCCAGCTCCAAGGGGCCAGGGGACCCTGACAAAGGGGCCAGGGACCCTCAGGGAAGGGCCAGTTACTCACAGACCTGCTCTGGAAGAAGTGCCTGCCTTTTGGTAAGGGCAGTTGGGGTGCTTGGGGCATTTGTCCCGGGCCGTTGGGGCCCTTGGTGCTGAGGAGACAGCCCTGAGGTGGAGCCACAGAGGCGTGGGGCAGGCTGGAGGAACCTGCATCACCTGCAGTCTTCAACACCACCACTCTCTGGGAGGGCACAGGACACTCTCACTTTGTCAAGCAAATGCCAGGTCAAGTCCCCTCCCTCCCACTGAGACTGCGAATTGCCCTTCCCTTTCCCACGAGCAAGTCCCCTGTCCCTACCCCCAGGAGCCCAGCATTGGCCCAAGCCCTCACACAGGCAAACCGCTCAGTTGGACGATCATCTCCGCCAGAAAGAAAAGGAACCCATGGTAGGGGAGCAGGTGATTTACACTGGGGCTTGAGGGCTTCTGAGATGAGAGATGGCCCCACCAGGGTGAGAAGCCCGAGCTCTGCAGTCTCCTAGCACATGGCGAGGACCCCAGGGTGGAGGGACACTGGGCTCTTCCTTGCCTCTGGCTGGCTCCTGGCTCAGACCTCCAGGCCTGAGTGGGCTCCGTTCCCTCACTGCACGGGGACAGGAATAGATAGACACCTTCAGTTTGGCAAGCCCAACCACTAAAAGAGGCTGAGAGGAAGAAGAGGAGAAGCAGATCTGACAGCCCCTGACAGGCAGGGTCTCATACCTGCTGCCCAGATCAAATCCCGGCCCCTGGGGCCTTAGGCCATCACCTATTTGTAGGAGCATCCACCCCTCAGCCAACAGCTTCCCTTCCGGTGTCTGGCCCTGGTGCTGAGGCCTGAGTCCGTAAGCAGATTATTTCGCTTTCTCACCCGGAGGGAAAGGACGCCGGCCTTTGGCGTCCCCTTTCTGAGCAGCAGGCAGCAGAGGAAGCAGCGGCCCCTCGGCTGACGTCAGGAGGGCAGTGGGGGCACAGATGCCCTGAGCTGGTGCAATGCAGGCAGGTGCCACCCGGGGGGCGCTGGGCAGGGCAGCCCACAGGGACCACGGAAATCACCCATCAAAGGAAGCCCCGCTTTCCTGGCCAGCTCCAAGGGGCCAGGGGACCCTGACAAAGGGGCCAGGGACCCTCAGGGAAGGGCCAGTTACTCACAGACCTGCTCTGGAAGAAGTGCCTGCCTTTTGGTAAGGGCAGTTGGGGTGCTTGGGGCATTTGTCCCGGGCCGTTGGGGCCCTTGGTGCTGAGGAGACAGCCCTGAGGTGGAGCCACAGAGGCGTGGGGCAGGCTGGAGGAACCTGCATCACCTGCAGTCTTCAACACCACCACTCTCTGGGAGGGCACAGGACACTCTCACTTTGTCAAGCAAATGCCAGGTCAAGTCCCCTCCCTCCCACTGAGACTGCGAATTGCCCTTCCCTTTCCCACGAGCAAGTCCCCTGTCCCTACCCCCAGGAGCCCAGCATTGGCCCAAGCCCTCACACAGGCAAACCGCTCAGTTGGACGATCATCTCCGCCAGAAAGAAAAGGAACCCATGGTAGGGGAGCAGGTGATTTACACTGGGGCTTGAGGGCTTCTGAGATGAGAGATGGCCCCACCAGGGTGAGAAGCCCGAGCTCTGCAGTCTCCTAGCACATGGCGAGGACCCCAGGGTGGAGGGACACTGGGCTCTTCCTTGCCTCTGGCTGGCTCCTGGCTCAGACCTCCAGGCCTGAGTGGGCTCCGTTTCCCTCACTGCACGGGGGACAGGAATAGATAGACACCTTCAGTTTGGCAAGCCCAACCACTAAAAGAGGCTGAGAGGAAGAAGAGGAGAAGCAGATCTGACAGCCCCTGACAGGCAGGGTCTCATACCTGCTGCCCACAGGCAGTTCAATTCCCGGCCCCTGAGGGGCTGAACCAAAGCGTGGAGATGGAGAGCCAGGAATCTTGAATGTTACTGAGAGAGGAGCCCACTCTTCCGAGCCTGGGGCCAAGCTCCTGGGGACAGGGACCAGGAGTCGGGGGTCCTTGTGCATCAGCACAATCCTAGAAGGCTTGCTTGGGGCATCGGTTCCCCTGGGCCTCCACAGAGGGAGGGATCTGGATGGGCAGCTGGCGAGGAGGCAACCCCATTACAGGGGTGTGAAGGTGGCAGGGAAGGACCCCAGTCTCCCTGCCTGCTAGGCAAGTGTGAGCGGACCTGGGGGCTTCTCACAGGCCCTGCCAAGGTGTAGGATGAGGCCTCTGACTCAAGACAAGCAGGAGCTTTCAAGAGCGTGGGGCCAGTCCCGTTGGGTCACCCACCAAGAGAGCCCAGGGCTGGGGCCAGGTGGGGGCGGTGGAAGGACCGAGCATGTAGGGATTCTGGAGGCAACACACTCATGTTAACCACAGAGGGCAGCTGAGTGGGGGTGGCAGAGAGACCCGGCACCTGCAATGACAACTGAGTGAACTCCAAACCTTCCTTGTGGCCAGAGGACCCTCCTGTCCTGGCTCTTCGCTGGGGGACTCCCAGGTCACATTCTGCATCCTCTCGCCCAGCCCCCACCTCACCACTCACCCTTCCTCTCAGCTCCTCGAGTGCACTGGGCTCCTTCCCAGGCTACTGCGCCTGCCAGGACGGCTCTGGGCTCCTGTCCTAGCCATTCCCCTGCCCGTCTCCCATCTCCTGCAGGAAGTCTGCTGCTCTCCATTCTTAGGACACTCCTGGGGATTCCTTCTCCTCCTCGCCTGGGGAACATTCGCCTTCCATCCGCTAGAGGCACCCAGCGAGGGGCTGTGATGGGCCAGTGGGGGAGCTTTTCCCAGGGAGGGACCCCCGTCCTTAGGTCTGCCCCGCCCCCAGAGGGAAGGCCTTGCCAGCCTCTGGCCCTGGGCTGCCTGGGTCCCAGCACACGGCGCCTGCAGGAACGAGGATGGAAGGAACCCCTGAGTGAGAGAGCTCCCTCCAGCCCCTGCTCATCTTCCTTTGCCCCCCAGGTTGCTGAGCTTCCCCACAAATGGAGGGGTGCCCACCGGCGGGGGGTGTTGATGGGAGGATCGGGCGTGGGTGGTGCCTAAGTAGTTCTGAAACCTCGGCGCTGAACTCCATCAACAGCCCCAAAGAGGAGCCGAGATCAATGCTCAGCCCTATCGACAAAACCTCTGCAGTAATGCAGATATTTCTCACATTTTTATTGTGTTCATGTATGTTGATTCACAACGGTTGTGTCAATAAAAAAACACCGCACAAAGTCTCACAGTAAAACTGTCACCAAAAATTATTTATTGCTGTGATAACAGCAAATTATACGTTAAAGGAGATTTGTGACCATAGTTCAGACGACGCACCAGAGACCGAGCCGGGTGGCCTCTAGGGGCCCAGGCGAGGGTGGTCCAAACCCTGCAGGGGTGGACAGGGGCCACTGCCCACCGCAGCTGACCACACTCTCCTCTGCTGGGGCTCAGGGCCGCGTCCAGAACAAGGGTCGGGGCGCTGAAGGCCTGGGCAGAGTCCACATCCACCAACGCAGGGGAGAAAGTCTGGGTGCAGGTGCCCGGAAGAGGGAAGAGGACGATTCTCACGAGGTGAGCTAGGAGCGTGTCCTCCAAGGAGGGGACAGGTGGGCCACCTCTTGAACATCAGGGAATGTTCCCTTCCCGGAGAAGGAAGCAGCCCGGGCAAAAGCTTGAAGGCAAATGCCCACCGTGTTCAGGACGCGGGGCAGGACTCCCTCGGCTCCTGTGAAGCAAGGGGCTCGGGCACCCGGGTCCGCAGCACCTTCTGAGCCCCGTCTCCTTTCCCGGGCCGCTCATCTAGTCCATCAAGGGAAGCGGTTTTATGCGTATCTTCCTTGGAAAATTTACTCCCGGGTCTGGTGTTTCATGGGCAAAATATAAATTGTGGAGGTGGCACAAAGGATAAAAGCCAGCTTTTCTTTTAAAATATAAATGTGCCGAGAGGTGCAAAGTGCGGAGGGTGGGGGAGACCCTGGATCATTAGTGGCTCCAGCCCCCCCAGGTGGGGGGGCCCTGGGGGCTTCCCCATCTTCCTTTGCCCCCAGGTTGCTGAGCTTCCCCACAAATGGAGGGTGCCCACCGGCGGGGGGTGTTGATGGGAGGATCGGGCGTGGGTGGTGCCTAAGTAGTTCTGAAACCTCGGCGCTGAACTCCATCAACAGCCCCAAAGAGGAGCCGAGATCAATGCTCAGCCCTATCGACAAAACCTCTGCAGTAATGCAGATATTTCTCACATTTTTATTGTGTTCATGTATGTTGATTCACAACGGTTGTGTCAATAAAAAAACACCGCACAAAGTCTCACAGTAAAACTGTCACCAAAAATTATTTATTGCTGTGATAACAGCAAATTATACGTTAAAGGAGATTTGTGACCATAGTTCAGACGACGCACCAGAGACCGAGCCGGGTGGCCTCTAGGGGCCCAGGCGAGGGTGGTCCAAACCCTGCAGGGGTGGACAGGGGCCACTGCCCACCGCAGCTGACCACACTCTCCTCTGCTGGGGCTCAGGGCCGCGTCCAGAACAAGGGTCAGGGCGCTGAAGGCCTGGGCAGAGTCCACATCCACCAACGCAGGGGAGAAAGTCTGGGTGCAGGTGCCCGGAAGAGGGAAGAGGACGATTCTCACGAGGTGAGCTAGGAGCGTGTCCTCCAAGGAGGGGACAGGTGGGCCACCTCTTGAACATCAGGGAATGTTCCCTTCCCGGAGAAGGAAGCAGCCCGGGCAAAAGCTTGAAGGCAAATGCCCACCGTGTTCAGGACGCGGGGCAGGACTCCCTCGGCTCCTGTGAAGCAAGGGGCTCGGGCACCCGGGTCCGCAGCACCTTCTGAGCCCCGTCTCCTTTCCCGGGCCGCTCATCTAGTCCATCAAGGGAAGCGGTTTTATGCGTATCTTCCTTGGAAAATTTACTCCCGGGTCTGGTGTTTCATGGGCAAAATATAAATTGTGGAGGTGGCACAAAGGATAAAAGCCAGCTTTTCTTTTAAAATATAAATGTGCCGAGAGGTGCAAAGTGCGGAGGGTGGGGGAGACCCTGGATCATTAGTGGCTCCTGCTCGTCTCCCCTGCCGTAATTGGTGGGCGGAGCGGCGCGGGTTGCGGTGGGCGGCTGGGGAGGGCGGGTAAGAGGCCCCAGAGGCAGGGGAATTGGCGGGGAGGGGACCGTGGGAGGGGGCGACCTCTCTAGAGCCGCGTTTGCTATTTTGGGCAGTTAACAAGGGGCAGGGATCATCTTCTCCTCCCCTGGAATGTCTGCTTGGGGGTCAGAAATGTGTATTTACACCAGTTGGTTGGGCAAATGGGAAATTCGAACGCCTTTTTAAAAAGAATGAGTGGAAGATTTCTGCTCCGTCCTGGCAGCCCTTTCCCTGCACATCTTTCTCTTTATGCGGTTTTGTCTCAGTGATTTGAGCATGTTCTAATTTTGTCATTCAAGCCATCTGACTTTCACTGCTCTATACAAACAAAACCTAATTTAGTCTGAGATGTTTTAAGTCATAACAATGACGGATGGCCAGGGTTCAGGTGTGGTGGAATATTTAAATACCTAGTCTATATTTTTCTGATATAAAGACAGGCAGCTTTTTGTACTCTGATTAATTATGATTTTGCATTTCAGAAAAAAAAAATAGCTTTTTCTATTCTACATTATTAATTGGTTATTTAATTAGGAATTCTCCAAGCTTCAGATGTTGGGAAGCTAAATCTGTGAGTGGGTTTAAAAAAAGCCGAGCTCCATCCTGTTGCCTTTTTGTATCTTATGAAGGTCACAATAAGACGTGATTGTTTGGCATAGCGGCAGTGAATTATGCCACCCAGACAAGCTTTTAACCTATGTGCCTTCACTCTGAGTGAGACACACGGGCATGTGCTCTCTTTAAACCGTTCTCTATTGAAGAGGATTCAATCACCATAATGAATCTGAGGCCAGGCAGCAATCTTCCGCACTGAAAGAATTTCTAAAAGATTGTAGAATTTGTAAAACGAACAGCTCGCAGACTAAATGGTTGTGTGGGTGAATCAATTATGGCAAGGCCCCGAGTAGTCATAATATTTAGTACATATCATAGAGTGTTTCAGGTACAATAAGATATGCTCGTTTTTCCCTCTTCCTGCTGGAAGTGGTCCCGGATGTCTGCCAACAGCCCCAATGGATCCGTGGCATCCCATGAGAGCAGGGTCAAGCCAGCCACCTCCATGCACGGACGGTCATGGTCCACCCAGGTGCAGGCACGGGCAAACGCCTGGCAAGGAGGAGGCTGGCATCTGGAGAGGCAAGGGGGTGACCGAGGCGGCCCCCGTCCCATCACCTGCCTTACTCACCCACGAGATGCTAAGTTGCCCGGTCTCTTTTTGGAGAGCCTGGTTTTGAACGTTTCCTTATTAATACAATAATTATTTTCCCTGACAGCACCATTTATAACCATCTACTCTGTGTCCAACCAGCCCTGTTTTCATTAATCAGTGATTTGAGCATGTTCTAATTTTGTCATTCAAGCCATCTGACTTTCACTGCTCTATACAAACAAAACCTAATTTAGTCTGAGATGTTTTAAGTCATAACAATGACGGATGGCCAGGGTTCAGGTGTGGTGGAATATTTAAATACCTAGTCTATATTTTTCTGATATAAAGACAGGCAGCTTTTTGTACTCTGATTAATTATGATTTTGCATTTCAGAAAAAAAAAATAGCTTTTTCTATTCTACATTATTAATTGGTTATTTAATTAGGAATTCTCCAAGCTTCAGATGTTGGGAAGCTAAATCTGTGAGTGGGTTTAAAAAAAGCCGAGCTCCATCCTGTTGCCTTTTTGTATCTTATGAAGGTCACAATAAGACGTGATTGTTTGGCATAGCGGCAGTGAATTATGCCACCCAGACAAGCTTTTAACCTATGTGCCTTCACTCTGAGTGAGACACACGGGCATGTGCTCTCTTTAAACCGTTCTCTATTGAAGAGGATTCAATCACCATAATGAATCTGAGGCCAGGCAGCAATCTTCCGCACTGAAAGAATTTCTAAAAGATTGTAGAATTTGTAAAACGAACAGCTCGCAGACTAAATGGTTGTGTGGGTGAATCAATTATGGCAAGGCCCCGAGTAGTCATAATATTTAGTACATATCATAGAGTGTTTCAGGTACAATAAGATATGCTCGTTTTTCCCTCTTCCTGCTGGAAGTGGTCCCGGATGTCTGCCAACAGCCCCAATGGATCCGTGGCATCCCATGAGAGCAGGGTCAAGCCAGCCACCTCCATGCACGGACGGTCATGGTCCACCCAGGTGCAGGCACGGGCAAACGCCTGGCAAGGAGGAGGCTGGCATCTGGAGAGGCAAGGGGGTGACCGAGGCGGCCCCCGTCCCATCACCTGCCTTACTCACCCACGAGATGCTAAGTTGCCCGGTCTCTTTTTGGAGAGCCTGGTTTTGAACGTTTCCTTATTAATACAATAATTATTTTTCCCTGACAGCACCATTTATAACCATCTACTCTGTGTCCAACCAGCCCTGTTTTCATTAATCAGTGGACGTGGAGATGACTGTCACCACCTCTCTGGATTATGACTTATCGGCCTCGTGCAGGCTCCTTTTGAGTGGACACAAATCAGGTGCAGATGGAGCCTTTTTTGGCTCCTAGTGGGGAAGCTTCTTGCACACAGGCAGGCCTGGGTATTGTCCACAGACTCTTCTGTTTCAGGGAAGGGCATCCTGGGAATCCACAAGAAAGATGGTCCCACCTTGCTTTAAATACTGTGGGTCAGGCAGTGCCCGCCTCGAGCACAGTGGGGAAGGCCTGGGGGCCCAAGGGGACCTTACAGACTTCATGGGGTCATCTGGGCAAGAGTCTCAGCAGATGGACTACTACAGCGAGCCTACAAGGCCGCAGGCATGATCAAGGTGGCTGTCGCAGGGATTCAGGCTGGGGCAGGGCCCTACGTGAGCTGCCCTGGAATGAAGCTGAGGGGCCCTCCAAGGGGTCCAGGTTTCCGTCAGCATGCAGCAGCCCTCTCCTCTGTGAGCATGCTGCCCCAGCAGGCTCTCACAGCACACGCACCGGCTTCTCAAAGCCCTGGAGGTGGCGCTGTTCCACATTCCCATGAGGTATGCTCGCTGGACACACCGTGTCCCCTTGAGAAGCCACGATGCTGCCTCTACGGGCTGGGAACACGTGTTCTGCTGTGAGGAGCATTCGCCCAGCCTTGCCTCTATGGCTGCGTGTTTGTCACAAACACCCTGACGCCAGGAGGGGCTCACCATTCTCAGCTGGAATGCAGATTCAAAGAAAATTCCTCATGTAGCTTTTTTTTTTTTTTTTAATTTATTTAGAGGGGGCGGGTTGGGGAAGGAGGAGGACGGGCGGGCCACTTCCATTGGTTTTTCATTTATTCAGTTTCATCCATCTTCGTTCTTCGGCCCGTGTGGGCCTGCCATCGTGGCGGCCTCTGTTGTCGCAGAGCACCGGCTCTGGGCACATGCACTCCAGAGCTCTGGCTCGGTAATTGGACACATCAGTCCAGCTGCTCCATGGCACGTGGGATCTTCCCAGGCCAGGGATTGAACCGGCGCCCCTTGTACTGCAAGGTGGTGTCCTTACCCACTGGACCACCAGGAAAGCCCCTCACATAGTTTTAACTCCATGTAGATCTTTCCTCTAGTGACCTTCCCATTGGGGCCCCTTTGCTGAAATGGAACAGAGTTAACTGACTTAAAAGGAAGGCTGCCAGGAGCTGCCGAGCCGAGCCTCGAGCCTGGGTCTTGGAGCTCTTTCCTCCTCCTCCCCACAGAGCGTCTCCTCGCTAGGTACTTCCCCTAAACCAGTTCCTCCCTGGATCACCCATGACTCTTCTCCAATGGCGAGCCCATGCTATCCTCCCAAATAGGCCCAGGAGAAAGCTCCCTAACTAACTTGCTCAAGCAGTGGTAAGTGGACCAGACCTTCCATTCCTAAAACATCTTCTCAGCTCAGTTCTCAGCTGCCTCATTCTCACCATCCGCTGAAGGAAATGGATATAAACAGAAGCTATATGGCAAAAAGATCTGTGGATAGAGAGGATCAAGTCCCTAGGAAGAAATCTAACTAAAGGTTTGTAACTTACACAAGAAAACTTGATTAACAGCTGTTAGAGAAGTCGTAACAAAATAGAAGGATATACCATACTCATGGATAGGAAAGTTTAACAGTATATACAGATGTCCATTTTCCCCAAATGGGTCTATTGATTTGATATTTCCCAAAAAAAAAGGAATATGTCCCCTTGAGAAGCCACGATGCTGCCTCTACGGGCTGGGAACACGTGTTCTGCTGTGAGGAGCATTCGCCCAGCCTTGCCTCTATGGCTGCGTGTTTGTCACAAACACCCTGACGCCAGGAGGGGCTCACCATTCTCAGCTGGAATGCAGATTCAAAGAAAATTCCTCATGTAGCTTTTTTTCTTTAAGATTTATTTAGGGGGGGCGGGTTGGGGAAGGAGGAGGATGGGCGGGCCACTTCCATTGGTTTTTCATTTATTCAGTTTCATCCATCTTCGTTCTTCGGCCCGTGTGGGCCTGCCATCGTGGCGGCCTCTGTTGTCGCAGAGCACCGGCTCTGGGCACATGCACTCCAGAGCTCTGGCTCGGTAATTGGACACATCAGTCCAGCTGCTCCATGGCACGTGGGATCTTCCCAGGCCAGGGATTGAACCGGCGCCCCTTGTACTGCAAGGTGGTGTCCTTACCCACTGGACCACTAGGAAAGCCCCTCACATAGTTTTAACTCCATGTAGATCTTTCCTCTAGTGACCTTCCCATTGGGGCCCCTTTGCTGAAATGGAACAGAGTTAACTGACTTAAAAGGAAGGCTGCCAGGAGCTGCCGAGCCGAGCCTCGAGCCTGGGTCTTGGAGCTCTTTCCTCCTCCTCCCCACAGAGCGTCTCCTCGCTAGGTACTTCCCCTAAACCAGTTCCTCCCTGGATCACCCATGACTCTTCTCCAATGGCGAGCCCATGCTATCCTCCCAAATAGGCCCAGGAGAAAGCTCCCTAACTAACTTGCTCAAGCAGTGGTAAGTGGACCAGACCTTCCATTCCTAAAACATCTTCTCAGCTCAGTTCTCAGCTGCCTCATTCTCACCATCCGCTGAAGGAAATGGATATAAACAGAAGCTATATGGCAAAAAGATCTGTGGATAGAGAGGATCAAGTCCCTAGGAAGAAATCTAACTAAAGGTTTGTAACTTACACAAGAAAACTTGATTAACAGCTGTTAGAGAAGTCGTAACAAAATAGAAGGATATACCATACTCATGGATAGGAAAGTTTAACAGTATATACAGATGTCCATTTTCCCCAAATGGGTCTATTGATTTGATATTATTCCATTCAAAGCTGCAACACGGATTTCAAAGAAACTTGTTAAATGATAGGAAGATTAACAAGCCAAGAATAATCCAGATACTTCTGAAGATGACAAGCAGAGAGGAAGGGTTTGATCGACCTTGAGTCAGCACCTAGTATAAAGCTGTGGTAATTAGGCAATGTGGTACTAGTGAAAGGAAAAATAAACCTACCAGAGAAATAGTCCAGAAACAGGATCTTACACTCAGGTATATGACAGGACTATGTCAGAAGAGCACAGAGAAAAGAACCTGCTCAATACATGAAGTTGAAAAAAAACGATTAACCATTTGGAAAAACAAGAAATTGTACCTTCTCCTCACACCATGTTGGGAAACCAAGTCCAGATGGATTAAAGACTTAAATGTTAAAACTTTAAACTTCTTAGTAGAAAATATGTCTAAATATTATTTAGACTTTGGGGTAAGAATAGATTTCCTTAAAGAAACATCAATGACCATAAAGAATAAAATGAATACTTTTGACTATATTAAATTAAGAATTTTATATTTATCAAAAGCTATCTCTGATTGTGCAACATAGGAAATATAGCCAATATTCTATAGTAGCTATAGAATATAGTTCTATAGAATATAGATTCATAAAAATTATGAATCATTATATTGTACATCTGTAAATTGTATACTATTGTTTACTAATTATACTTCAATTAAAAAAGGATGCCTTGGGCTTCCCTGGTGGTCCATTGGGTAAGGACACCGCCTCGCTGTGCAAGGGGTGCTGGTTCAATCCCTGGCCAGGGAAAATCCCACGTGCCACGGAGCAGCTGGATCGATGTGTCCAATTACCGAGCCAGAGCTCTGAAGCATATGCACCCAGAGTCAGTGCTCTGCAGCGACAGAGGCCACTGCGATGGAAGGCCCACACAGGTCAAAAAAACAAAGATGGATGAAAATAGATAAATGAAAGACCAACAGAAGTAGCCCCCAAAAAAGGATGCCTCTAAAAGTAAAACGACAATGTTTATAATACATATAAATGACAAAAACTTAATATCACAAATGTACTGAATCAATAAGAACAGTAGAAGCAACCCAATGGAAAAATAGGCAAGGGGCATAAATAGGCAGTTCACAGACAAGTAAATAAATATGACTATAAGAGAAAATGGTATTCACTGAATGAGTGTGTTCTTCCACAATTAATAGGTTGAGGCCCTCATCCTCAGTGTGAAGATACTTGGACTCTGGGTGGTAATTAGATCATGAGAGTAGACCCTCTTCCTAAGGGGATGAGTGCCCTTATAAGAAAAAACATGAGAGAAATGATCTCTTGCTCTACCATGTACAGAGACAGCAAGAAGGCAGCCATCTGTAAACCAGGAAGGAGGCCTTCACCAGGAGCTGGATCTGCCAGTGCCTTGATCTTGGACTTGGCAGCCTCCAGAACTGTGAGGAATCAATGTTGTCTCAGCCAGCCTGCCCGTGGTATTTGTTATGGCAGCCTGCGTAGACTCAGGTGGACCAATATTATTGGTGATCAGGGATATACAATCAAGACGCAACAAGGGACCACTTTATACCTACTTGATTAACAAATAGTACCAGTCCAATAATACCAAGTGTTGGAGAGGATGTGGATTCACATACATTATTGGTGAGGCAGTTGCTCCAGAGAAATGCTTTGGAATTACCTCCTAATGTTGAATATTCACAGTAATTCTACTCATTGATATGTATACCCAAGAGAGACTCACGAAAGAATGTTTTTAGGGTTTCCTTGGAGGCCCAGTGGGTAAGGAGTCCGCCTTGCAGTGCAAGGGGCACCAGTCCAGTCCCTGGCCTGGGAAGATCCCACGTGCCGCGGAGCAGCTGGACTGATGTGTCCAATTACCGAGCCGGAGCTCTGGAGCACATGTGCCCAGAGCCAGTGCTCTGCAGCGACAGACGCCACCGCGATGGGAGGCCCACAGGAGCCAAAGAACGAAGACGAATGAAAATAGAGAAATGAAAGACCAATAGAAGTGGCCTGCCCACTCCTCTCCCTCCCCAACCCGACCCCTGCCCAAAGTAAATAAATAAATAAATCTTTAAAAAAAAAAAAAATAAAATGTTTTTAGAGGCACTGCTCACAGTACCACGACCCCAGAAACAATCCAAACACTCGTCACAGGAGAGGGGGAGGACTAGCTAGCATTTTCACGCAATGGAACACCCTTCAGGAACACCACACATGGGTAAACGACATTGAGGTACAACGATATGGAAGAATCTCAGCAGAAATTACAAAAGCTAAGCCACAAAACACTCAGTACAGGATGGTACCCTTTGAAACTTAGAAATAACTAAATTAAAATATATGTCTTTATGAATACAATGTAGACACAATGAAATATATATATATATAAAAAGCAAGGGAATAAACTGAATTGAGAGAATTATACAGGGAGGTGGGAATATGGGCGAAGCATAGATTATTGTCAAATGCTTAGTGTGTATTTTGGATAGTGGGCTCATGTTACTAAAAAATATCACTTAAATAATTATACCACACATGGGCCTCAGACTGTGAGGAATCAATGTTGTCTCAGCCAGCCTGCCCGTGGTATTTGTTATGGCAGCCTGCGTAGACTCAGGTGGACCAATATTATTGGTGATCAGGGATATACAATCAAGACGCAACAAGGGACCACTTTATACCTACTTGATTAACAAATAGTACCAGTCCAATAATACCAAGTGTTGGAGAGGATGTGGATTCACATACATTATTGGTGAGGCAGTTGCTCCAGAGAAATGCTTTGGAATTACCTCCTAATGTTGAATATTCACAGTAATTCTACTCATTGATATGTATACCCAAGAGAGACTCACGAAAGAATGTTTTTAGGGCTTCCCCTAGCGGTCCAGTGGGTAAGGACACTGCCTTGCAGTGCAAGGGGCGCCGGTTCGAGCCCTGGCCTGGGAAGATCCCACGTGCCGCGGAGCAGCTGGACTGATGTGTCCAATTACCGAGCCGGAGCTCTGGAGCACATGTGCCCAGAGCCAGTGCTCTGCAGCGACAGACGCCACCGCGATGGGAGGCCCACAGGAGCCAAAGAACGAAGACGAATGAAAATAGAGAAATGAAAGACCAATAGAAGTGGCCTGCCCACTCCTCTCCCTCCCCAACCCGACCCCTGCCCAAAGTAAATAAATAAATAAATCTTTAAAAAAAAAAAAAAAAAAGAATGTTTTTAGAGGCACTGCTCACAGTACCACGACCCCAGAAACAATCCAAACACTCGTCACAGGAGAGGGGGAGGACTAGCTAGCATTTTCACGCAATGGAACACCCTTCAGGAACACCACACATGGGTAAACGACATTGAGGTACAACGATATGGAAGAATCTCAGCAGAAATTACAAAAGCTAAGCCACAAAACACTCAGTACAGGATGGTACCCTTTGAAACTTAGAAATAACTAAATTAAAATATATGTCTTTATGAATACAATGTAGACACAATGAAATATATATATATATAAAAAGCAAGGGAATAAACTGAATTGAGAGAATTATACAGGGAGGTGGGAATATGGGCGAAGCATAGATTATTGTCAAATGCTTAGTGTGTATTTTGGATAGTGGGCTCATGTTACTAAAAAATATCACTTAAATAATTATACCACACATGGGCCATGCAGAGTCCACATCAAGCCATGTACAAATCAAGGATTATGATATATCCATTCTAGGCACTCAGGTGAAATTTTGTATCCTTTGACCCAAAAATTCCTCTTCTAGGAATTCATCCTAAGGAACATAATCAGATACACGTGCAAAGAGCTGTGTACAAGGCTGTTTAGGACCAAATTGTTTCTAATAGCAGAAAGCTAGAAAAGACACTAATGTCCAACGATAGGGGGTTAGATGAATCATTATCATACAATGGAACACTAAAGAAATTTTGAAAAGTAAGTTGAAATGTCGTGCATACATAAGTATACCATGGAGAGAAGACTAAAATGAAATGCAGCAGAATAACTGCAAAAACTACAACTCTGATAGCATGCTGAGATTATATGACTTTTTAAACTGAAGTGTGGTAGTGTTCAGGTTATTCTGTAATTTTAGATGGTAAATTTAAGAGTTAATATTGGTACCACTGCTGGAGTATCAAGTTGGAAAGAAAACAAGCCTTTTTTTCAGATACTGAAAGAATTATTTCCTGATATGGGCAAGGACAACACTTCTTATCATTTTAATTGTTTATATTCTATATATTAAAATTTAAAAATTATGTTTACTGTTGAAACTTGGGGAAGGCATAGGAAAGTATAAATACCCCAGAATCCCTTTAACATGGACGTTCTTCCTTTTAGTCTTCCTCATTGCTACTGTGATGGTTAAATTCGTGCATCAGCTTGCAAGGCTATGGTCACTTATTGGTCAAACCCCAGTCTACATGTTGTTTTGAAGGTATTTTTTAGACGCAATTAACTTTTCAATCAGTGGATTTTCAGTAAAGCAGATTATGCTCCATTATGTGGGTGGGACTCATCCAATCAGTTGAAAGTCTTAAAAGAGAAGACTGAGGTCTCCCAAGGAAGAAGAAATTCTGCCTCCAGACAGCCCTCAGACTGGAGCTGCAACCTCAGCTCTTCCCTGGGCCTCTGGTCTGCTGGTCTGCAGACTTTGCCCAGCCCCCACAATGGCCTGAGCCAGCTCCTTAAAATAAAACTCTCTCTTTCCCTCTTGCTCACAGTTTACACACACATGTGTGTCCTGTAACCTGATTTACCTTTTAAAGAAATGAAAATGTAAAAAGTGAAACTATAGAAGTGCCAGATTCCCTGGTGGCTGCTGAAGAATCTGCCAGCAGTGTGGGAGACCTGGGTTCTGTCCTGGGCTTGGGAAGATCCCCTGGAGGAGGGCATGGCAACCCACTCTGCGATTCTTGCCTGGAGAATCTCCATGAACAAAGGGGCCTGGCGGGCTACAGTCCATGGGGCCGCAAAGAGTCAGACACGACTGACTAAGCACAGCACATATGTGCATGTACATGTGTGTATACGTACATCCTATGGGTTCTGTTTCTCTGGAAGACCCTAATACAATCACCTATAGCTACATGTAGATCTTTTTCACACAATAGAGTATTCATATCCTGGTTTCATATAGTCTTGAATACATCATGAGCATTAACCAATGCTATCTGTTCTCTAAGTCTTTTAAAAACTATTTTAATAGCCATATAGTTTTATTTTATTCTTAGCCAATTCCTTATTATTAAGGCACTTGAATCTCCCCAGTATTTCACTAGTATATGAAATGTAACTAGCAGGCTGGAGATATTATCTCTATATCTCTAATTCAACTATTTTTTTTTTTTTTTGCCTTAAGTCATCATTTATTTTTCATCCATCTTTATTCTTTGGCCTGTGCAGGCCTCCCGACACAGTGGCCTCTCTTGTTGCAGAGCACCGGCTCTGGGCACATGTGCTCCACAGCCCTGGCTCCTAATTGGACACACCCATTCAGCTGCTCTGTGGCACATGGGATCTTCCCTGGCCAGGGATCAAACCGGTGCCCCTTGCACTGCAACGCAGACTCTTTACCCACTGGACCACCAGGGAAGCCCTGATTCAACTATTTCTGAAAATGTGGTTGAAAAGATGCTGGACTTCGCAGGCAGCAGCCAGGGTTCTAGAAGTGGTTTACCCGCCTTGAGCTGAGGGAGCTTCTTCACCCCTCTGGCTTCAACAGGATGACTTATGTGACTTCCACAGGCCTTTCCAGCCCCTAGTTTCACGACTCCAGGGGAGCGGGGGCAGAAGCAGGCCTGGGCTGGGGTCTGGAGGCAGAAGCAGGAACACTGGGTCCTGCCCAGCATGTGCACACTTCCTGAGTGTGGCAGCAGGGAGCTCGGCTGCCTCCCTGGTTTCCAGGGCCACTCCCGTCCACACCCCTCCCCCTGCTCCTGCCGCTCCTTCACTTGGTGGCCCCTCTTCACCCCGCCACCCTCGCTGGATGGTGACGGTGGAGCCTCTCCTGTGCTCCCCCTGCCCACAGCGGTTCACAAGCAAATCCGACCATTCTGTCTATAAAAATGTATATTCAGTGTGTCCCTTTCTCTCCACCTCTGTGGCTGCCGCCAGCATCTCACTGAGTCTCCTAGCCTCTCTGCTTCCATGCTTGGCCGCCTACAACCAATTCTGAAGGGAGTGGACCCAGTGCTTTTTCTCCAAAGGTAAGTCAGGCTCAGTCCCTCGCCTGCTCAGAACCCTCAGGGACTTCCCACTGCCCTGAGAACCACACCCTTGATGACCAGCCTGGCCCTGGGGACTCTGAGTACCTGGGGTCTCTGTCAGCCTTGGGTCCCAAGCTGCAACCCCACAGAACACCCCCAGGCGCTCCTGCCCATGGCTCACTCCCACTCATCATTTGGATCTGGTGACTACTGCCCATTAGAGAGGCCTCCGGACACCCAGCCCCACCCAATAATCCTCCAGGCCCATTCTGTGCTTATGTTCTTTGTCTTTCTCACTAGACTCAAGTTTCATGAAGGCAGTGACCAGATGTGTCTTGCTCTATCATACTGTCTCCAAAAGCTACCACGTAATAGAGGCTCAGTGAAGACTAAACAAATGAACTATAGGGACCCCCAGCCTGGAGAAGCAGCACACCCCCAACAAGGCAGGAGAGTCGCATATGCTGGCTCCTGCCTCAAACTGGCTCCCCCACCTCTAGATGTCTGGACTTCTTTCTGCCTGCGGGGCCTTCACAAAGGAGGGGAAGAACACCAGGGCACTCACGGCACTGCCCAGCAACTAGAAGATGGCCAACGCAAAAGGGTGTCTTGGTTAGAGGAGGTGAATGGCACTAACCTTTTCCTAAAAACCTCTTGTTTCCCCCACGGCTGCCCTTTCCTCCCTCCCACAGGACCTAATGAGCTGCACACGGCAGGTGCCATGGTTTCATCCATCACACGAGGCAGGGAGGGAAGGGGAGCTGTACAGCCTGGTTTGGGGATCTCTGGGCCCTGGTGGCCAGCCTCTGGCAAGGCGGTGGGGTAGGGCTGAGGGGGAAGGGGAGGTGATAACCATGCAGTGGTCCAGATTTCTGAAATTCAATCACCTGGAAGAAAAGGAGGTATGTGAGTTGCTTGTCCATCCACAGAATCTAGGCATTCTAACCAGGTGACCCATACATTCCCTTCCTGCCCAATGTCAAATGCAAGTGGGAAGGAGTTAAGTCTGTGACGCTAGGCCCTTGGGAAAGACCTTTTCTCATTGGAGCCTCCATTCACTTGGAGGTCTTCTGGGTCTGCAGCCCACCAGTCCACCAAGAGAATGTGATGGAAGAGAAAAAGGCAAGACCACTCAGTCAAGGATACAGAACCAAAGCGAACTTGCAAAGGACAAAGGAAACTTGTGCTCACTCCACAGAGGAAGATGACATGGATCACCTTCCAGCCGGCACACCCATTCATCTCAACCCTGCCGCCTTCTACCTGGTGCTGCCGGATCTCTGCAGCGAGGCCGGGGCTGCGGAGATAGGACAACAGGCCCCAGGATGTCAGCCAGGCAGGGGTGGAGCTGCAATGGGACGCCCGCACATCAAAGGGCACGCTCTTGGAGATCACCAGGATCAGGGTTCGGTGAAAAAGAGGTTATGTCCAGTGAAGGAGCCAGTCCATGCTTCCAACGCGTGATGTTCCCCTGAATGCTCTCCAGCCTTCTCTCTGGCAATGTCCCCCCTGGACATGGAAATGAGATTCCCCCCAAAGACCACGTGTCAGATAACCTTTTCTAAGGAAGCTGCCGGTCACCACCTCACGCTTCCTACCTCTGAAAGGGAACCTTCTCCTGAGGAATTCCTGACGCGCCTGCGCTGGTGGCCTGTGCCACCGGCCCCTCAGCACGGAGAACACAGGCTCTTCACCCCACACGCACATGACATACATTTTTTTATGGGGCGCTTTGGCGGTCTCCTGATTGTGCAGCCGTGCAGCCTGCTGATGAGGTTTGCTGTTGACATTTCAACATTAGCTGGCTTTTGTCAATCGTGGCAGCCTAAGAAATTCTATCTTAAGGGCTGCTCTTTATGAAATTTGCAAGATCCAAAACTGTGACTGGTAAAGAGTCTCCTTTCCCTTTGCAAACGCATAAATACTGGTCAGCAACTCTAAAGCAATTAAAATAGGTTCTAAATTTAAACAGAAAAGGAAATTGCCCAAGGGCTCACATGGATTGGGGTATCCTACATTTGGCCTTGGGAAACATTTCCCCAATATTTCCCAAGAGGTTTATTAGCAGCTCTTTGGTGGGGGTGAGAGTGAGGCAAGAAGGCGCAGCCGGGGAGAAAGCCGAGGCAAGAACGTTTACATGAGCCTTCTTGTTCTATGTTGGACCAAACTTTGCCACAGAATCGTCTCTGCAACTCTTTTATGTGCTATTGGTGACATAATTCCTTGTTTTTTTCACCAGCCATTATATATGATAAATAAAACAATGCTCTGAAAACACTGAGCTCTCTCATCAATGTCATTGTGAAAAGGGCCCAGATAAATGAGTCCTGGAATCAAAGGCAGATGACATGGCTGACCATGTATCATCTTCTATGTATTGAACGTAGTCTTTGTAAAGATAGAGCGGTAATAAAAAGTGGTATTGTGTGCTCTGAAAGGCTGTGTGGGTCTGTGCATGACTAATCTGTCTTTCTGCATTATTTTATTCAATCTTCTCTGACTTTATGCCTTTGACATTTTTGCTACACTCAGTAAATTTGAGTGAATAGGCAATTTTAAAGAATTTTTATAGGGCTTCAGAGAAGTCATATGCAGACAGTATCTTTGTTCAAATTTAACAGTTTAAATATTTCCTTTGTCTAGGGTGCAGAATAATCCTTAGACAAAAAAAAATATGAAAGAATGCTTTAGCCTTAAGATTTTAAAAACGTTTCTTAAAACAGTTCCAATTATTAAAAACAAGAAAAAATAGAAAACAAGCTTATAATCAAGGAGTTACTCAACTTTGCCTGTTTTATTATTAAAAACAGGAGGCTGGCCTCTTTCTGCAGATGAAGGTGTTCCTTCTTCTTCCAAAATCCAGAGATACAGAAGATGCAATTAAAAGAGATTATTTTGAATCTAGAGTTCAAAACGGCCTCGTTTGATATCACCCACTTTTTCTGACATCGTATGGCAGGGGTACTTGTCTCTAAGGAAATAATGGCTTCCTAGCATGTCTTTATTTATTTATTTATTTTTTAAAGATTTATTTATTTATTTATTTTGGGTGGGGGTCGGGTTGGGGAAGGAGGGGAGCGGGCGGGCCACTTCTATTGGTCTTTCATTTCTCTATTTTCATCCATCTTTGTTCTTTGGCTCCTGTGGGCCTCCCATCGCAGTGGCCTCTGTTGTTGCAGAATACCGGCTCTGGGCGCATGCGCTCCAGAGCTCTGGCTCGGTAATTGGACACATGAGTCCAGCCGCTCCGCGGCACGTGGGATCTTCCCAGGCCAGGGATCAAACCAGCGCCCCTTGCACTGCAAGGCGGTGTCCTTACCCACTGGACCACCAGGAGAAGCCCCCTAACACGTCTTTAATTTACTATGTACCTTGTTATCAGTTCATTATCTAATCTATAACATTAATTTACTTGAGCACTTTAGATATTCTCCAACACGGAGAGGTATGCAATATGAAATATAAAATAACCACCTGGGGCTTCCCTGGTGGTCCAATGGGTGAAGAGTCGCCTTTCAGTGCAAGGGACAATGGTTCGATCCCTGGCTCGGGAAGATTCCATGTGCCGCAGAGCAGCTGGACCGGTGTGTCCAATTACAAGCCAGCGCTCTGGAGCGCATGCACCCAGAGCCGGAGCCCTGCAGTGAGAGAGGCCACTGCAATGGGAGGCCCACACAGGCCAAGAACATAGATGGATTAAAATAAATAAAAACCAAAAACCAAATTTTTAAAAATTATCTCCTTTGTCTAGGGTGCAGAATAATCCTTAGACAAAAAAATATGAAAGAATGCTTTAGCCTTAAGATTTTAAAACGTTTCTTAAAACAGTTCCAATTATTAAAAACAAGAAAAAATAGAAAACAAGCTTATAATCAAGGAGTTACTCAACTTTGCCTGTTTTATTATTAAAAACAGGAGGCTGGCCTCTTTCTGCAGATGAAGGTGTTCCTTCTTCTTCCAAAATCCAGAGATACAGAAGATGCAATTAAAAGAGATTATTTTGAATCTAGAGTTCAAAACGGCCTCGTTTGATATCACCCACTTTTTCTGACATCGTATGGCAGGGGTACTTGTCTCTAAGGAAATAATGGCTTCCTAGCATGTCTTTATTTATTTATTTATTTTTTAAAGATTTATTTATTTATTTATTTTGGGTGGGGGTCGGGTTGGGGAAGGAGGGGAGCGGGCGGGCCACTTCTATTGGTCTTTCATTTCTCTATTTTCATCCATCTTTGTTCTTTGGCTCCTGTGGGCCTCCCATCGCAGTGGCCTCTGTTGTTGCAGAATACCGGCTCTGGGCGCATGCGCTCCAGAGCTCTGGCTCGGTAATTGGACACATGAGTCCAGCCGCTCCGCGGCACATGGGATCTTCCCAGGCCAGGGATTGAACCAGCGCCCCTTGCACTGCAAGGCGGTGTCCTTACCCACTGGACCACCAGGAGAAGCCCCCTAACACGTCTTTAATTTACTATGTACCTTGTTATCAGTTCATTATCTAATCTATAACATTAATTTACTTGAGCACTTTAGATATTCTCCAACACGGAGAGGTATGCAATATGAAATATAAAATAACCACCTGGGGCTTCCCTGGTGGTCCAATGGGTGAAGAGTCGCCTTTCAGTGCAAGGGACAATGGTTCGATCCCTGGCTCGGGAAGATTCCATGTGCCGCAGAGCAGCTGGACCGGTGTGTCCAATTACAAGCCAGCGCTCTGGAGCGCATGCACCCAGAGCCGGAGCCCTGCAATGAGAGAGGCCACTGCAATGGGAGGCCCACACAGGCCAAGAACATAGATGGATGAAAAATAAATAAAAAACCAATAAAAAGAGGCCAAATTTTTAAAAAATTATCTCCTTTGCTAAACTGGGCAGACGTCCTTACCTGAAGTATACCACACCATCCATTTCGGGAACATCACTCGCTTCTGCTTAGGCTATCCAGAGGAAAACTGAGATTGCTTGATAAAATTGTTTGGGTTGGGCTTCCCTGGTGGTCCCGTGGGTAAGGGCTGGGGAGGGAGAGGGTGGGCAGGCCACTTCTATTGGTCTTTCACTTATCTATTTTCATCCATCTTTGTTCTTTGGCCCGTGTGGGCCTCCCATCGCAGTGGCCTCTGTTGTCACAGGGCACCGGCTCTGGGCGCATGCACTCCAGAGCTCTGGCCCGGTAATTGGACACATCGGTCCAGCCGCTCCATGGCACGTGGGATCTTCCCAGGCCAGGGATCGAACCGGCGCCCCTTGCACTGCAAGGTGGTGTCCTTACCCACTGGACCACCAAGGAAGCCCTTATGAATACTTTTAAAAATATTAAACTACTTACAGTAAACCTAAACTTCCGATGAACCTATCCTGGTGGATTCTTACAATTATATTTTACAGTATCTGTAATATCAAAAACATACTCCGGACATTTCATTTTTATGAATCACTCCATAAGCCCACATCCAACAGGGTGACTGAAGACTTTTGCTTAGTAGCTTTGAAGTGCTTTCAAGAAACTTGACTTCAGGATTCCCTCACATAAGAAGTGGGGTATCTGGGGGCAACTGGTGACTACGTGCTCTCACAGCCCGGTGCAGTGGAGCCCTAGGCACGTATTCTGGAGAAGCTGGATCAGTGGCAGAAGGCAATTTCCCCACATACACAGGCAACACTGAAGGCACAGAGCTGTTAATTCTGGTCTCTTGGGGCTTCCCTGGTAGCTCAGCTGGTGAAGAATCCACCTGCCATGCAAGAGACCCTACGATTCCTGCCTGGGTCGGAAAGATCTCCTGGAGAAGAGGTAGGCTATCCATGCCATTCTTGGGCTTTCTTCATGGCTCAGACAGTAAAGAATCCACCTACAATGTGGGAGACTTGGGTTTGATCCTTGAGTTGGGAAGACAGCTTGGAGAAGGCAAGGGCTACCCACTCCAGTATTCTTGCCTAGAGAATTCCATGCCTCATCCATGGGGTCACAAAGAGTTGGACACAACTGAGTGCCTTTCACCTGAGGGACCAGGCCAGCGCACACCCCTGCCCACTGCTTCCATACCTGACCAGAGGTTCACCAGCACCCCACACACAGGCTTGGGGGGATGGCCCTATTTAGATCCCTACAAGGGGGCAGCAGGGAAAAATGGTACTCTGGTTCCTTGAAGGCATGTAGAGGAGGGGTGCCTTCAGGTTCTCCTCAGAAAGCAAGAGCCTTCCTACGATGGCCCAGAAACCCAGGAGCCTGGCCACGGCTCACATACAACAAATGAAACCATCGGTCACAAGCAGCTCTACAATGGCCCACAACCTTCCACGCACACAGAGTGGAAGACAGCTTACATCTCACTGAAAACACGAGGTAATAAATACACAAGTAAGGTTCCCAACGCTTCTGTAATCATCCAGCAGAGAAGGCGATCTGGATGCATCATGTCTGGGTTTGTGACTTCTGCCTTGTAAATGGATAAACATTTCACATCTCCACGAAAGACTGAAACATGATTCCCCTATCTTTTTTTCATAGCAGACACAAACAAATACTACTTTCTATCACTGCAAAGCACTTGATGTACGTTCATTAAAATGAAAGATTTTAGAGAGCCCCCAAATGTAGAATATGATTCATGTAGAGATCCCCGATAACAGATGTGGTTTCTATGATTTTTCTGCCACGTGAAAAAAGGGCGAATCCTGCTCCTGCAGGAAGACTGTGTTATCTTCCTCTTTAAGAACCATTTTCATAAAACTGAATAAACAACAAACACATTCATGACTGGCTATGACAGATCTCCATTGATTTATTTGACTCAAATCCTGAGGAAAGGTCTGGATTTCAGGTCTGTTGCTGCACATTTTTATTAAATAATAAAACTTTAAAAATGAAATTGCCCACTCTCTCCAAAATAAATAGAAAATTAAACGTTCTACAACTTACAGAGATCTTACCAATGTGATCAAGCAGGCTGTGGAATTTGCATGTTTAGAGCGAGCTCTGTTCTTAAAAGTGAAAACAGCAGAGGAGAGGCCCTCTTGCCGGTCTGCTTTTTCAGCCCAGCCTGAGTTCTCTATGCTTGAGAGCACCTTATGATGCTGTAACTAACCTCAAACCTGAAACAGCAGGGGGGCAACAAACCTCAGAATACAGCAATGTCATGCTTTACAGGCACTCTCTCAGCAACAGCATGAATGAGGGGGGAAATTGGTTGCCTAGGAAACCCTCTAGTCCTGGTAATTATTACTGTAACTGACTGCACACCCCACCTATAACAGAAATGAATAATAATTTATCACCGCTGACTGGCAGCTTTCGCTCGGTGCCTCTGCTCACCACTGCTACCTACTGGCGTGCAAAATTAGTTACACGCAAATAGTGGGGTTTGCAGACAGAACCACCAGCAGAAAGGACATGTGGAGAAATCTCCCCTCTTCTTCCACCAGGTTCCGAATATAGTTCAAGCAAATTGCGGCTCGATCGATAGAGCAGAAATGAGAAGTGCTTTGTGTTTGTGTATACCATGGGGGCTGAACAATCTAATGGAAGTCGGTCATCTCAATTAAAAGCAATTTCATATTGTGACATGAACGAGACCAAAAAAAGGTACTTAATAAGGTTAACGGAGGCTAAATAATAGCATATATCTTAATAACCTCAAATATATGATTCACAAGCTATTTAATAGTATAGAATTTGATACCAGGCAAAACTGCTATAAATAAAACCCTATCTGGTAGTTTTGATCAATTAAACTACATAATTAACAAAGACGGTTCATTTATCTTAGGTTGTCTAATTTGCAGTACAGTGTTAAAGTACCTCTACTGGAAGACTAGTTTGTTTAGAAATTAGAACATTCGCAGTGATTTACTGGATTTGATTTAAAAGACACAGCAGGAGTTGGCAAAATTCACATATCATGGGGTTAATGTGGGTTCGAATGTAGCTATTTGTAATACAAAAATATTGCATACCAAATACACACATCTGATTTCTTTTAATCCTGGTTCATCTTTTTTCCAGAAGTCGTTACTTTGCTAAAATGAACAACAAACACAGTTGCATTCGCCACTATTAGGATATAGAAATCTGCCATTTTCAAATTCCAAAGCAAGAGGATGCTGCTTGGGTAGCGAATCCAGTACTGGTTCCTGGGACGTCAACTGACTGCTAGGTTCTCCAACCCAGCCCCATCCGGAAGGACGGGTATGCCTACTGCAGGCAGCCAGGTCCAGCCTGCGGCTACCGTACATTCAAGCTCCATGAGTCACAAATTCCATCTGCTCAGTAGAAAGGACAAACAGTCGCAGAGGTTGCTAATGCCAGGCTGAAAAATCACAGAGTAGGGCGTGAAGAATACTAACAGTGAAGTACTCAGCCTCTCGGTGGTGTGGTCCAGCCTCAACCCTCGAACTCTCAAGTCCTTCAGTATTCCTAGGATTCAGTCATGTTCCCTAGTACATCGCATACTAAACATCATGGGCTTTTCTACCCCAGACCCTAATTAGTTGATTTCACTGTAACGTTAAAAACTAACTTTTCAGAAGTGTTTGACATCTATACTTCCATTTTTTGTTTTATTCCCTTGAATCAACACGAGGTATAATTATTGACTACTCATTTCTTTGCTTTTCAGAAGTCAACAACTTTCAAAAACCTCATTCCTAATTTTTCAGAGATTTTTGCATAGTTCTAACACTGACCCAGCCATTGAGAGCTAGCCTCTTATTAAAAGACTCACCAGAGATCATATTTGGAATATCCAACAATTTACACACATGTACGAAGAGGACACCAGATCTGTATGCTGAAACACATGTAAGTTCTGACAAGCATTTGCAAACTTCACTTTTCTGAAGAGGGTCTGAGTGCTGTTTCTTGGTGTCACCCCAATTATCTCCTAACAAGTGCTCCTTGAGAGATTTCTAGTCACCGCAGAAAATTAAACTCACTCTTCTAGCCTTTGTGACCACAAGTGAATCTAGCCTAAACACTGTTTTTTATATCTTAGAGTATCAAAGCCTGCTCTAATGCACAAAAATTATGTTTCTACTGTAATTTTCACCAAATTATACCATTCCCCCCTCCTCAAAACAGTCTCTAAAAGTAATACTTACTCATTAATATGCTCAGGGTCCTTATAACTTGAATACAGTGTAAATAAAACCCTATCTTGGTTCCAATCTTACTAGCTCTATCCCCAGTAAGAATACCAGGATTCTTTTCATCCTGAACAGCTATTAATTTCTACCCTATCTACAGTACTTCCTCTAACACCAAGAGATCAAACCAGCCAATCCTAAAGGAAACCAACCTTAAATATTCACTGGAAGGACTGATGCTGAAGCTCTAATCTTTACCACCTAATGTGAAGAGCTGATTCATTGGAAAAGACCCTGATGCTGGAAAAGACTGAGGGCAGGAGGAGAAGGAGATGTCAGAGGATAAGATGGCTGGATGGCATCACTGAGTCAATGGACACGAGTTTGCACAAGCTCCAGGAGATGGGGAAGGACAGGGAAACCTGGCGTGCTGCAGTCCATGGGATCATAGAGTTGGACACGACTGAGCGATTAAACAAGAGCAACAAAACATGAAGTGGCTGTCGCTTCTCTGACCCTAAAGAGGACACATGATGAGTCTGAACTCTCCCTCTGAGAGAGGGATCTCTGAGGCACTTCGGGTGTTCTCTGAGATGCACACACTTGACCTGCCTTCCAAAACAGGATAAATCACTTGAAGGCCACATATGGCCTTCTTTAGGGCATTGAACAGCCCTTTGCACAAAGAAAACACTCAAAAATACTTCAGACAATATACAATAGCCTTTCTCCTAGAAAATTTCCAGGAATGCTAGATAAAATAAGCACCTTCTCAGACATAAAACCTAGGATGCAAGAAAGTTACAGAAAGCTAAAACCACGAGCATCAGGTTGGAGCCGTCCTGGGAAGGGACCCAGAGGCTTCTATTTTGAAAGCTCAGGAAATAGGAGGTGAGTCTTTGGGGTCAATGAAGGAGTGCTGAACTGCAACGGGCCGTGAAGAGTTGCAGCCAGAGTGAAAGGACAGACCGAGACACAGTCTCCCATTATCAAAATAAAACAACAGGAAGAGCTGTTGTTTCTATCTGCCTGAGCTCCAAGTGGAGTGGGTTGGCGTGAGTGTCCCCTGGGAATATGTAACCATAAGCTAGGCCTTGCGAGAGTGGTGATCTGTGGAAATGCAAGCAGTGAGATTAACTGAGGAACTCCAGTCAATGAACCTAATACACAGAGGTCCTGCCAATGCCTCTGGCTGTGTAGCTGGCCCTTCTACCATAAACAGCTGCCTAAAACGTGGTTGAACAGCTATTAATTTCTACCCTATCTACAGTACTTCCTCTAACACCAAGAGATCAAACCAGCCAATCCTAAAGGAAACCAACCTTAAATATTCACTGGAAGGACTGATGCTGAAGCTCTAATCTTTACCACCTAATGTGAAGAGCTGATTCATTGGAAAAGACCCTGATGCTGGAAAAGACTGAGGGCAGGAGGAGAAGGAGATGTCAGAGGATAAGATGGCTGGATGGCATCACTGAGTCAATGGACACGAGTTTGCACAAGCTCCAGGAGATGGGGAAGGACAGGGAAACCTGGCGTGCTGCAGTCCATGGGATCATAGAGTTGGACACGACTGAGCGATTAAACAAGAGCAACAAAACATGAAGTGGCTGTCGCTTCTCTGACCCTAAAGAGGACACATGATGAGTCTGAACTCTCCCTCTGAGAGAGGGATCTCTGAGGCACTTCGGGTGTTCTCTGAGATGCACACACTTGACCTGCCTTCCAAAACAGGATAAATCACTTGAAGGCCACATATGGCCTTCTTTAGGGCATTGAACAGCCCTTTGCACAAAGAAAACACTCAAAATACTTCAGACAATATACAATAGCCTTTCTCCTAGAAAATTTCCAGGAATGCTAGATAAAATAAGCACCTTCTCAGACATAAAACCTAGGATGCAAGAAAGTTACAGAAAGCTAAAACCACGAGCATCAGGTTGGAGCCGTCCTGGGAAGGGACCCAGAGGCTTCTATTTTGAAAGCTCAGGAAATAGGAGGTGAGTCTTTGGGGTCAATGAAGGAGTGCTGAACTGCAACGGGCCGTGAAGAGTTGCAGCCAGAGTGAAAGGACAGACCGAGACACAGTCTCCCATTATCAAAATAAAACAACAGGAAGAGCTGTTGTTTCTATCTGCCTGAGCTCCAAGTGGAGTGGGTTGGCGTGAGTGTCCCCTGGGAATATGTAACCATAAGCTAGGCCTTGCGAGAGTGGTGATCTGTGGAAATGCAAGCAGTGAGATTAACTGAGGAACTCCAGTCAATGAACCTAATACACAGAGGTCCTGCCAATGCCTCTGGCTGTGTAGCTGGCCCTTCTACCATAAACAGCTGTAAAACTGCACAAAACATAGACACACGTGGTTGGAGGCACTAGGGACAAACAGAAATGAAAGAGGTGAGTCCTATCATCAGCATGCTTTCTCTCTCTTTTTTAATTTTGGCCTCTTTTATTGGTTTTTTAACTATTTATTTTCATCCATCTTTATTCTTTGGCCCTTGCAGGCCTCCCATTAAAGTGGCCTCTCTCGTTGCAGAGCACCAGCTCTGGGCACATGCGCTCCAGAGCGCTGGCTTGTAATTGGACACACGGGTCCAGCTGCTCCGTGGCACGCGCAATCTTCCCAGGCCAGGGATCAAATTGGTGCCCCTTGCACTGCAAGGCGAACTCTTTACCCACTGGGCCACCAGGGAAGCCTCTCTTTCTCTCTCTTTTTTTTTTAGCCTACTAGAGGAGAAGGAATCCAAACAGAACAAGCCTGGTCTTATGGTGGAGAAACCAGCCAACAATAACATAAGGATGTGATCAAGAGCAAGTGATGTGAAGAAAAGCACTTCACCTTCATGATAGTTTTCCCCAAACTTATAACCACACGCTAATCATAAGAAAAGAGTGGACAAACCCAAATGTGGGACAACCTTTTAAAATTAGCTGGCCAATACTTTTCAAAAGCATCGACATCATAAAAATCAAGTATCTGAGAAATTGCCATATACAGGATGAGATAGAAGACATGACTGCTAGACGCAATGTTGTAGCCGAGAATGGACCCCGAGGGAAAAAGACAACAGTGGAGGAAGTGCCAAGATTCAAATAACGTCTTGTGGTTCAGGTAATGGTAGTGCCTTGTGCTAACCTCTTAGTTCTGACAAATATACCTTGGTAATGTAACATGTTAACATTATGAGAAACTGAAATTGGGTGAAGGATGTAGGAGAACCCACTCAATTATCGCTGAAACTTTTGTATCAATCTACATTTATTTCAAAATTAAAAGAGTAATAAAATAATCTCTGGCATCAAGTTAAAAATTACTAAACAGGAGACTACGCAGCCAATTATGACCCCTAATCAGAAGGAAAAGCAATCAGTAAAACTACAAATATGCTGCAGAAGTTACAGAAATGGTAGAATTAGCAGAATTAATTACTGTAAATGGTAGAATTAGCAGAATTAGTTACTGTAAATATGCTTAGGGATATAAAGGAAATTATTAACATAATGTAGAAGAAAATGAAAGATTTTTACATATAAAAAAGAACCACATGAAAATTCTAGGGGTAAAAAAAATAATACCTGAAACAAAACGGTTAATGGATATGATCAGGAGCAAATAACACAGCACGGGAAGAAAAAAAAGTGACTTAAAAAATATCAGTAAAAACTAACCAACATGAAAAATGGAGAAAATGGATTGAACAAAGAAAGTGACCTTAGGAACAACAAAAGTTGTGTATTATAAATGTAACTGGTGTTTCAACAGGTGTAGAGAGAGGGGGGAGAAACAAGTTTTAAAGAAATGAAGGCCAAAATATTTCCTAATCTGATGAAAACTCTAAATCCACAGATGCAAGATGTTCAACAAACTCTTAACAAGACAAAACACAAAGAAAACCATATTGGGGCTTCCTTGGTAGCTCAGTGGTAAAGAGTTCACCTGCCAATGGGCGACATGGGCTTGATCCCTGATCCAGGAAGATTCCACATGCTGCGGAGCAACGAAGCCCATGAGCCACAACTATGGAGCCTGTGCTCTAGAGCCTCGGAGCTGCAACTATGGAGCCCAGTGCCGCAACTATTGAAGCCCGTGTGCCCTAAAGCCCAAGTTCCACAAGAAAAGTCACCACAGTAAGAAGCCTGCTCACCTCAATTAGAGAGTAGCCCCGACTACCTACAACTAGACAAGAGCCTGCAAGCAGCAGTGGAGGAAGTGCCAAGATTCAAATAACGTCTTGTGGTTCAGGTAATGGTAGTGCCTTGTGCTAACCTCTTAGTTCTGACAAATATACCTTGGTAATGTAACATGTTAACATTATGAGAAACTGAAATTGGGTGAAGGATGTAGGAGAACCCACTCAATTATCGCTGAAACTTTTGTATCAATCTACATTTATTTCAAAATTAAAAGAGTAATAAAATAATCTCTGGCATCAAGTTAAAAATTACTAAACAGGAGACTACGCAGCCAATTATGACCCCTAATCAGAAGGAAAAGCAATCAGTAAAACTACAAATATGCTGCAGAAGTTACAGAAATGGTAGAATTAGCAGAATTAATTACTGTAAATGGTAGAATTAGCAGAATTAGTTACTGTAAATATGCTTAGGGATATAAAGGAAATTATTAACATAATGTAGAAGAAAATGAAAGATTTTTACATATAAAAAAGAACCACATGAAAATTCTAGGGGTAAAAAAAATAATACCTGAAACAAAACGGTTAATGGATATGATCAGGAGCAAATAACACAGCACGGGAAGAAAAAAAAGTGACTTAAAAAATATCAGTAAAAACTAACCAACATGAAAAATGGAGAAAATGGATTGAACAAAGAAAGTGACCTTAGGAACAACAAAAGTTGTGTATTATAAATGTAACTGGTGTTTCAACAGGTGTAGAGAGAGAGAGGGGGGAGAAACAAGTTTTAAAGAAATGAAGGCCAAAATATTTCCTAATCTGATGAAAACTCTAAATCCACAGATGCAAGATATTCAACAAACTCTTAACAAGACAAAACACAAAGAAAACCATATTGGGGCTTCCTTGGTAGCTCAGTGGTAAAGAGTTCACCTGCCAATGGGCGACATGGGCTTGATCCCTGATCCAGGAAGATTCCACATGCTGCGGAGCAACGAAGCCCATGAGCCACAACTATGGAGCCTGTGCTCTAGAGCCTCGGAGCTGCAACTATGGAGCCCAGTGCCGCAACTATTGAAGCCCGTGTGCCCTAAAGCCCAAGTTCCACAAGAAAAGTCACCACAGTAAGAAGCCTGCTCACCTCAATTAGAGAGTAGCCCCGACTACCTACAACTAGACAAGAGCCTGCAAGCAGCAGTGAAAACCCAGAGTAGCCATAAATAAATAAATAAAAATTATATATATATAAAAGAAAACCACACTTACGCATATCATAATTGCCAGAATAAAGATACAGCACATTTGATAGAACAAACATAAGACAATACCATAAAATGCAAAAGACTATGGAAAATATCTTCAAAGTGCTAAAGGAAGAGACCTATCTATGTAGGATTCTCTATCCAACAAAAATATCTTTCAAAAGTGAAGGCAAAGAAACACTTCTTCAGACAGAAGCTGACAGAACTTGGGACTTCCCTGGTCCAGTGGTTAAGAATCCACCTGCCAATGCAAGGGGCATAGTTTTGATCCCTGGGTCTGAGAAGATTCCCACATGCCATGGGGCAACGAGGTCCACATGTCACACTACTGAGCTGGTGCTCTGGAGCCCATGAGCTACAACTATTAACACTGCACACTCTAGGGCCTGTGGTCCACAACAGAAAGAAACCACCGCAATGAGAAGACTACTCGCCACAAGGAGGAGTAGCCCCCGCTTGCCACAATCAGAGGAAGCCAGGGGCCAGCAAGCGTTAGAGTGTAGCGGGGAGAACTCAGTGCTGGAGCCAGGGAAAGCCAGGGTGGAGCAGTGAAGACCCAAGGCAACCAAAAATAAAACACATTTTTTTAACTGCTAGAACTTGATAAAACACCATTTCTAAAATAATTATTACAGGACATTCTACAGACTGGAGAAAATTAAAATCAGATGGAAACATGAACACACTGAAAGTAATGAGGAGCATTAGAAACTGCAAAGTCATGAGAAGATGTTCAAGAGTTCTACACGTTTTTTTAAAAAAAATTCTTTAACAGATAATTGAATAATTGGGAAGAATAGCAAAGTGAAGACTTTTGCTATTCATTCCTAAGACATTCCCCCAAAAGAAAAGATATAATTGGACAACATTGTCAAAAACAATTATTTCAGTACTCTGAAAATTGACCAAAGGCATAAAACAAATTGAAAAGTTTTTATTTAAAATCTCCTGCACCCTGAGTAAGAATGATGGAAATGTAACATTCTAGACACGCTTCTTCACCTCAGCCCCTCAGGAGCACTGGTTCTAACAAGGTAGGACAACCTGTGAAAACCAGAGGCATTTACACAGAATAGAGCTGCCTATATTTGTAGCAAAGTGGAAAACCCCAATGGCCAGGAGCTCTGTCAAAAAAAGGAAAAGGCTGACACCACGGTTGACGTGATGTTGCAAGCCAGTTGGGTCAATTCAGAGAGCATAAGACTGGCTGGAAATTCCATAGGTGGATCTAGAGAGACAATCACAAGCCTTGAATACACTCATGTTTTTACGAATTGTGGGCATGTTAGGCTATCTATGCAGATGTTGAAGCCTCTAGCTTTCTACTCTGAGGCCAATGCACACATGTGTGTGCATACATACATAAAAACAAAGGAAAACAGAGAAAGAATGAATGAAGTAAAAATAAAACCTTATAAAGATTTCTAAACTTCATGAATCTTGAATGTGTTCTCTAAACCACATACAGGTACACTGACAAATGACAGAGGCCTTAAAAGGCTCAGGATGTTTCAGTATAATGTCTGGCCAATCACTGGCTGCCCACTAAAATATAATGATCCAAGGGTAGTTGTAAGAAAACAGGCTTAAAAAGGAAAATAGAAATGAATAGACTTCACATAATTATTCCAGGTAAATGACAGAAACAAAACCTAACAACACCCCAAGCAGGAGATGGTCAGAATCTACAGCTATTACAATGTACCATTTGTAATGTCTAGTTTTAAACAGGAAAGTGTAGGCCCAAACACTGGCATTGGGGGTCAGGGGAAGAGGGACAGTAAAATAGGAACTATTTAACTATTCTGTAGAGGTCCAAAAGGCTAAGATTTCAAAGAAGCCATTATAAATATGTTCAGAGAACTATAGGAAGCCGTGCTTAAACAAAGCATGAAAATAGTGACTGATCAAATGAAGAAGTCCAATAAAAAGACTGAAATTATAAAAGAACCAAATGGAAATTCTAGAGTTGAAAAGCACAATAATTAAAATGAAGAATTCACTAGAGGGATTCAACAGCAGATTTCAAAACTGGCTAAAAGAACCATCAGTGAACTTAAAGATAAGTAAGTAGAAATTAAACAATCTGAAGAACAGAAAGAAAAACAAGAAAAATAAATTAAGTATGAAACACCTATGGGATAAAGCGAATCCTGCCAACAAACGCATAACGGGAGTCCCATACAGAGACTGTTCTTCAGAGTGTAAAATTTCTACTGAATCACGTTTGAATTCACTGGTTCCTCATGAGGTTCCTGTAGCACTTTTCAACTCCAGATTCAAATTCAATAGACTGGGGTGTTGAAATGGATACTGTAGCCACTAGAGCAACCACTAAGAAACAGTTTTAAAATAATCAAAGGAATTCAAAGGCTGTGCTAAAAAAAAAATGTGTGACACCAAGGCCCAACTCAAGGAGAAACAGAGGAAAAAAAGACAAGACATATTAAAAAAAAAAAAAAAGCCAGCAAGATGACAGATGTAAATGAACCATATGTATAATTACATGACTTAATACACCAAGCAGTATGTAGACTGTCAGAATGGACTTTTTAAAAGCCAGGTTCACCTATATCTATAATACATAATTACTAAATTTAAAGATATAAGTAGGTAGAAACTAAAAGGAACACTCTGGAAATGCAATCATAAAAGCTGGAGTAGTCATAATAATATCAGAAAACACAGCCACAGACTTTAAGACAAAATATGGCACCTAATAGAGTCAAAAAAAAAAAAGCAAAAACTACCAGAAATGAAACATGTGACAGTTCAACAATTCTAGCTTGAGACCTCCATTTCCCACCCTCAATAAAGAGTAAAGTAAGTAGGCAGGAGATCAACAAGGATACAAAAGACAGCTGCACCAATGAGGCTGCATGTAGAGAATACTCCGTTCCACACACAGAGAATACAGACTTTTCAACAAAACACAGGAGACAACACATCCTAACTATAAAAACAGTCTTCATGAATTTCAGAAGACATACTAAGTATTCTCCAGACACAAGAAAATTAAAGTGGAATCAATGACAGAAAGAAACCTGGAATCTACTCAAGTATTAGAAAATTAAACAATACATATTTAAATAAATCATGGATCAAAACAGACATCTTGAGAAATGCCTCAGTATTTTGATATAAAGGAAAATGGAAACATCAAAGGTCAAAAGTAACTGGATACATCTAAAACAGTGCTTAGAAGTTAATTTTTATCGTTTAAATGCCAAATGAACTCAATACCTTAACTTAGCACCATAAAAAACAAAAAAAAGAAAAGAAAACCCTAAAAGGAAGACTAAACTAAACCCAAAGCAAGGAGGAAGCAAAGAATAAAGATTGGAACAAGAAGAGCAGAGTAAAATCAATGAAATAATACTGAAAAAAAGGGAAAGATCAACAAAAAAAATCTTTTAACTAGACTGACCAAAATAATAAGAGAAGATACAAATTAGTCAAGTCAGAAATAAAAGAGGAGACATCATGACCAACCCTACAGAAATTAAATGGATTATAAAGGAATACTTCAGACAACTTCACACTAAAAAATGAAACAACTTGTATAAAATGGACAAATTCTTAGGATGTCAAAGTCACCAAAATGGGCTCAAGAAGAAATAGAAAATCTCAACAGACTTAATAAGAAACTTAGTAATTACAAATCTTCCCACAAAGAAAAGCCCAGGCTGGGTGGCTTCACTGGAAAATTCTATCAAACATTTAAAGAAGAAATAATACCAACCCTTCACAAATTTATTCAGAGAAAGAAACACCTCCCATCTCATTCTAGGAGAACAGTATGATCCAGATACAAAAGCCAGACAAAGATACTATACAAGAACAGAGGTCTACAGACCTATATCCCTCACGAATATCTGTTATAACATATCAGCAAACCAAATTCAATTACATATAAGAAGGATTATATGTACCATAGGATTATAAAATATACAACAAAAGGCTTATATAAAGTGGGATTTAGCCCAGGAATGTAGGATTGGCTTAACAACATAAAATCAATTAATGTAACACACTGCATTAATAAAGGCCAAATCTACATTTTTATCTCAATAGATGCAGAAACAAACATTTGACCAAATTTAGCCCTTATTCATGACAGAAAACTCCAGCAAACCAAAAATGAAAAAAAAAAAAAAAATCCTCAATGCAATAAAATAAATAGTGCAAAATATGTCACAATGGTGAAAATTTGAGTATCTCCTCAGTACTCAGAGACAAGACAATGATGTTATTCTTACCACTTCTGTTCAATATTGTACTAGAGGCTCAACCTAGTAAAATCACTTAAGAAAAAAAAATATCCAGACTGGAAAAAGTAAAAGCTCTTTTTACTCACAGATAACATGATACTATATATAGCAAATCCTACGAAACACACAAAACTAAAACTAACAACTGAGTTCAGGTAAGTTTCAGGGTACAGAGAAATATACAAAGTCAATTATATTTCTATATGCTAGTAATAAACAACTTAATGCCATATTAAGGAAACCATGTTATTCATGATAGCATCAAAAACAATAAAATACTCAGGAATACATTTAACAAAAGAAGTTTAAGATGTGATCTGAAATCTACAAAATATTCCTGAGAGAATTAGTGATAATTCAAATAAATGAAGAAACATTCCATATTCCTCAATTAGGAGACTCAATATTAAGATGACAATTCTCCCACAAACTCAAGTACAGATTCATCTCATCCCTAGAAAAATCAGAACAGCATTTCTACAAAGAAAAGCCCAGGCTGGGTGGCTTCACTGGAAAATTCTATCAAACATTTAAAGAAGAAATAATACCAACCCTTCACAAATTTATTCAGAGAAAGAAACACCTCCCATCTCATTCTAGGAGAACAGTATGATCCAGATACAAAAGCCAGACAAAGATACTATACAAGAACAGAGGTCTACAGACCTATATCCCTCACGAATATCTGTTATAACATATCAGCAAACCAAATTCAATTACATATAAGAAGGATTATATGTACCATAGGATTATAAAATATACAACAAAAGGCTTATATAAAGTGGGATTTAGCCCAGGAATGTAGGATTGGCTTAACAACATAAAATCAATTAATGTAACACACTGCATTAATAAAGGCCAAATCTACATTTTTATCTCAATAGATGCAGAAACAAACATTTGACCAAATTTAGCCCTTATTCATGACAGAAAACTCCAGCAAACCAAAAATGAAAAAAAAAAAAAAAAATCCTCAATGCAATAAAATAAATAGTGCAAAATATGTCACAATGGTGAAAATTTGAGTATCTCCTCAGTACTCAGAGACAAGACAATGATGTTATTCTTACCACTTCTGTTCAATATTGTACTAGAGGCTCAACCTAGTAAAATCACTTAAGAAAAAAAAATATCCAGACTGGAAAAAGTAAAAGCTCTTTTTACTCACAGATAACATGATACTATATATAGCAAATCCTACGAAACACACAAAACTAAAACTAACAACTGAGTTCAGGTAAGTTTCAGGGTACAGAGAAATATACAAAGTCAATTATATTTCTATATGCTAGTAATAAACAACTTAATGCCATATTAAGGAAACCATGTTATTCATGATAGCATCAAAAACAATAAAATACTCAGGAATACATTTAACAAAAGAAGTTTAAGATGTGATCTGAAATCTACAAAATATTCCTGAGAGAATTAGTGATAATTCAAATAAATGAAGAAACATTCCATATTCCTCAATTAGGAGACTCAATATTAAGATGACAATTCTCCCACAAACTCAAGTACAGATTCATCTCATCCCTAGAAAAATCAGAACAGCATTTCTGCAGTAGTTTTTGAGATGAACCTAAAATTAACATGAAAATGCAAAGAGCCAAAATAGCCAAAACATTTTTTAAAAGAGAACAGAAGTTGGAGAGATTAGTTTACTACAAAGTCACAGTAAATCAAGACCATTTGGTACTGATAGAAGGATAAAAATAAAACAAAATGAAGAGTATACAAAGAAACAACTTTATATAATAATCAACTGATTTTCAAAAAGGATGTCAAAGTAATTGATTGTAGAGACTGGTTCAAGACGGCAGAGGAAGATGTGTGCTCATCCTCTCCTGCCAGAACACCAAAATTGCAACTAACTGTTGTGTAACCATCGACGGAAGACACTGGGACCCGCCAAAAAAAGACACCTCATATTCAAGGGCAAAGGAGAAGCTGTAGGCTTCCCTGGTAGCTCAGTGGTAAAGAATTCACCTGCCAATGCAGGAGACACAGGTTCGATCCCTAATCTGGGAAGATCTCACATGCTGCAGAACAACTAAGCCTGTGAGCCACAACTATGGAGCCTGTGCTGTAGAGCCACAGAGCCACAACTGTTGAGCCCATGGGCCACAACTACTAAAGCCCGTGTGCCCTAGAGCCCGAGTTCCACAACAAGAGAAGTTACCGCAACAAGAAGCCTGCTCACCTCAACTAGAGAGTAGCCCCCACTCCCTGCAACTAGAGAAGAGCCTGTGGCAGCAGTGCAGCCAAAAATAAATAATTTTTTTTTTTTTAAAAAAGGAAAAGCTCCAATGAAACAGGAGGGGTACGATCATGATCAAACCAAACCCTAGTAGGTGACCCACAAACTGGAGAACAATACCAACAAGTTTTTGCACCACTGTGAAGGTTCTAGGCCCCACATAAGGCTCCCCAGGCTGGAGATCTGGCTAAGGGACTGGGAATCCCCAGGGAATCTGACTTTGAAGGCTAGCGGGATTTGACTACAGGACTTCCACAGGACTGGGGGAAACAGAGACTCCTGCCTAGGAGGACACAAACAAAACGCTGTGAGCTCTGGGACGAAAGGGAAAGGAACAGGGATCCCACAGGAGCCTGAGCCAGGCCTTCCTGTGTCTGAGGCATGGGTTGGCAGAGGCCTGCCACTGGCACAGAGGCACTGGCAGCAGCAGTCCTGGGAGACGGGTTTCGGCATAAGTCCTCTTGGAGGTTGGCAACAGCAGAGTCCAGGACTGGGCCACCTCAGGCCAAACAACTAACAGGGAGGAGGGAAACATAGCCCCACCCATCAGTAGATAACTGGATTAAAGTTTTATTGACCCCTGCTTGCCAAAGCAAGACCCAGGTTTCCCCACGCCCAGTCCCTCCCATCAGAAAGCCTGCACAAGCCTCTTATCCTCATCCACCCCAGGGCAGACAGAAGAAACTAGAATTCAATCCCAGTGGCCTCCAGAATGAATACCACAATCACAGCAAACTAAACAAAATGAAAAGAAATAGGATCATGTCCCAGATGATGGGACAAGATAAATCCCCAGAAAAACAACTCAATGGAGATAGGCAACCTCCCAGAAAAAGAAAAGAGGTACAAAAATAAACCCAAAACAACTAACAAAATGGAAATAGGATCATACGTATCAATAACTACCTTAAGTGTAAATGGATTAAATGCAACAACCAAAAGACATAGCTTGGATGGGTGGATACAAAAACAAGATCCTGGCTTCCCTGGTGGTCCAGTGGGTAAAGAGTCCGTCTTGCAGTGCAAAGAGCACCAGTTCAATCTCTGGCCGGGGAAGATCCCATGTGCCATGGAACGGCTGGACTGCTGTGTCCAATTATGAGCCAGAGCTCTGGAGTGCATGTGCCCAGAGCCGGTGCTCTGCAATGAGAGAGGCCACTGCAATGGGAGGCCCACACAGGCCAAAGAACAAAGATGAATGAAAATAAATAAATAAATAAATAACAATAAAAGAGGCCAAAATTAAAAATATATATATATGAAAAAAAACAAAAACAAAAAACAAGGGGCTTCCCTGATGGTCCAGTGGGTAAGGACACCGACTTGCAGTGCAAGGGGCGTCAGTTCAATCCCTGGCCTGAGAAGATCCCACATGCCATGGAGGGGCTGGACCAATGTGTCCAACTACCGAGCTGGAGCTCTGGAGCATATGTGCCCAGAGCCAGTGCTCTGCAGTGAGGGAGGCCACTGTGATGGGATGCCCACACAGGCCAAAGAACAAAGATGGAAATAAATGAAAGACCAATAGAAGTGGCTAAAAACAAAAACAAAAAACAAGACCTATATACTTGTTATCTACAGGAGACCATCTCAGACCTAGACACTTAAAGACTGAAAGTCTGGGGATGGAAGAAGGTACTTCATGCAAATAGAATTCATAAGAAAACTGGAGCAGCAGTACTCACCAGACAAAACAGACTTTAAAACAAAGACTGTTACAAGAGACAAAAGGATACTATATAGAGGAGCCGCCGGAATCCGCCGCCGCGAGGAGCCGCCGGAACCCGCCGCGAGGAGCCGCGGACGCCGCGAGGAAAGCCGCGGCGCGGGTAAGTTCAGCCACTCCAACTGGAGGGCTTGCTGAACGGAGAGGGGAAGTCGTCCACGGGTTGCTGACCAGGGATCGGGCACTAGTTGGACGGGAAAGCTCACGTCCGCCTTTGGGACTTAGACACGTAACCGGCAGTGCGCGTGTGCCAGTGGCGGAGGAGCCCGCGCTCCCCTAGAGCTGCTGCAGCAGTGGAGGAAGCCGGGGAAAGAGCAGGGATTGGAGACTACAGGCGAGTGCGCGGTAGAGCCGGGGCGCCCCCCTCCTACACGGGACTGCGCGCGCCGTGCATCCGCTCAACTGACTGGGATCAGCCTACCATCCCGGCCAGCACCCAGTATGGCAGCAAAGCCCTCATTTTGCCGAACACAAAAACAGAAACCACAGCAACCGGCACTATAAGGGAAAGACTACGCCATCAAGACACCACCATCAAGGGCAGACTGGTTTCCAACAGGCAGATGAGAAGATAAAAACCAAGGACAGTATTTACCTTTTTTTTTTTTTCCTTTTCTTCTGCTTGTTTGTGGTGGACTATTTTGCTTATTTAATTGATTGGTCTGGTTTGGGGTTTATTAGTTTATTTGTTTATTGGTGGTTTTTTTGGTGTTTTTTTTTTTTGTAGTTTTCATTTGTTTGATTTGTTTTATGTGTTTTTTCTTTGTTTTTCAGTCTCATTAATTTTCTCTGCTCTTTTTAATTTTTAACTTTTTTTGACTTTTATTGTTTTTTTTTAACCTTAATTTTAATTCTTGAAAACCTCTAATTCTCTCTTCTCTTTCCCACTGCTTTCTTCCTCTATGTTCTAAATGTAAAACATTTTCCTAGCTACCAATATCCTCTAGATAAATTATTTCCTATCTTCCTGTCTCCACTATTCACTTCGAAATACACTAAACAATACACACACTAATCTTTGCTACCTAATCCTATAAAATACTTCCAAGACGAATCTTTTCCTTTTTATTACTTATAGACTCTCCTCCTTGTCACCTCGAACACATGTACTAATTTAAAATTGCTCACATTGTAATTATCCAAGCCAGGATCTTGTGCTAGATCTATTATTCAGGAACTATTTCAATCAATTCAAAGCTCAACGGGCAAGTATCATCTGTGATTGCATGAATTGCTAGAAAGATTTCCTGTGCCTTATCTCTGTAAAACTGGTCAGTTGTGGGGATTGCTGTATATGTATGTATATCTTACGATTATGTTAGAAAACATCTGCATGCTTTTATGACTGTCACCCATCAGGAATGCACCTCTTGTTCCTCAGATGCTAGTATGTAAACTAGTATCACGGAACACCATAGCAAACCAGACATAGAGGCTACACCCCCTGACCAATCATCAAACCAAGGATCCTCGGAGTGGAAGCCCTGATTCCAAGACCCCACACTATCAAAGAACATACAACACTACAGATTATTCACCTTTAAACAAGACCTAACACCACCCAAGACACAAACCACTGAACCCTTCTACAAGGACAGAAACCCAAAGGAAGGGAGAACTCAACCAAGAAGCCTGGTGGGAATAAGAACTCCATACACACAGACACCCACAAAGAAACAAAAATTAACCTAATAATGAAACGTCAGAGAAACACTGTACAAATGAAGGACCAAGCTAGAGAAACACCGCTTCAAATGACAGAGGAGGAGATAGACAAATTATCTGAAAGAGAATTCAGAAAAGCTATACTAATGCGGATGCAAAACACCGAAAACAGAATATTAGAGGAAATTAGTGCATTGAGAAGAGACATGCAAGAAATGAAAAATAAGCAAATGGAGACAACTAACTCAATTGCTGAACTGAAAAATACTATAGAAGGTCTCAACAGTAGAGTATCAGAGGATGAAGAATGGATAAGTGAGCTGGAAGACAGAATGGTGGAAATAAGTGCTGAAGAACAGAACAAAGCCCAAAGAATTAAAAGAACTGAGGACAGCCTCAGAGACCTATGGGACAATATCAAACTGTCTCCACTATTCACTTCGAAATACACTAAACAATACACACACTAATCTTTGCTACCTAATCCTATAAAATACTTCCAAGACGAATCTTTTCCTTTTTATTACTTATAGACTCTCCTCCTTGTCACCTCGAACACATGTACTAATTTAAAATTGCTCACATTGTAATTATCCAAGCCAGGATCTTGTGCTAGATCTATTATTCAGGAACTATTTCAATCAATTCAAAGCTCAACGGGCAAGTATCATCTGTGATTGCATGAATTGCTAGAAAGATTTCCTGTGCCTTATCTCTGTAAAACTGGTCAGTTGTGGGGATTGCTGTATATGTATGTATATCTTACGATTATGTTAGAAAACATCTGCATGCTTTTATGACTGTCACCCATCAGGAATGCACCTCTTGTTCCTCAGATGCTAGTATGTAAACTAGTATCACGGAACACCATAGCAAACCAGACATAGAGGCTACACCCCCTGACCAATCATCAAACCAAGGATCCTCGGAGTGGAAGCCCTGATTCCAAGACCCCACACTATCAAAGAACATACAACACTACAGATTATTCACCTTTAAACAAGACCTAACACCACCCAAGACACAAACCACTGAATCCTTCTACAAGGACAGAAACCCAAAGGAAGGGAGAACTCAACCAAGAAGCCTGGTGGGAATAAGAACTCCATACACACAGACACCCACAAAGAAACAAAAATTAACCTAATAATGAAACGTCAGAGAAACACTGTACAAATGAAGGACCAAGCTAGAGAAACACCGCTTCAAATGACAGAGGAGGAGATAGACAAATTATCTGAAAGAGAATTCAGAAAAGCTATACTAATGCGGATGCAAAACACCGAAAACAGAATATTAGAGGAAATTAGTGCATTGAGAAGAGACATGCAAGAAATGAAAAATAAGCAAATGGAGACAACTAACTCAATTGCTGAACTGAAAAATACTATAGAAGGTCTCAACAGTAGAGTATCAGAGGATGAAGAATGGATAAGTGAGCTGGAAGACAGAATGGTGGAAATAAGTGCTGAAGAACAGAACAAAGCCCAAAGAATTAAAAGAACTGAGGACAGCCTCAGAGACCTATGGGACAATATCAAACGCACCAACATTAGAATTATAGGAGTTCCAGAAGAAGAAGAAGAGAAGAAAGACTATGAAAAAATTCTTGAAGAGGTTATAGTGGAAAACTTCCCCAGCATGGGAAAGGAGATAGTCAACCAAGTCCAGGAGGCACAAAGAGTTCCATACAGGAGAAACCCCAGAAGAAACACACCAAGGCACATACTAATCAAACTAATGCAGACTAAATATAAAGACAGATTACTAAAAGCAGCTAGGAGCAAACAACAAATAACATATAAAGGAAACCCCATACGTTTAACTGCGGATCTCTCAACAGAAACCCTGCAGGCCAGAAGAGAATGGCAAGATACATTTAAACGGCTAAAAGAGAACAACCTCCAACCAAGAATGCTCTACCCAGCAAGAATCTCATTCAAAATCGATGGTGAAGTCAAAAGCTTCACAGACAAGCAAAAACTAAAAGAATTCTGTACCACAAAACCAGCCCTACAACAAGTGTTAAACGGCCTGATATAGCCAGTAAATACAAGAGTAGGAGAAGCCTTACAAATCAAACCCCAAATTTCTAAGAAGATGACAATAGGAACATTCGTATCAATAATTACTTTGAACGTAAATGGACTAAATGATCCAACCAAACGACATAGGCTGGCTGAATGGATCCAGAAGCAAGACCCATATATATGCTGTTTACAAGAGACCCACTTCAGACCTAGAGACACTCATAGACTGAAAGTGAAAGGCTGGAAAAAGATATTTCATGCAAATGGAAATGAAAAATAAGCAAATGACTAACTCAATTGCTGAACTGAAAAATACTATAGAAGGTCTCAACAGTAGAGTATCAGAGGATGAAGAATGGATAAGTGAGCTGGAAGACAGAATGGTGGAAATAAGTGCTGAAGAACAGAACAAAGCCCAAAGAATTAAAAGAACTGAGGACAGCCTCAGAGACCTATGGGACAATATCAAACGCACCAACATTAGAATTATAGGAGTTCCAGAAGAAGAAGAAGAGAAGAAAGACTATGAAAAAATTCTTGAAGAGGTTATAGTGGAAAACTTCCCCAGCATGGGAAAGGAGATAGTCAACCAAGTCCAGGAGGCACAAAGAGTTCCATACAGGAGAAACCCCAGAAGAAACACACCAAGGCACATACTAATCAAACTAATGCAGACTAAATATAAAGACAGATTACTAAAAGCAGCTAGGAGCAAACAACAAATAACATATAAAGGAAACCCCATACGTTTAACTGCGGATCTCTCAACAGAAACCCTGCAGGCCAGAAGAGAATGGCAAGATACATTTAAACGGCTAAAAGAGAACAACCTCCAACCAAGAATGCTCTACCCAGCAAGAATCTCATTCAAAATCGATGGTGAAGTCAAAAGCTTCACAGACAAGCAAAAACTAAAAGAATTCTGTACCACAAAACCAGCCCTACAACAAGTGTTAAACGGCCTGATATAGCCAGTAAATACAAGAGTAGGAGAAGCCTTACAAATCAAACCCCAAATTTCTAAGAAGATGACAATAGGAACATTCGTATCAATAATTACTTTGAACGTAAATGGACTAAATGATCCAACCAAACGACATAGGCTGGCTGAATGGATCCAGAAGCAAGACCCATATATATGCTGTTTACAAGAGACCCACTTCAGACCTAGAGACACTCATAGACTGAAAGTGAAAGGCTGGAAAAAGATATTTCATGCAAATGGAAATCAAAAGAAAGCTGGAGTAGCAATCCTCATATCAGACAAAATAGACTTTAAAGTAAAGAATATTCTAAGAGACAAGGCAAGTCACTACATCATGATTAAGGGATCTATCCAAGAGGAAGACATAACAGTCATGAATATCTACGCACCCAACACAGGGGCACCTCAATACATAAGACAGGTACTTTCAGACATAAAAGAAGAAATCAACAATAACACAATAATAGTAGAAGACTTTAACACTCCTCTCACACCAATGGACAGATCAACAAAACAGAAAATTAATAAAGAAACACAAGCCTTAAATGCCACACTAGAAGAAATGGACCTCATTGATATCTTTAGGACTTTCCATCCAAAAGCAGAAGAATACACTTTCTTCTCAAGTGCTCACGGAACATTCTCCAGGATAGACCACATCTTGGGCCACAAATCTAACCTCAGTCAGTTCAAGAAAACCGAAATTATATCAACCATCTTCTCGGACCACAATGCAATGAGACTGGAGATCAACTACCAGAAAAAAAACCCTAAAAACAGGAACACATGGAGATTAAACAATACATACCTAAAAAACCAACTGATCATTGAGGAAATCAAAGGAGAAATTAAACAATTCCTAGAAGAAAATGACAATGAACACACGACCGTGCAAAACCTATGGGATAATGCAAAAGCAGTTCTAAGAGGGAAATTTATAGCAATACAATCCCACCTCAAGAAACTAGGAAAACATGAAGCAGATGACCTAACCCTCCGCTTAAAACAGTTGGAGAAAGAAGAACAAAAACATCCCAAAGCCAGCAGAAGAAGAGAAATCATAAAGATCAGAGCAGAAATAAATGAGAAAGAAACAAAAGAAACAACAGTAAAGATAAATAAAACAAAAAGCTGGTTCTTTGAAAAGGTAAACAAAATTGACAAGCCACTGGCCAGACTCATTAAGAAAAAGAGAGAAGAACCAGATCAACCAAATCAAAAATGAAAAAGGAGAGATTACAACAGATAATGCAGGAAAAATAAAGACTATTGAAAGCAAGACCCATATATATGCTGTTTACAAGAGACCCACTTCAGACCTAGAGACACTCATAGACTGAAAGTGAAAGGCTGGAAAAAGATATTTCATGCAAATGGAAATCAAAAGAAAGCTGGAGTAGCAATCCTCATATCAGACAAAATAGACTTTAAAGTAAAGAATATTCTAAGAGACAAGGCAAGTCACTACATCATGATTAAGGGATCTATCCAAGAGGAAGACATAACAGTCATGAATATCTACGCACCCAACACAGGGGCACCTCAATACATAAGACAGGTACTTTCAGACATAAAAGAAGAAATCAACAATAACACAATAATAGTAGAAGACTTTAACACTCCTCTCACACCAATGGACAGATCAACAAAACAGAAAATTAATAAAGAAACACAAGCCTTAAATGCCACACTAGAAGAAATGGACCTCATTGATATCTTTAGGACTTTCCATCCAAAAGCAGAAGAATACACTTTCTTCTCAAGTGCTCACGGAACATTCTCCAGGATAGACCACATCTTGGGCCACAAATCTAACCTCAGTCAGTTCAAGAAAACCGAAATTATATCAACCATCTTCTCGGACCACAATGCAATGAGACTGGAGATCAACTACCAGAAAAAAAACCCTAAAAACAGGAACACATGGAGATTAAACAATACATACCTAAAAAACCAACTGATCATTGAGGAAATCAAAGGAGAAATTAAACAATTCCTAGAAGAAAATGACAATGAACACACGACCGTGCAAAACCTATGGGATAATGCAAAAGCAGTTCTAAGAGGGAAATTTATAGCAATACAATCCCACCTCAAGAAACTAGGAAAACATGAAGCAGATGACCTAACCCTCCGCTTAAAACAGTTGGAGAAAGAAGAACAAAAACATCCCAAAGCCAGCAGAAGAAGAGAAATCATAAAGATCAGAGCAGAAATAAATGAGAAAGAAACAAAAGAAACAACAGTAAAGATAAATAAAACAAAAAGCTGGTTCTTTGAAAAGGTAAACAAAATTGACAAGCCACTGGCCAGACTCATTAAGAAAAAGAGAGAGAAGAACCAGATCAACCAAATCAAAAATGAAAAAGGAGAGATTACAACAGATAATGCAGAAATCCAAAAGATTCTAAGAGACTATTATGAGCAACTCTATGGCAACAAACTGGACAACCTGGAAGAAATGGACAGTTTCTTGGACAGGATTAATCTCCCAAGACTGAGCCAGGAAGAAACAGAAACTTTGAACAACCCAATCACAAGCTCAGAAATCAAATTTGTGATTAAAAATCTACCCAAAAATAAAAGCCCAGGGCCAGATGGCTTCACAGCCGAATTCTACCAAACATTTAAAGAGCTAATGCCTGTCCTTCTAAAACTGTTCCAAAAAATTGCACAGGAAGGAAAACTTCCAAACACATTCTACGAGGCCACCATCACCCTGATACCCAAACCAGGCAAAGACAACACAAAAAAGGAAAACTATAGGCCAATTTCACTGATGAACTTAGATGCCAAGATCCTCAACAAAATCCTAGCAAACAGAATTCAACGACACATCAAAAAACTCATACATCATGATCAAGTCGGGTTCATCCCAGGCATGCAAGGATTCTTCAACATCCGCAAATCAATCAACGTGATACACCATATCAACAAGCTGAAAGACAAAAATCACATGATCATTTCAATAGATGCAGAAAAAGCCTTCGACAAAGTACAACATCCATTTATGATAAAAACTCTTCAGAAAATGGGCATAGAAGGAACCTATCTCAACATAATAAAAGCCATCTATGAGAAGCCTACTGCGAACATTATCCTTAACGGTGAAAAACTGAAAGCATTCCCTCTAAGATCAGGAACAAGACAACGGTGCCCACTTTCACCACTACTATTCAATATAGTCCTGGAAGTGCTAGCAACAGCAATAAGAGAAGAGAAAGAAATCAAAGGAATCCAGATTGGAAAGGAAGAAGTCAAGCTCTTTTTGCAGACGACATGATATTATACATAGAAAATCCCAAAGACACGGTTACAAAGCTACTAGAGCTAATCAATGAATTCAGCAAAGTCGCAGGATACAAAGTCAACACACAGAAGTCACTGGCATTCCTATACACAAACAATAAAAAATCAGAAAAGGAAATCAAAGAGGCAATCCCCTTCACCATTGCAACCAAAAGAATCAAATACCTAGGAATAAACCTACCCAAAGAAACAAAAGAATTGTACACAGAAAATTACAAGACACTCATGAGAGACATTAAAGAAGACTTAAACAGATGGAGAGATATTCCATGTTCCTGGTTCGGAAGAATCAATCATGAAAATGACCATACTACCAAATAACATCTATAGATTCAATGCAATACCTATCCAACTACCATTGATATTTTTCACAGAACTAGACCAAAGAATAACACAGTTCATATGGAAACACAAAAGACCTCGAATAGCCAAAGCAATCCTGAGAAAGAAAAACGGAGTTGGAGGGATCAGCCTCCCTAACTTCAGACTCTACTATAGAGCAACAGTCATCAAGACAGTATGGTACTAGCACAAAAACAGAACTATAGACCAATGGAACAAGATCAAGAACACAGAGATTAAACCCACGCACCTATGGGCACCTTATTTTTGACAAAGGAGGCAAAACTATAAAATGGGACAAAGGCAGCCTCTTCAACAAATGGTGCTGGGAAAATTGGACAGCTACATGCAAAAAAATGAAGTTGGAACATTCCCTGACACCATACACAAAGATCAACTCAAAATGGATTAAAGACCTAAATGGAAGACCAGAAACCATCAAACTCTTAGAGGAGAATACAGGCAAAACCCTCAAGGACATCAATCAAAGCAAGATCTTCTCTGACCCACCTACTAAAATAGTGGAACTGAAAAGAAGTCAACACGTGGGACCTCATGAAACTTAAAAGCTTTTGTACAGCAAAAGAAATCACCAAAAAGTTGAACAGACACCCCACAGAATGGGAGAAAATCATAGCAAATGAAACAACAGACAAAGAATTAATCTCCAAAATCTACAAGCAACTCAGACAACTCAACACAGGGAAAATGAGCAGCCCAATCAAAAAATGGGAAAAAGATCTAAAGAGACGCCTCTCCAAAGAGGACATACAGATGGCCCAAAAAAACATGAAACGATGCTCAACCTCGCTTATTATCAGAGAAATGCAAATTAAAACCACAATGAGATACCACCTCACACCTGTCAGAATGGCCATCATCAACAAATCGACAGACAGCAAGTGCTGGAGAGGGTGTGGAGAAAAGGGAACCCTCTTGCATTGCTGGTGGGAATGCAAATTAATACAACCTCTATGGAAGACAATATGGAGATTCCTTAAAAAACTAAAAATAGAAGCACCCTATGACCCAGCAATCCCACTATTAGGCCTATATCCTGATGAAATCAAAAATGAAAGAGGCACCTGTACCCCAATGTTCATCGCAGCTCTCTATACAACAGCCAGAACATGGAAGCAACCTAGACGTCCATCGACAAATGAATGGATCCAGAAGCTCTGGTACATATATACAATGGAATACTATTCAGCTGTTAAAAGAAATGCAGAAGACTCAGTCCTAATGAGGTGGCTGGCTCTAGAACCTATCATAAAAAGTGAAGTAAGTCAAAAAGAGAAAGACAAGTATAGTATACTAACTCATATATATGGGATCTAGTAAGATGGTCATGATAACATACGTAGCAAACTTATGAAAAAACAGAGAATAGACATAAAGACATTGTGGAGACTGAACAGTGGGAGGGAGGCATGGAGGGAGAAACATGGAAGCCTATACTGTCATGTGTGGAAAAGATAGCTATTGTCATTGTGCTAGGGGAATAGGAGTACCTACAACCACTTGGGCGATGGTCTGGAGGGATGGGAGGGGAACTGGGTGGGGATCAAGGACATCAAAATCAAAGGGCAAAAAGATCTTCTCTGACCCACCTACTAAAATAGTGGAACTGAAAAGAAGTCAACACGTGGGACCTCATGAAACTTAAAAGCTTTTGTACAGCAAAAGAAATCACCAAAAAGTTGAACAGACACCCCACAGAATGGGAGAAAATCATAGCAAATGAAACAACAGACAAAGAATTAATCTCCAAAATCTACAAGCAACTCAGACAACTCAACACAGGGAAAATGAGCAGCCCAATCAAAAAATGGGAAAAAGATCTAAAGAGACGCCTCTCCAAAGAGGACATACAGATGGCCCAAAAATACATGAAACGATGCTCAACCTCGCTTATTATCAGAGAAATGCAAATTAAAACCACAATGAGATACCACCTCACACCTGTCAGAATGGCCATCATCAACAAATCGACAGACAGCAAGTGCTGGAGAGGGTGTGGAGAAAAGGGAACCCTCTTGCATTGCTGGTGGGAATGCAAATTAATACAACCTCTATGGAAGACAATATGGAGATTCCTTAAAAAACTAAAAATAGAAGCACCCTATGACCCAGCAATCCCACTATTAGGCCTATATCCTGATGAAATCAAAAATGAAAGAGGCACCTGTACCCCAATGTTCATCGCAGCTCTCTATACAACAGCCAGAACATGGAAGCAACCTAGACGTCCATCGACAAATGAATGGATCCAGAAGCTCTGGTACATATATACAATGGAATACTATTCAGCTGTTAAAAGAAATGCAGAAGACTCAGTCCTAATGAGGTGGCTGGCTCTAGAACCTATCATAAAAAGTGAAGTAAGTCAAAAAGAGAAAGACAAGTATAGTATACTAACTCATATATATGGGATCTAGTAAGATGGTCATGATAACATACGTAGCAAACTTATGAAAAAACAGAGAATAGACATAAAGACATTGTGGAGACTGAACAGTGGGAGGGAGGCATGGAGGGAGAAACATGGAAGCCTATACTGTCATGTGTGGAAAAGATAGCTATTGTCATTGTGCTAGGGGAATAGGAGTACCTACAACCACTTGGGGCGATGGTCTGGAGGGATGGGAGGGGGGGAACTGGGTGGGGGGAGGGTCCAGGGATATGCATATGAATGATCTGGGAACATACATGTAAAAAAAAAATAAATTAATTAATTAATTAAAAAAAAAAAGATACTATATAATGATCAAGAGTTCAACCCAAGAAGAATATACAATTATAAATATATACGCTCCCAACATAGGAGCACCTCCATATGTAAGGAAAATACTAACAAACATAAAGGGAGAAACTGATCGGAACACAAGAATAGCAGGGGACGTGAATACCCCACTTTCACCAGTGGACATATTACCCAAGCATAAAATTAGTAAAGAAATGTAGACCGTAAATGACACCTTAGATGAGCTGAACTTAATTCATATTTATAGAGCATGCCATCCAAAAGCAGCGGACCGCACATTCTTCTCAAGTGCACATGGAACATCTCTAGGACTGACCACATGCTGGGCCACAAGGCGAGCCTTGGTAAATGTAAGAAACTTGAAATCCTATCAAGTGATCTTTTCTGATCACAATGCTTTGAGATTAGAAATGAACTACAAGAAAAAATAAGAAACACAAACACATGCCAGTTAAACAACATGCTACTAAACAACCATTGGAACACTGAAGAAATCAAAGAAATAAAAAACTATTTAGAGACAAAAATGGAAGCATAGCAGTCGAAAACTTCCGGAATGCAGGAAAAGCAGTTCTAACAGGTAAGTTTATAGCAATACAACATAATAAACAATCTAACCTTACACCTGAAACAACCAGAGAAAGAACAAACAAAATCTTAAGTTAGTATAAGGAAGGAAGTTCTAAAATTCAGAGCAGAAATAAATGAAACAGAGACAAAGAAAACAACTGCAAAGATCAATGACACTAAAAGCTGGTTCTTAGAAAAGATAAATAAAATCAATAAACCTATACTACCCAAGGCAGTCTACAGATTGTGTACTCCCTATCAAATTATCAATGGCATTTTTCACAGAACTAGAATTAAAAAATCTCAAAATGTGCATGGAAACACAAAAGATCCCAAACAGCCAAAGCAATCCTGAAAAAAAAGAAAAAACAGAGAGAGAGGAATCAGTCTCCTTGACTTCAGACTATATCACAAACCTACAGTCATCAAAATAGTATGGTACTTGGACAAAAATAGAAATTTAGATCAATGGAAAAGAATAGAAAACTCATAAGTAAACCCATACAGCTAAGGTCAATTTATCTATGACAAAGGAGGCAAGATTACACAATGTTAGAAAGACAGTCTCTTCAGCAAATGGTGCTAGGAAAGCTGGACAAGCACATGTAAAAAAATTAAATTAGATCATTCCGTAACTCCATACACAAAAATAAGCTCAACATGGATTAGAGACCTAAATGCTAGACTGGACCGTATAAAACTCCTACAGGAAAACATAGGCAAAACACTCTCTGACACAAATCTCAGCAAAATCTTTTTAAATCCATCTCCCAGAATAATGGATACAAAAGGAAAAATAAACAAATGGGATCTACTTAAACTCAAAAGTTTTTGCACAGCAAAGGAAACAATAAACAAAACAGAAAGACAACGCACAGACTGGGAGAAAATATTTAGAAAGGATGTGAGCAATACAGGATAAATATCCAGAATTTACAAACAGCTTATGACGCTCAATAGCATCAAACAAAACACCCATTCAAAAAGCGGGCAGAAGACCTGAATTAGACATTTCTCCAAAGAGGTCAATAGGCACACAAAAAGATATTTAACATCGCTAATTATCAGAGAAATGCAAATCAAAACTACAATGAGATATCACCATAAGCGGCAGAAGCCCTTTTTAAAAGCAGTTCTAACAGGTAAGTTTATAGCAATACAACATAATAAACAATCTAACCTTACACCTGAAACAACCAGAGAAAGAACAAACAAAATCTTAAGTTAGTATAAGGAAGGAAGTTCTAAAATTCAGAGCAGAAATAAATGAAACAGAGACAAAGAAAACAACTGCAAAGATCAATGACACTAAAAGCTGGTTCTTAGAAAAGATAAATAAAATCAATAAACCTATACTACCCAAGGCAGTCTACAGATTGTGTACTCCCTATCAAATTATCAATGGCATTTTTCACAGAACTAGAATTAAAAAATCTCAAAATGTGCATGGAAACACAAAAGATCCCAAACAGCCAAAGCAATCCTGAAAAAAAAAAGAAAAAACAGAGAGAGAGGAATCAGTCTCCTTGACTTCAGACTATATCACAAACCTACAGTCATCAAAATAGTATGGTACTTGGACAAAAATAGAAATTTAGATCAATGGAAAAGAATAGAAAACTCATAAGTAAACCCATACAGCTAAGGTCAATTTATCTATGACAAAGGAGGCAAGATTACACAATGTTAGAAAGACAGTCTCTTCAGCAAATGGTGCTAGGAAAGCTGGACAAGCACATGTAAAAAAATTAAATTAGATCATTCCGTAACTCCATACACAAAAATAAGCTCAACATGGATTAGAGACCTAAATGCTAGACTGGACCGTATAAAACTCCTACAGGAAAACATAGGCAAAACACTCTCTGACACAAATCTCAGCAAAATCTTTTTAAATCCATCTCCCAGAATAATGGATACAAAAGGAAAAATAAACAAATGGGATCTACTTAAACTCAAAAGTTTTTGCACAGCAAAGGAAACAATAAACAAAACAGAAAGACAACGCACAGACTGGGAGAAAATATTTAGAAAGGATGTGAGCAATACAGGATAAATATCCAGAATTTACAAACAGCTTATGACGCTCAATAGCATCAAACAAAACACCCATTCAAAAAGCGGGCAGAAGACCTGAATTAGACATTTCTCCAAAGAGGTCAATAGGCACACAAAAAGATATTTAACATCGCTAATTATCAGAGAAATGCAAATCAAAACTACAATGAGATATCACCTCACACTGGTCATAATGGCCATCATCAAGAAGCCCACAAACAGCAAATGCTGGAGAGAGTTTGGGGAGAAGGGAACCCTCCTGCATTGTTGGTGGGAATGTAAATTGGCACAGCCACTATGGAGAAAATATACGGAGGTTCCTTAAAAAACTAAACATACAGCTACCATATGATCCTGCAGTCCCACTCCTGGGCATATATGCAGAGAACATGGCCTGAAGAGATGCATGAACCCCGATGTTCATTGCAACACTGTTTACAACAGCCAAGACATGGAAGCTACCTAAATGTCCATCGACAGAGGAATGGATAAAGGCGATGTCGTACATCTATGCAATGGAATACTACTCAATCATTAAAAAGAATGAAATAAGGCCATTTGCAGCAACACAGATGAAGCTAGAGTGTCATTCTGAAAAGAGTTAAACCAGACTGAGGAAAAATATCATATGGCATCTTTTCCATGTGGAATCTAATGTATATCATTATACAAAGAGACTCACCCACTTAGAAAACAAAGTTATGACTGCAGTGGGGAAGGGACAGTTAGGAATTCTGGGAAGGTCATGTACACACTGCTCTACTTAAAAGGGATAACCAACAAAGACACATTATATAACACATGGAACTCTGCTCAATGTTATGTGCCAGCTTGGATGGGTAGGGTATTTGGGGAAGAATGGATACATGTACATGTAGGGCTGAATCCATCTGCTATTCACCTGAAACTACCACAACATTATTAATCAGCTATACCTCAACACAAAATGGTTTTGGTGTTAAAAAAAAGTAATAAATAAAAAACTAGTAATGAATTAAAAAAAAAAAAAAGCACAGTTGTTTTCAACAAATGGTTTTGAGACAAATGGTATCCAGGTATCTGACTGAATTTAAATCCCAGCTTCACACCATATACAAAAATTAACTCAAAATGGATCATAACCCTAATCCTAAGAGCTAAAACTGTAAAAATTGCAGAAAACAACACATGAGGAAAACTCTTGAGATTCTGGGTTAGGCAAAGAATTCTTAGATGATTAATAATACAATCCTTGAAGTAAAACCTTATCCAAAAAAACTGTACTTCACCAAAACCAAAGACTTTTATGCTTTGATACCATTTTCAAAAATAAAATCAGACAAATCAGATTTAAGAGAAAATATCTGTAAATTATGTATCCAATGAAGGGTGAACTTCTAAAACCTAGGCAAAGAACTCGTACAACTCAATAATAAAAGCCCAGTTAAAAATTCAGCAAAAGTTGTGAATACACTTCCAAAAAAAAAAAAATGCATATAATTAAAGCAAATGAATAAAATCTTCAACATCATCAGCTGCTACAGAAATGCACATTGAAAACAATGAGACAGCCACTGGAATGGCTATAATGGAAACTGACGCTAACGTTACCACGTATGTGGAGAAACTGGAAACCTCCTACATGGCCAGTGAGACACTAAAATTACACAGCCACTCTGGAAAACTGTACTCTCTCAAAGTTAAGTTTAAATTCCCCATCTGATCCAGCAATTCCATTTCAAGGTATCTACTCAAAAAAGAAGTACGTTTTTAAAAACATTTTTTAAAAGAAATAAAAATCTATGTCCACACAAAAACTTGCATATGAATATTCATAGCATCATTATTCACAATAGCCAGAGAACTGAATCACTGAAGTGTTCATCAACTATGCATGAATAAATAATTGTGGGAGAGCCATACAAATGAACACTATACAGCAATGAGAAGGAACAAAATACTTAATACAACACAGATGTAGCTAAAAATCGTACACCAATTGAGAGACAGATGCTGAATACTATATATTGCATTAACTCCATTTAAATTAACTACCCAGAAAACGTAAACCTATACAGAGGAAGCAAATTAGTGCTTACCTGAGGCTGGGGACATAAATGGAGAGCTAACTATAAATGGAAAATTAAGGATCTTTTTAGCATGATGTAAATGTTCTTTGGACTTCCCAGGCAGTGCTAGTGGTAAAGAACCTGCCTGCCAATACAGGTGATGTAAGAGACACACGTTCGATCCCTGGGTCAGGAAGATCCCCTGGAGAAGGGAGTGCAACCCACTCCAGTAGTCTTTGCCTGGAAAATCCTATGGACAGAGCCTGGCGGGGAACAGTCATAGGGTCGCAAAGGGTCAGATACGACTGGAGCAACTCACGAGCCCACAAATGCCCTTTAATGAGTTAGTGGTACAACCCGCAATCTACTAGAACCCACCAAATTGCATATTTAAAAAAAGAACGTTAGGCCACCACATGAAAAGATGCAAAAAAAAAAAAGAAAAAATCACTAATCACGGAAATGCAAATCAAAACCAAATGAGAGATCACCTCACACCTGTCAGAATGCCTATCATCAAAAAGAAAACAAATAACAAATGCTAGCAAAGATGTGGAAAAAAAGAGAATCTTCCTACATCGTTGGTGGAAAAGATAAATTAGAGCAGTCACTGTGGAAAATAGTATAAGGAATTCTCAAAAAACTAAAAATCGGACAGCAATTCTACTCCTAGGTGTATTTCTGAAGAAAACAAAAACAAAAACAGTAATTTGAACAGATGCACTCACCCCAATGTTCATAGATGTGTTAAGGAAAATTGGCAAGATATGGAAGCAACTTACAACAGTCTAGCAACAGATGAATGGGTAAAGATGTGGTGGTGTGTGTAGGTATATATACATATACATACAAGATACTACTCAGTCTTAAAAAAAGAACAGCAACACTGATGGACTCCAGGGTATTATGCTAAATGAATTAAGTCATACAGAGAAAGTCAAATATTGTAATGGTACTACTTCTATGCAGAATCTTAAAAATAAAGTGAACTAGTGAATTTAACAAAAAAGAAGCAGATTCACAAATACAGAGAACAAATTAGTGCTTACCTGAGGCTGGGGACATAAATGGAGAGCTAACTATAAATGGAAAATTAAGGATCTTTTTAGCATGATGTAAATGTTCTTTGGACTTCCCAGGCAGTGCTAGTGGTAAAGAACCTGCCTGCCAATACAGGTGATGTAAGAGACACACGTTCGATCCCTGGGTCAGGAAGATCCCCTGGAGAAGGGAGTGCAACCCACTCCAGTAGTCTTTGCCTGGAAAATCCTATGGACAGAGCCTGGCGGGGAACAGTCATAGGGTCGCAAAGGGTCAGATACGACTGGAGCAACTCACGAGCCCACAAATGCCCTTTAATGAGTTAGTGGTACAACCCGCAATCTACTAGAACCCACCAAATTGCATATTTAAAAAAAGAACGTTAGGCCACCACATGAAAAGATGCAAAAAAAAAAAAGAAAAAATCACTAATCACGGAAATGCAAATCAAAACCAAATGAGAGATCACCTCACACCTGTCAGAATGCCTATCATCAAAAAGAAAACAAATAACAAATGCTAGCAAAGATGTGGAAAAAAAGAGAATCTTCCTACATCGTTGGTGGAAAAGATAAATTAGAGCAGTCACTGTGGAAAATAGTATAAGGAATTCTCAAAAAACTAAAAATCGGACAGCAATTCTACTCCTAGGTGTATTTCTGAAGAAAACAAAAACAAAAACAGTAATTTGAACAGATGCACTCACCCCAATGTTCATAGATGTGTTAAGGAAAATTGGCAAGATATGGAAGCAACTTACAACAGTCTAGCAACAGATGAATGGGTAAAGATGTGGTGGTGTGTGTAGGTATATATACATATACATACAAGATACTACTCAGTCTTAAAAAAAGAACAGCAACACTGATGGACTCCAGGGTATTATGCTAAATGAATTAAGTCATACAGAGAAAGTCAAATATTGTAATGGTACTACTTCTATGCAGAATCTTAAAAATAAAGTGAACTAGTGAATTTAACAAAAAAGAAGCAGATTCACAAATACAGAGAACAAATTAGTGGTTACCAGTGGGAGAGGAACAATTCAGGGTAGGGGACTAAGAGGTACAAATTATTATGTATAAAATAAGTCAAAGATATACAGTAGTACAGTAGTTGTACAGTAGTACAACCAAGGAATATAGCCAAGGTGTTATAATAACTATAAATGCAACAGAACCCTTAAAAACTGTGAAATCACTGTATTTACACCTGTAGGTTATATAAAATTATACATCAGCTATACTTCAACTTAAAAAATGAAAAAAAGGATGTTATGGCGTACAAATTATTCCTAAATAAAACTGTTGAAAAAAATGGAACCAAAGTACCATAAACACTAAAGTGATTACAGTACTGTCTGTAAAGTGCTCATTTTTATAGGAAAGTGTCGAAAAATTAATATCATTTCCAAATATATGATTTCCAAGTCAACAGAAACAACAGAAAAAGTTTTTCTGGAGAGTATTAAAGGGGGATGTAGGGTTCGGGCATGGGAGAAAATAAACTAGTAAAAAGAATGCTCAAAATAGCAAAGAAAGTAACAATAATTACAACAAACCTAGACTAAACTTGACAGCTATAGGATGTTGTCAGAGTAGGTTAGAAACTGTTAACAATGCACCTACATGTATGCACAGTCAGAGAGAAAACAAAGATACCGCTTTCCTTCACACAGACACCGATGGAAACTGTTGCAATACCAAACACTTAACTAGTTACATTGTTGTGTCCAGCTCCTTGCAATGCGACTAGAGTATGCCAGGCTCCATGTCCTTCACTATCTCTCAGAGTCCGCTCAAACACGTGCCCACTGAGTCGGTGATAACATTTAACTGTCTCATAGAGTCTTCTGCCCCCATTCACATAAAAATGAACTTTTCAACGAAATCCTGTTAAACTGGTTCTTTCTACTTTTACTATTCTCCACCTGCACATTTCTTTCTTTTATGCATATGGTTCAATCAATGAAACGTCACCTCCTTTCCGCCAAGTCAAAATGAATTCTCTTTAATGTTTAAGAAACAAGGCCCTAAATTTTCTGGAGCAAGGCTGCCTGGCTAAAAATAAAGTGAACTAGTGAATTTAACAAAAAAGAAGCAGATTCACAAATACAGAGAACAAATTAGTGGTTACCAGTGGGAGAGGAACAATTCAGGGTAGGGGACTAAGAGGTACAAATTATTATGTATAAAATAAGTCAAAGATATACAGTAGTACAGTAGTTGTACAGTAGTACAACCAAGGAATATAGCCAAGGTGTTATAATAACTATAAATGCAACAGAACCCTTAAAAACTGTGAAATCACTGTATTTACACCTGTAGGTTATATAAAATTATACATCAGCTATACTTCAACTTAAAAAATGAAAAAGGATGTTATGGCGTACAAATTATTCCTAAATAAAACTGTTGAAAAAAATGGAACCAAAGTACCATAAACACTAAAGTGATTACAGTACTGTCTGTAAAGTGCTCATTTTTATAGGAAAGTGTCGAAAAATTAATATCATTTCCAAATATATGATTTCCAAGTCAACAGAAACAACAGAAAAAGTTTTTCTGGAGAGTATTAAAGGGGGATGTAGGGTTCGGGCATGGGAGAAAATAAACTAGTAAAAAGAATGCTCAAAATAGCAAAGAAAGTAACAATAATTACAACAAACCTAGACTAAACTTGACAGCTATAGGATGTTGTCAGAGTAGGTTAGAAACTGTTAACAATGCACCTACATGTATGCACAGTCAGAGAGAAAACAAAGATACCGCTTTCCTTCACACAGACACCGATGGAAACTGTTGCAATACCAAACACTTAACTAGTTACATTGTTGTGTCCAGCTCCTTGCAATGCGACTAGAGTATGCCAGGCTCCATGTCCTTCACTATCTCTCAGAGTCCGCTCAAACACGTGCCCACTGAGTCGGTGATAACATTTAACTGTCTCATAGAGTCTTCTGCCCCCATTCACATAAAAATGAACTTTTCAACGAAATCCTGTTAAACTGGTTCTTTCTACTTTTACTATTCTCCACCTGCACATTTCTTTCTTTTATGCATATGGTTCAATCAATGAAACGTCACCTCCTTTCCGCCAAGTCAAAATGAATTCTCTTTAATGTTTAAGAAACAAGGCAGTTTTCTAACAACCAAAAAAAGTAGGAAGACTGATGATTCTGGAGCAAGGCTGCCTGGCTTTTAAATCCCAATTCCATCATTTACTAGGTGTGTGTGGCTTAAAGACGTTGTTCAATCTCTCTTGAGTTAGTTTCCTCATCTCTAAAATGGGGCAAGAAGGATTGAAAAATAGTACCTACCTCACTCACCTGCTGTGAGCATTAAAATGAAACAATTCACATAAAGTACACAGAAAATGCTTGACACATGCTAAGTGATCAAAATAATTTCATTCTTCATGATTCATTGGCAGGGAACTGCAAAACCTTCATCTCCTCAATAATGTCCTTTTAAAATGAAATTTAAATAACTGAAAAAGTACTGTAAAATGTAAAAACTTGACAATATAGACCAATGGATTAAACATAAGACCATACATATTTATCATGGTTGTGGAATTCACTTAACAGGCATTGAACTGAAAACCTATATACCACTCACCAAAAGGATACACAGAAAAAGAAATCCTTGAATAGCTGTTTCTTATGCAGAAAAATAAATCTAATATAATGTGGTGTCTGTATTCTACAAAAATTGGGAATATTCCAAATTGTGGAAAGGTCTTATAAATCATTCCCTCCCGGCTCCTAAATAAAAACAGAACCAAATGAACACAGTCACTAAAACACATGAAGTCCCTTTAGGACACTAGTGTCTCCCAAAGTCACTAGCAAAGAACCCACAACAAAATGCTGACATGCAAGCATACTGGTCAAAACCATGTCTTCAGTAAGAGAACAATACTTTTAAAAACAGACTTTTAGCATATTTAAAAGAACTCATAAAGGTAGACCCTAATCCTACTTCTAGAAATCTACCTTGAAGATACTTCCAACGATACAAAAATATATATACAGCAAAGTTATTCACTGCACCATTTGCAATTGCAAAAGACCAGAAATCTAAATGCCCATAGACAGCCAAGAGGCTGAATAAACTATGTTACATCTACACAAAAAAGTGTTCTACCTCTTGTTGTTGATTTATAGAAAAAGAATGGGGCAGCAAGAATGGAGGAGTCCTGGTCTTCCATGTGTTCACCTTTATAGCTGTGACTCTTTAACGTTTAAGAAGCAAGGCAGTTTTCTAACAACCAAAAAAAGTAGGAAGACTGATGATTCTGGAGCAAGGCTGCCTGGCTTTTAAATCCCAATTCCATCATTTACTAGGTGTGTGTGGCTTAAAGACGTTGTTCAATCTCTCTTGAGTTAGTTTCCTCATCTCTAAAATGGGGCAAGAAGGATTGAAAAATAGTACCTACCTCACTCACCTGCTGTGAGCATTAAAATGAAACAATTCACATAAAGTACACAGAAAATGCTTGACACATGCTAAGTGATCAAAATAATTTCATTCTTTATGATTCATTGGCAGGGAACTGCAAAACCTTCATCTCCTCAATAATGTCCTTTTAAAATGAAATTTAAATAACTGAAAAAGTACTGTAAAATGTAAAAACTTGACAATATAGACCAATGGATTAAACATAAGACCATACATATTTATCATGGTTGTGGAATTCACTTAACAGGCATTGAACTGAAAACCTATATACCACTCACCAAAAGGATACACAGAAAAAGAAATCCTTGAATAGCTGTTTCTTATGCAGAAAAATAAATCTAATATAATGTGGTGTCTGTATTCTACAAAAATTGGGAATATTCCAAATTGTGGAAAGGTCTTATAAATCATTCCCTCCCGGCTCCTAAATAAAAACAGAACCAAATGAACACAGTCACTAAAACACATGAAGTCCCTTTAGGACACTAGTGTCTCCCAAAGTCACTAGCAAAGAACCCACAACAAAATGCTGACATGCAAGCATACTGGTCAAAACCATGTCTTCAGTAAGAGAACAATACTTTTAAAAACAGACTTTTAGCATATTTAAAAGAACTCATAAAGGTAGACCCTAATCCTACTTCTAGAAATCTACCTTGAAGATACTTCCAACGATACAAAAATATATATACAGCAAAGTTATTCACTGCACCATTTGCAATTGCAAAAGACCAGAAATCTAAATGCCCATAGACAGCCAAGAGGCTGAATAAACTATGTTACATCTACACAAAAAAGTGTTCTACCTCTTGTTGTTGATTTATAGAAAAAGAATGGGGCAGCAAGAATGGAGGAGTCCTGGTCTTCCATGTGTTCACCTTTATAGCTGTGACTCTTGGACCCATATTAATGTTTCATATACCCTTCATGCTCCCCCCCACCCCACACCAATAAACCATTAAACCTAACCATAATATGGAGAGAATCCGAACTGGAACACAAACACTAACAAATGAAGCTAACTCTATTATAAAAAGAGTAATAGGTACAATGAAGGGATTGGAAAGAAAAAGAACCTTGGAGAAGTTTCTTGATTGATACTTACAAAGCTTAAGAAAGAAAAAAAGAGAAACATAGTGATATACACTTAATAAATGTGATATATACTTCATATATTTCTCCTGGGGGTTAGGGTTAGGAGTCTGAAACGACTATTCTGTGTCAACAGTTGACCTTCGAACAGCATGGGTTTGAACTGTGCCTGTTCTCTTACCTGCAGGTTAGGAGTTTTCTTCCCCTTTCAGGAGATCTGTACTATAGCACTATAGGATCCATTGGTATAGAACCACGGAAAGGGACAGCGGTAATGTGATATGCCAGTTTCTGACTATGGGGAGAGTCCGTGCCCCAACCTCAGAGCTGTTCAAGGGTCAACTGTACTAGGATTTTAAAAATAAGTAAACACATTGTATATAATAAAAGCTAGATTTCTCACTACTGAAGAAAGATCATAAGGAAAAACTAAAATGAACCCTGTGGTGTTATGTAAGAATCAGAAGGATCTGTGTAATGTATGTAATAAGCAAAAATAAATAGAGCTATGTGGATCACTGAGTACACACCACCTCCTACCCCCGTCGGCTAAAAGGACACCTCTCTGCTAGAAGCGATGACACCAAAATGGCAGTAGCCACACCTCCATGGGAAGATGCCAGCTTGTCAACACCATTCTTCAAGAACAGAATCAAGGGCTCTTTGGAGAAGTGGTTATTGTTCCAAGCCCAGGGCAGGAAAAATACAAAATACACCTGTAACACTTCGTGATGTCAGAAAGTGTTCAAAAAAATATGGAGACCTCTTGAAAGAATTCAAGAGCCAACTCAAATGAGTTCCTAAAGGTTAAAGGTAGAAAATTTGAGCAAACGAAATAAGGATAACTGGATTTTGACCCACAGAACACACTATCCAAGTCCATACTGATAGAAATAAATAAATAATTGGAACAGGGGTCAGGGAGGGGAATGACAGATTGTCATTACAAAAGAATTCCAAGAAATAAATGCTGAAAGAAAGGGCAACGCAGAAAATTACCATTAGGCAAATATCACAGTAATAACGCTGAGTGGAAAGTTGGTGAAATTCAAATAAGATCTGTAGACTAGCTAACAGTATTGTACTAAGGTGAATTTCCTGGTTTTAATAATTGTATTATGGTCATACAAGATGTAATGATTTTAGGAGAAGCTAGACTGAAGGGGTATATAGGAAATCTATTTTTTGCCAGTTTTTCTGTAGATCTAAAATTAGTTCAAAATTGAAAGTTAAAAAAAAAATTCAGTCTGTTCTGTTTTACAATGGTTTAAACGAGAACACTTAAGACCAACGTCATTTTATCAGAGTGAATACTGAATTCAATATAAAAAATAAAGCTGTACAGTAAAGTTACAAATTGAAACTTTTAAGACGGAAGCTATGAAATGGGGCAACACACACACACACACAAAAGAAATGGGGCTGGGCTTCCCCTGGCCTGGAAGATCCCACGTGCCGCGGAGCGGCTGGACGGATGTGTCCAATTCCCAGAGCCAGCGCTCTGCAACAACAGACGCCACCAATGGGAGGCCCACAGGAGCCAAAAGAACAAAGATGGATGAAAATAGAGAAATGAAAGACCAATAGAAGTGCCCCGTCTGCTCCCCTCCCTCCCCAACCCGACCCCTGCCCAAAATAAATAAACAAATAAATCTTTAAAAAAAAAGAAATGGGGCAACACGACTTTGTTTGTCTTCAGCAGAAAATCTAACACTTCTTTGTTTCTAACTACCATCTTGTTCCATGATGGAACATCTACTTGCAAGAAGAAATATAAACTACGTAAACAACAGGCTCAAGATAAAGAATGATTTAATGGCAGTATTCTTGAAATTACGTATCTGTAAAGAACACCACAATAATCCCGTAATGAAGTCTGTTTCTGGGGGAGAATGTAACACAGAACGCCTCACTGGCCAAGCAGCTGGAGCTGTGGGCTCCTGTGGGTGTACGGGGCTGTACTCTTGGTTGTTCTCCTTTTTGTGGAGGATGGGCTGAGAGAAGTTTTCAACTAAAAATATATGCGCAGTTGATTAAAATTTACTAAGAAAAAAATCTTCTATATTTTTTAGGCAGTTTTTTAAAATCGATCCTCTGTTCTCAATTATCCATTAACTTGTGGGGACTCGGGCTCACCCCTTATTATTAAGATACATATTCATAAAACTTTTACAGTGTGCTGCTCTACTTACAAATAGCTTCTACTTTTCTAGGACATAATTTCACTTTGTTTAAGCAAATTCATTAAAGAAGCTATAAATAACTGTTAAATATTTAGCCATGAATAGAGGGTGGACTGGCACTGATGGCTTATTTTAGTACTAATGCAGAATGCTTTTTAAAAGCTACATTTTAGCATGCATCAAGCTAATGATTAACACTTGCAAGTATAATTTTCAGTGTTAGAATAAATTTCTCTTTAAGGAGTTCTGCCAGAAGTATGTTATTCAATTGCTTACTTTTCAGAAAGTAGCCTTAAAAAGTGAAAATGTTCAGAAGATTAAAACATAAACATTTCTTATTTAAGAAAACTTACTTATTTCTATCAGCCAGACCACCTTTCCTTCTCTCCCAAAATAAAACACCAGTTAAAACTGCACACACTAGGGAAGAATCGCCTATGGGATGCAAAAATTCAAGGATCCACCGTGTGGTGCATGTAGTGTGTGTATGTATATACATATATGAATCAAGACCTTTGTATATTCCATTCTTTTTTTTTTTAAAGATTTATTTATTTATTTTGGTGGGGGTAGGGTGGGGAGAGAGGGGAGCAGGCGGGCCACTTCTACTGGTCTTTCATTTGTCCATTTTCACCCATCTTTGTTCTTTGGCCCGTGTAGGCCTCTCATTGCGGTGGCCTCTGTTGTCGCAGAGCACCGGCTCTGGGCGCATGCGCTCCAGAGCTCCGGCTCAGTAGTTGGACACATCAGTCCAGCCGTTCCGCAGCACGTGGGATCTTCTCAGGCCAGGCATCTAACCGGCGCCCCTTGCACTGCAAGGCAGTGTCCTTACCCACTGGACCATCAGGGAAGCCCTGTATATTCCATTCTGAATCATAAAGTTCACAACATTTTAGTGACCAAGTTTCATAACATTTTTACTTAAAAAAAAAAAAAAATGTTTTACAAAATACCATTCTTCCAATTAAAGAAACCTTTCCTTGGGTACATGTAGCTTTCTGCCTTAGAGATTATAGAATGACAGTCATTCAAATGGGAGAGATTTTTAAAATAACCACCTAGCTGCAAAACCTACAAGAAGTAGATTTTTTTAAAGTGCCTTTAAAATGCTAAAGCAAGTAATATAATTGTCGAATCTATTTGAAATTTTAAAAGTTTTTTTAAAATGGTCTATATGGTATGCACAATATCACAGCTGGTACAAAACTGCCAGCATTCAGTTAAACACAAAACAATAAATTCTTTGAAAAATAATTCAAAATGCTGCTAGTGAATCGTAAGGAAAACTACTTTTAGCATGCCTAATGATTAACACTTGCAAGTATAATTTTCAGTGTTAGAATAAATTTCTCTTTAAGGAGTTCTGCCAGAAGTATGTTATTCAATTGCTTACTTTTCAGAAAGTAGCCTTAAAAAGTGAAAATGTTCAGAAGATTAAAACATAAACATTTCTTATTTAAGAAAACTTACTTATTTCTATCAGCCAGACCACCTTTCCTTCTCTCCCAAAATAAAACACCAGTTAAAACTGCACACACTAGGGAAGAATCGCCTATGGGATGCAAAAATTCAAGGATCCACCGTGTGGTGCATGTAGTGTGTGTATGTATATACATATATGAATCAAGACCTTTGTATATTCCATTCTTTTTTTTTTTAAAGGGCCACTTCTATTGGTCTTTCATTTGTTCATTTTCATCCATCTTTGTTCTTTGGCCTGTGTGGGCCTCCCATTGCGGTGGCCTCTGTTGTCGCAGAGCACCGGCTCTGGGCGCATGCGCTCCAGAGCTCCGGCTCAGTAGTTGGACACATCAGTCCAGCCGTTCCGCAGCACGTGGGATCTTCTCAGGCCAGGCATCTAACCGGCGCCCCTTGCACTGCAAGGCAGTGTCCTTACCCACTGGACCATCAGGGAAGCCCTGTATATTCCATTCTGAATCATAAAGTTCACAACATTTTAGTGACCAAGTTTCATAACATTTTTACTTAAAAAAAAAAAAAAATGTTTTACAAAATACCATTCTTCCAATTAAAGAAACCTTTCCTTGGGTACATGTAGCTTTCTGCCTTAGAGATTATAGAATGACAGTCATTCAAATGGGAGAGATTTTTAAAATAACCACCTAGCTGCAAAACCTACAAGAAGTAGATTTTTTTAAAGTGCCTTTAAAATGCTAAAGCAAGTAATATAATTGTCGAATCTATTTGAAATTTTAAAAGTTTTTTTAAAATGGTCTATATGGTATGCACAATATCACAGCTGGTACAAAACTGCCAGCATTCAGTTCGAAACACAAAAACAATACACATGAACAGTATTCTTTGAAAAATAATTCAAAATGCTGCTAGTGAATCGTAAGGAAAACTTAAACAAGAGCATTGACAGTATTCAGAGAATTAACAAAACAAGCTGAATATTCAAGTATTTAAATATTTACTTTGATTTCTTTTTAATTTCACTGATAAGAGTAAGAGAACCTGCTGCCAAATTTACTCAGGAAGCCTAATTTCAAATTACATGTAACATATTTTGCTACATATATTCTAAACAACTGAAAACTAGGCTTTAGGACTGGAAACTCCCACTTCCTAGGCAGGCCCTAGCTTTTCTGCTGCAATCGGGCAGCTTTGAACTTTGAAACCCTCTTTGTAGTTCCTTCTGATACTTCTGACAGAACTTCTTTTCGTTCTGGAATGGTGGGTAGCACAGGATGAGCCATGGCTGGATGTGGTGTTAAGGAGAGTGACAAAAATTCTTTTTCTATTACAGTTCCAGAAAAAGCCTGTAAGACAAAAGCCAGATGATAATCATAAAACACTAAAAAGATGTCCACAAAATCTTTATCCTGTATTTCCAACTAGACATTTCTTTTCCTAAGATTTTCTGATATACAGAACTGTAACATAAAAATACGAATTGCTCATAGAAATCAAGTACCATTAAAATATATCTAAATTATGCCACCAAATATACGTAGATGTTTAACAGTACACATGCAAGAAAACAAAATGTACAAAACATGTTCATACGGGGGATGTTTAAAAAAATGGGTAAATAAAAGGTCCTCAACTTTCACACATTCTATTTATATCCAGACCATGCTGTGAAAAATAATGTATTAAAAATTAAAAATTCTATTAGGGTGTCAAACACCACCTGATGGATGAGCTATCCTATGGTGGCCATGCTGCCGGCAAGCCAACAGCTTAGCTTCAGTCGCAGTGATATGTCTTAGGTGGTGTTCACTTATGTAATTATTTGAGCATTTTATTGCGTCTTGCCTCAATTTTGAGATCAGTGGAAACTAAAAATTAAAAGTGCTGGTGGTGCTAATGGAAATTACTTCCAATTTTAATACAATAAATACAATGACAGAAATCAAGGTACCACAAAAAATTCTTCTTTAATGTCAACTAGCTGTTTAATGGACTTTTTCTTTTGCTCAGCTGTATGTAATATATGTATATAATGTGTACAAACTTATGGATGCAGTGTGTACAAAATGATGGGAAAAAAACCAAAGATATGTCTTTTTAGGAAGAGATCAAAACCAAGTTGTTATGATTTTTTTTTTAAAGAGTTCTGGTATTTGGAATTTCCTTACTTTCATCATCTAAAAACTCATTATATACAAACTTAACTTTGACATGAAAACTGTCACATGTATTTTACTTTCCTTTGTCTACAAAGGGTACAAAATTAGTTAAGACATGTATCACTTCAGTAGTTTAAAAAGCCAAACTCCTCCAGCTTGCCCCGCAAAGAAGAACCAAGAATGCCCTGACCCTCTCACACTACTGTGAGACCCTGCATGAAGTCCAGTTCTTAAAAGAAATTCAAAGTCTTCTTTTCTAAAAATTCTATTTTGTCATGATGAGTACAGAGCCTTTTTTATTATACTAAAAATGCTCTTGAAAAAGAATACTTTAACATATAAAGATATGGAAAAGATATCTTTCAAAGTACTTGCTATAGTCATGAACTATTTATTTTGATGGTAAAAAATTTATAGAATCTAGATGCTAACTGTAACAGTTCAATACAAAGTGCAAAGCTATTAAATAGGATGAAATGAAAATAAATTATAGACTTGAGCTCTAACTATACCATGAGTCATTGAGTCCTTACTAAAACCTAACTTTTAGATACTTAAAAATAGCAAACGTTTATCTACTTGTCTAGATAAACTTAGAAGTTTATTTAAGAAGACTATTAAATTAAAGATAGTCTCCAGATCAAATGAGATCATCATATTGGGAGAAGGGAAGGAGAATATTCTAATCATACAAATTGTACTTAAATACTAATGGGCTCTCCATCCCCAACTACCATTTAGTACAAGTAATACCACTTAAGAGACATTTAGCACAGGTAACGAGCAAAAATTTTTATAAATATCTTGCCTCAATTTTGAGATCAGTGGAAACTAAAAATTAAAAGTGCTGGTGGTGCTAATGGAAATTACTTCCAATTTTAATACAATAAATACAATGACAGAAATCAAGGTACCACAAAAAATTCTTCTTTAATGTCAACTAGCTGTTTAATGGACTTTTTCTTTTGCTCAGCTGTATGTAATATATGTATATAATGTGTACAAACTTATGGATGCAGTGTGTACAAAATGATGGGAAAAAAACCAAAGATATGTCTTTTTAGGAAGAGATCAAAACCAAGTTGTTATGATTTTTTTTTTAAAGAGTTCTGGTATTTGGAATTTCCTTACTTTCATCATCTAAAAACTCATTATATACAAACTTAACTTTGACATGAAAACTGTCACATGTATTTTACTTTCCTTTGTCTACAAAGGGTACAAAATTAGTTAAGACATGTATCACTTCAGTAGTTTAAAAAGCCAAACTCCTCCAGCTTGCCCCCAAAGAAGAACCAAGAATGCCCTGACCCTCTCACACTACTGTGAGACCCTGCATGAAGTCCAGTTCTTAAAAGAAATTCAAAGTCTTCTTTTCTAAAAATTCTATTTTGTCATGATGAGTACAGAGCCTTTTTTATTATACTAAAAATGCTCTTGAAAAAGAATACTTTAACATATAAAGATATGGAAAAGATATCTTTCAAAGTACTTGCTATAGTCATGAACTATTTATTTTGATGGTAAAAAATTTATAGAATCTAGATGCTAACTGTAACAGTTCAATACAAAGTGCAAAGCTATTAAATAGGATGAAATGAAAATAAATTATAGACTTGAGCTCTAACTATACCATGAGTCATTGAGTCCTTACTAAAACCTAACTTTTAGATACTTAAAAATAGCAAACGTTTATCTACTTGTCTAGATAAACTTAGAAGTTTATTTAAGAAGTCTATTAAATTAAAGATAGTCTCCAGATCAAATGAGATCATCATATTGGGAGAAGGGAAGGAGAATATTCTAATCATACAAATTGTACTTAAATACTAATGGGCTCTCCATCCCCAACTACCATTTAGTACAAGTAATACCACTTAAGAGACATTTAGCACAGGTAACAGAAGTTTTATGTATGTTTATCCATACATAAAGTTATACATTTTAATATGTATTTGATATATATTCAAATAGGTATATCAGTTTGATATAAGTCTGAGTTCCCCTGCTCTTCCCGAATACTTTTTAAATTAAAAATCTGAAATAACTACTCAACATAAGAATAAAAAAAAATCAAGTCTGGGTACACTGGAAACCCTAACATTCTTATGTCAGTCTCTCCCCACAGCTCTCCCTTCCCTCAACAAAACTGTGTGCGCCGTCGTGGGGAGAGCATACACATGTGCAAGACTCCTTCGAGGAGAGATCTACTGCTCTCGCTAGATTAGAAAATGGTCCCATAACTCTCAAGAGTTAAAAACTTCACTGGCACACACCAAAACATGGAAGGACTCTAGATAATTATCTGTCACTTATTTTCTTCTTTAACTCAACCAAAGCATTTGAAAGAGAAAAGTATAATCTGCTGGGCGTCCCCAGTGGCTCAGCAGTAAAGAATCCACCTGCAATGTAGGAGACAAAGGTTCAATCCCTGGTCCAGACCCCTGGAAAGATCTGCTGGAGGGGGAAATGGAAACCCACTCCAGTATTCATTCTTGCCAGTAAAATCCCTTGGAGAAAGGAGCCTGGTGGGCTATGGTCCACAGGGTCTCAAAAAGTCAGATATGACTGACGGATCACACGGACACACATGCATATAATCTGCTACTTGAACTATCATAATTTTAGTTGGCTGTAAGTCTGGTCTAGCAGAATTTATTTAAAATAAGCTGCTAAACAATTTTCTAGCCAGGAGACTTCCCTGGAGGTACAGTGGTTAAGACTCTGTGTTTCCATGTCAAGGGCATGGGTTTAATCCTTGGTTGAAGAGCTAAGATCCCACAAGCTGCACAGAGTGGCCCAAAACAAACCAACAAAAATTCTAGCCAAACAAGAAATACATATCCTAATGAAGATACTTTAAAATTCCTATTTCAGAGAAACAGAACTTCAAGAGCGGTAATACTTTCACCAAAAGTTTTTGAATTATTTTATTATACTATCTATATTGCTTTTGCTAGGGACTAGGTTTTACAAAGTATTAATCATCAAAAAAGTACAATTAATTAATTAGGCTCTATGAGACTAAATATATGTATGAACTAAAGAAGCTAAAAGATAAATAATGCCACTACCCTATCAATTAACAACTATATAAAATAATACAAGGACAGTAAGATAAACAATTTACAGACCACGCCTGGAAGATACAGCAGCTACAATTTTTAAAACATCTTTTCAACTCTCAAAATAATTATGTCAAATGGGGGAAAGAAATAGCATGCCCTTTTGAAATGGAGCTACCAACACCTTTTTAACGCACAAAAATTGGTCCAAGACCCTGTATGAAATAAAGAGCTAAGACATACACAAGCCTCAGGTGTGACTGCGGAGGGCAGAAGCTTCTTCTGAGGGTCTTCCTGCGGCTCCTCTTCCGCGAGGCTCTCCCCAGCGTCGCTGCCAGCGGCCTCCTCACAGCTGGCGCTTCTGGAGGCTCCGCGCCGGTCCTCAGGGTCCGCAGCGCTACCCTCACTGGCGTCGCTGCATACGCTGTCCTCTCGCCTGCGGGACTTGAGGATTGACTTCCGTGGGACACACTCTCCATTCACGACGTCGACAAAGACTCTACAATATAAAAGGCACGCAGACACTCTCTAGTTAACTTATACCACAGGATAAATTTATAGTGATTTAAAAATTAATGATACAAATATAACACATTTGATACAAAAATCCTCTCTAGAAATTAATCTGAAATGTTTTATTCAAACAGATACACAATTTCCAACATCACAGTCATTTTGTGGCCTCAAATGACATCTTTATATTATCAATCTCTTCAGAAGTATAAATTTTCGACCCAGTGAAATACAGCAGTGTATTTATATGTATGTTTTGGGTGACAACAACTTGACTGATTTATCAAAAGTCTACATATATTTTAGAAGTCATTTAGCAGTTTTCAGTATTTTACAAATAAGGGTCATGAGAACAGTAGATATTTTCAAATGACAGTTTTCTCAATAAATACAGCCAAAAACTGGACTAACATACTTAACTTTGACTCTTAAAAGGGAACCCACATGCCAAGCGCTGTCATAGCTGTGGTAGGAAAGGGCTGCCCCAGCACACTAGAAATACAAACTTCCCCTTCTGAAGTTAGCATACGACAAGCTCTGACTAGATGGGCAATGTTTTAAAAGCCTTAGTGAAAAGGGAAGAAAGCCAAAGTGCACTTGCTTTGAACTGTAAAGCTGTGTTGGGGCTCTTCTGCAAGAGCCTTTAAAACACAAAGCTAACTCTACCAAAATACCTCATTTCCAGGGACAGCCTTCTGTGTTACAAGCAGTCTTTTCCTGTGAATATTCAGCTGCAAAAAGGGAGCAGGTTAAGAGCAGACTGCTCTCCTATCTGGGAAGACCACGCACCTGTAAATGTCAGCAGGAGTTCTGATCACAGGCAGCTCGTGGGGAGAATGACCACTGCCAGAGCTGGTCTTTCGCTTACGTTTGGCTTCTTCCTTTTTTTCACTGAATTTTAAAGTGGTATTTTTTCCAGTATTTATACGGACCTAACAATTTCACAGCAAAAAATTACGATTCTTTTGTGATATTAAAGCTAAAACTAAAACCGATAAACTCTACAATTAAAGAAATAATAGTAACAGATGCAGTTTACACTGTTGGACACTGAAACACTGTGCATTATCCAGTAGGGCTCAAAAGTCCTTACTTGATCACACTTCTACAGTCTTACACCTTACATCAGCGGTCCCCAGCCTCTGGGCCATGGACTGGTACGGGTCTGTGCTCTGTTAGGAACTGGGCTGCACAGCAGGAGAAGAGCAGCAGGCGAGCAAATGAAGCTTCATCTATATTTACAGTCGCTCCCTATCACCCACATTACTTCCTGAGCTATGCCTCCTGTCAGATCAGCAGTGGCACAATAAATGAAACGCGCCTGAATCATCCCCAAACCATTCCCCCACATCCAGCCCCGTCCGAGAAAAAGTCTCCCATGAAACCTGTTCCTGGTGTCACAGAGGTTGGGGACCACTGTCTTAAATGACCAATTCTAGTTATCAGCGACTATTACTATATAAAAAGCAAAATACAAACTAAACGCTACATTACTAGAAGCTTTCACATAACCAATTACTTTAATATAATTTTTTGGCTTAAATTATGCATTTCAAAACAGAGGACAATTAAACAAAATAAATATTCAGTAAGAATATAAAAATTTAAGTCACAAAACCAATGAGATAAAGCTTAACTATTTAAAGTTTTTAAACATCTCTAATTTTTTAAAATTTAAGGATCAAAACAAAAACAAAAACAAAAACAAAACTCAACCCTGTTCAGAATCTATCCCTAATGAGTAGTGTTAAGTCACTTGGTTGAGTCTGACTCTCTGTGACCCCATGACCATAGCCTACTAGGCTCCCCTGTCCATGGGATTTTCTAGGCAAGAATACAGGAGTGCGTAGCCATTCACCTCTCCAGGGGATCTTCCCAGCCCAAGGATCAAACCCAGGCCTCCTGCACCGCAGGCGGATTCCTTACTGTCTGAGCCACCAGGGAAGCCACCTTGGCATCTGTACCACCTTTCCATATTAAAGACTGTTCTTCCCTACAACAGTCCTGAAAATACTATTTATTCTTCATGCTTTACATGAAAGAAAATTAATTTAAAGATTGAAAAAGAGACTCACAAAACAAACTTTTTTTCTGAATAACAGACCAATTTTTCCCAAAGAATGTATTAAGATGCTTCTTTTAGTCTGGAATATTAGAATATATATCTTAAAAAACGATTTAATTATTTCACTTCACATTAGAGCAGGGAACACTTAAAAGGACCTAAGTAGTAGCAAATATGTTTTAAACATGTTTCATTAAATAATAATCACAGGCACTTAAGACTGGTACCACAGACCCTTAACTTTGATACAGACGATCCCTGCAAGGCTACCTTATGGTTAAAAAAAAAAAAAAAAAGGCACTAAGTTGAGACAAAAGAGTACCTGTTTTATTACCAACTAGCTCTATGGGCTTCTATGCCTTAAGTTTCGTTGAGAAAGACAAATGAGAAAGATGAAATTCCTGGTGACTTCTTTAAAGCAGTATTATGAGGCCAAGAGAGCAAAGGAATGAGTTTAAGGTCCTTCCTTCAGTGAGATCTAACCTGCTTTGATCTGGGATTTAAAAATTGTGAATTCCACAATAAGTAAGGAGGGAACAAAAAGTCTTTTGATACTAAGAAAAGCTTAAAAACCTGTACTATAGAAGCTCTCTCTCTAGTAACCTCAGCTGTAAAATACCAAAATATCCCCAACACCCAGAAATGCTTGTATTTACTTTGTGAGAAAGGGAATTAATTTTTATTTCCTGCTGAATGTTTCCGTTTTGCTTATGACGCTTCTATTCATTTTATGTTCACCTAGAAACAACCTGATATAATTAAAAATTTAATTAATGCCAGTCACTTTAATCTTAAATACACTCAAACGCTCATCCGATCTCCTTCCAGACCACCAAATTTCAAACTGCACTGTGGCTTCAAGAGAACAGACCAATACCAGCTAACTATCTAGACTTTGTTCTTCTTTTTACTTTGGTCATAATAGACTTTCTTCTTCTTTTTACTTTGGTCATAACAAGACACAAAAAATGGTTTTCTTATTTGGCACTATCAACAATATTAACCCTTGTTAATATTGTTCTTTTAAACAGTACTGTAGATGATCATTAATACTCAAATTATATGAAAAAACTAGTAAAGTTAAAAGTATACAAACCCTCTTAGGTTCGACAGTATGAGAAAAGTATATTGTTGGTACAGAATTATCTTCAACCCCTAAGGTATCATCGTCATTTTCATCATCACCACCTTCATCATCATCATCATCTTCATTACTGTGGTAAGAATTTGAACCATTCATTGAATAGTTCAATTGACTATTCACTTGACCACAGAGGAGTTCTGAATTTGTAACGTTGTAATAATTGCTGAGTGCAAGAGAGTCTGTCACTTGATGCATCATATTCACATTTATGCTCTGATCTTCCTTTTCCTCTTCAGAAGATGCATCTTCTCCGTTTGCAATCACAGTACCAGGTTTACTATTAACAGTACAGAAAAACAAAATTAACAAGGTCAAACAAACACACTAGAGCTTTACTTATTTTCAGCTTATTTCAGTGGGTAAAAACTAACGTTTTGCAAAGGGTATTTTTAAACTAGATTTCTAGGTTAACAAAAATGTTTTGAAATGAATTAAAAAATGGTTCCTATGCTAATTCTGTACACTGGAGTTATTCAAATAAGTAGAATATAGATTTTTTTATCTTTGCAGGGAAGCTATTGCCCATGCAAAATAAAATACTATAAAATAATACAATCATAAATTTGTACAAAATTCACAGAGAATGTTATCTCTATTTAAAGACCAAAAATTGCAACCACAGAACTGTAACATATTCTTATTTTCTATTTCCATAATCAAAATATTTTATAAGCATGTATTATACATTTTTAAAAAATAAAAGACTTCTGCATATGTATATGTTAATACACCTACTACATATTTTTCATGCTTCATTCGAAAGAACGAATTTAAGGACCTTATAAAAATAGCAAAACCAAAACTGCAACAGAAAAAATAACATCATGCAGAAGTTGAAAAAGAATCATGACCACGAAAAATCACAAGATTCAAAACTGATTTATAAAAATGAAACAGTATCACTTAATTAAAGACCTAAGTATAGGTGAAACAGTAGTGAAAAAAATATTATTCATCTCTGTGTCTTTTTTTTTTTTTACAGTAACTAATTCTGCAAAAAAATAGGACCTTCTATACTAACAGCTTTTCACTGAGCACTCCGACAGAATCTGAGTGAATGCTAACGTATATTTCAAATGGCAATTTGGTGAAGTTCTTCATACTTATAATTACTCGACCAGACCACAAAGCTTGTTTAGTCGCTAAGTCATGTCAGAATGTTTTGCAACTTCATGGACTGTAGCCCACTGGGTTCCTCTGTCCACAGGATTCTCCAAGAAAGAATAATGGAGGGAGTTGCCATTTCCTTCTCTAGGGGATCTTTTCAACCCAGGGATTGAACTGGCATCTCCTGCTTTGCAGGCAGATTCTTTACCACTGAGCCACAAGGGAAGCCCAGATTAAAAATTACTTGCTCAAAAATTAGAAAAGTTTGCAAAGGAAAGCAAGGATAAATGCTGCAATCACAGAATGCCTATTTTTTTTAACAAGTCATTCAAACATATTGCATTATCTTGACTACAGTATAAAAATAACTCACTTAAAATGTAATATATAAAGTATCCATAATTATAAATATCTGGTATATCTTAGCTTATTATACAAAATATGGCTGAAATCTTATTAAAAAAAAAACAGGTATGCTCATTTTATTCTATTACACACACAAGCACAGGCATGGGCATGAACACACAGCCCTAGAAGAAAACACTCTAGAGAATTAACATCGGCTTTAGGGTAGTAGGGTTACAGATACTACTAAAGTACTAAAGCACGCTTGTCTGTATTTTATTCAAGGAGCACATATTTTATAAGAAAATATGTTTAAGGAAATTTGTCATTAGGTACCTATCAATATCAATTTCACCCAGCAATTCTTCTTGTCTCTCTAGCTCTTCAAGTCGATCCCACAGCTCCTTATCAGCAAGCAGATCCTTGGATTTCAAATCATTCACAAATTGTCAAATAGAAAAACCAAAACTGCAACAGAAAAAATAACATCATGCAGAAGTTGAAAAAGAATCATGACCACGAAAAATCACAAGATTCAAAACTGATTTATAAAAATGAAACAGTATCACTTAATTAAAGACCTAAGTATAGGTGAAACAGTAGTGAAAAAAATATTATTCATCTCTGTGTCTTTTTTTTTTTTTACAGTAACTAATTCTGCAAAAAAATAGGACCTTCTATACTAACAGCTTTTCACTGAGCACTCCGACAGAATCTGAGTGAATGCTAACGTATATTTCAAATGGCAATTTGGTGAAGTTCTTCATACTTATAATTACTCGACCAGACCACAAAGCTTGTTTAGTCGCTAAGTCATGTCAGAATGTTTTGCAACTTCATGGACTGTAGCCCACTGGGTTCCTCTGTCCACAGGATTCTCCAAGAAAGAATAATGGGGGGAGTTGCCATTTCCTTCTCTAGGGATCTTTTCAACCCAGGGATTGAACTGGCATCTCCTGCTTTGCAGGCAGATTCTTTACCACTGAGCCACAAGGGAAGCCCAGATTAAAAATTACTTGCTCAAAAATTAGAAAAGTTTGCAAAGGAAAGCAAGGATAAATGCTGCAATCACAGAATGCCTATTTTTTTTAACAAGTCATTCAAACATATTGCATTATCTTGACTACAGTATAAAAATAACTCACTTAAAATGTAATATATAAAGTATCCATAATTATAAATATCTGGTATATCTTAGCTTATTATACAAAATATGGCTGAAATCTTATTAAAAAAAACAGGTATGCTCATTTTATTCTATTACACACACAAGCATAGGCATGGGCATGAACACACAGCCCTAGAAGAAAACACTCTAGAGAATTAACATCGGCTTTAGGGTAGTAGGGTTACAGATACTACTAAAGTACTAAAGCACGCTTGTCTGTATTTTATTCAAGGAGCACATATTTTATAAGAAAATATGTTTAAGGAAATTTGTCATTAGGTACCTATCAATATCAATTTCACCCAGCAATTCTTCTTGTCTCTCTAGCTCTTCAAGTCGATCCCACAGCTCCTTATCAGCAAGCAGATCCTTGGATTTCAAATCATTCACAAATTCTGCTTCAAAAATATCTGAAGTTTTTGGTTTGGAGTGAGGTTTATGAGCAATTCGGTGTTTTGCTATTTAAAAAAATAAGACATGGCCATTAACAGCCAATTTTTAAAAGGCACAAACCTAGACTTAATGAGACTTTCTTTTGAGGTAAAGTTGTTGAGAAAGAGGAAGACATGATTTTTAAGCCAAACAGTAGAACTCCAAGGCTGTATGACTCCTAGAATCTTGTTTAGTCCAAGGACCAGCATTGCCAGCATCCCTGGAGAACACTTCACAAGTGTGGACTCTCAGCGCCTCCCCAGACCTGCTCAATCAGAATCTGTATTTCAACCAGAGCCCCAGAGAATTCACATGCACATTAAAGACTGTAAAGAGCTGCTTGAGAGCTTCAAAAATGCATAAGCAGAAATGGTCACAAGGCACTCTAGTTACAGTGCAAAATTCAACACAAATAATACCCATCTTCCATCCTTACTCAAGAGAATCTAGTTACTAAAGTAACACATAAAAGCCTTGTCACAGGATACTTTCAACTCTAAGGCAGTACCAGACACCAATGCCCTGGGAGAAATCTATGGAGCCTAATCCTTGGAAAATTCTACTGTAATTTTATATATGAGTATTTCTAGCTTTTAAATTGCTTTATCTTGTTTATAATCCTCATGTGAGGTAGGAGATGGATAAAATCTGAACTCAAACATATTGCATTATCTTGACTACAGTATAAAAATAACTCACTTAAAATGTAATATATAAAGTATCCATAATTATAAATATCTGGTATATCTTAGCTTATTATACAAAATATGGCTGAAATCTTATTAAAAAAAACAGGTATGCTCATTTTATTCTATTACACACACAAGCACAGGCATGGGCATGAACACACAGCCCTAGAAGAAAACACTCTAGAGAATTAACATCGGCTTTAGGGTAGTAGGGTTACAGATACTACTAAAGTACTAAAGCACGCTTGTCTGTATTTTATTCAAGGAGCACATATTTTATAAGAAAATATGTTTAAGGAAATTTGTCATTAGGTACCTATCAATATCAATTTCACCCAGCAATTCTTCTTGTCTCTCTAGCTCTTCAAGTCGATCCCACAGCTCCTTATCAGCAAGCAGATCCTTGGATTTCAAATCATTCACAAATTCTGCTTCAAAAATATCTGAAGTTTTTGGTTTGGAGTGAGGTTTATGAGCAATTCGGTGTTTTGCTATTTAAAAAAATAAGACATGGCCATTAACAGCCAATTTTTAAAAGGCACAAACCTAGACTTAATGAGACTTTCTTTTGAGGTAAAGTTGTTGAGAAAGAGGAAGACATGATTTTTAAGCCAAACAGTAGAACTCCAAGGCTGTATGACTCCTAGAATCTTGTTTAGTCCAAGGACCAGCATTGCCAGCATCCCTGGAGAACACTTCACAAGTGTGGACTCTCAGCGCCTCCCCAGACCTGCTCAATCAGAATCTGTATTTCAACCAGAGCCCCAGAGAATTCACATGCACATTAAAGACTGTAAAGAGCTGCTTGAGAGCTTCAAAAATGCATAAGCAGAAATGGTCACAAGGCACTCTAGTTACAGTGCAAAATTCAACACAAATAATACCCATCTTCCATCCTTACTCAAGAGAATCTAGTTACTAAAGTAACACATAAAAGCCTTGTCACAGGATACTTTCAACTCTAAGGCAGTACCAGACACCAATGCCCTGGGAGAAATCTATGGAGCCTAATCCTTGGAAAATTCTACTGTAATTTTATATATGAGTATTTCTAGCTTTTAAATTGCTTTATCTTGTTTATAATCCTCATGTGAGGTAGGAGATGGATAAAATCTGAACTCAAACCTATCTGCTTTTCATTTGAAAAAAATAATCCTTTTAAAAAGCAAATTAAAGCTTTGAAGAAGGCAATGGGAGGAAGTCTACAATGCTGCTATGAGATATGCTGCTAACATATGACCTCCATCATATATTCCAACTTACAGATCTGAGTTCTAAATTAAAAACTATTAAAATTCTACCTCTATTACCATTATTGATACAAGAGTATTAACAAGTTTTATGCTTCAGATCTATAAAATACAAATTACCAAATCACCCAACGGTTACCGCAAAAACCTTGTTTTTCAACTGTAACTTAAATTTAAATATGTCTCCTTTATTTCACCTTCCAAAGCCACATACTATAACTTGTGATGCTACATAAAGATGGTATGGCTAGAATATAGCTTGTCCAGTCACCTGTATTTCAACTAACAAGTGCTTTTCAGAGTTAATGACCAAAACAGGAACTCTAATAACCAAACTAAATGTTAAACGTTTTCTACAAAAGTAAATTATAAACCATTTCTGTAATACTTTGAAATTTTGCATGACTATAAGACTTCATAGCAGACTAGAGAACCACAGCCATTACAGAAGTAAACCCAAACACACAACTTATCTTTGGCAAGAGAAAGCTATTAGATGAAACTGAGAACAATCTGTGTATGGCAAGCCCCAACAACCAACATTAAATAAATGGCTAAAATATGTTTAGATTATATTCACTACTAAGGTTAAAGTTCAAATTAGGAACAGACCAATGAATACACATAATCTGAGTTTCAGATGTTTGGAGCATTAAGGAACTTTGAAAAAGTCATGTAAACGTATCACTTCAGTACATCACTCAGAAATCAAGTTTTTCGTCAATCAGTTATCCACTAATGTGTTTTATTAAAAATATATTATTTAAATTTTATATAAGAATTATAAAAGCTAATTATAAAATGGATAAACAGAACAAATGCTTGCACTCTATGTATCAAAAAGTATCATACATAAAATCCAATACAAAGACTCCTTAAAGATCAATACAAATGGTAAATATTTAAATAACAAATTTGAAAAAATAATAAAAAATCTGAACTCAAACCTATCTGCTTTTCATTTGAAAAAAATAATCCTTTTAAAAAGCAAATTAAAGCTTTGAAGAAGGCAATGGGAGGAAGTCTACAATGCTGCTATGAGATATGCTGCTAACATATGACCTCCATCATATATTCCAACTTACAGATCTGAGTTCTAAATTAAAAACTATTAAAATTCTACCTCTATTACCATTATTGATACAAGAGTATTAACAAGTTTTATGCTTCAGATCTATAAAATACAAATTACCAAATCACCCAACGGTTACCGCAAAAACCTTGTTTTTCAACTGTAACTTAAATTTAAATATGTCTCCTTTATTTCACCTTCCAAAGCCACATACTATAACTTGTGATGCTACATAAAGATGGTATGGCTAGAATATAGCTTGTCCAGTCACCTGTATTTCAACTAACAAGTGCTTTTCAGAGTTAATGACCAAAACAGGAACTCTAATAACCAAACTAAATGTTAAACGTTTTCTACAAAAGTAAATTATAAACCATTTCTGTAATACTTTGAAATTTTGCATGACTATAAGACTTCATAGCAGACTAGAGAACCACAGCCATTACAGAAGTAAACCCAAACACACAACTTATCTTTGGCAAGAGAAAGCTATTAGATGAAACTGAGAACAATCTGTGTATGGCAAGCCCCAACAACCAACATTAAATAAATGGCTAAAATATGTTTAGATTATATTCACTACTAAGGTTAAAGTTCAAATTAGGAACAGACCAATGAATACACATAATCTGAGTTTCAGATGTTTGGAGCATTAAGGAACTTTGAAAAAGTCATGTAAACGTATCACTTCAGTACATCACTCAGAAATCAAGTTTTTCGTCAATCAGTTATCCACTAATGTGTTTTATTAAAAATATATTATTTAAATTTTATATAAGAATTATAAAAGCTAATTATAAAAATGGATAAACAGAACAAATGCTTGCACTCTATGTATCAAAAAGTATCATACATAAAATCCAATACAAAGACTCCTTAAAGATCAATACAAATGGTAAATATTTAAATAACTATATATGAAACAATTTTATTGCTTACCTTTAAATTCAAAATCAGTTTTAATTTCTTCTCTTATGTCAACAATATCACCTGCAGCCTAATTTTTTAAACAAAAGAAGCACATTAACAATCTGAACCCTCAAAATATTAAAATTAGTGCAATTATACAACCTAAGAAAGATACCAAAAAAAACCACAACTCTCTAATGTTCAAATCAGAAAAAAAAAAAAAAAAACAGATTATCTTGAAAGTACTTGAAACTTCAAGTAATTTGTTCCCTGGTTGTAGAATTTTCTTTTAGTAAGAAACAAATTTTCTGGGAAAAAAAAAAAAAAAAAAGACCATAAACAAATACTCACATTACTCATTTTCTGCAAATCTTCTGTGAATTCAACTCTGGATTCAAAATTTTTCATCACTTTTTTTAAATCATCTATAGTTTTTCTTACATCTGTAATAAACATAACCCTAAGTAAATGGCATATGTAAGACCTCTAGTAACATTTTAACTGCAGTCCTATCATACTGCAGACATAATGATATAGTAACAATGCTTTTTAAGCAGTCTCACCATGTATTTCTATTTTCATTTTGAATCTACTTTTAAAAAAAAACAGTCACATGGCTTTCTGTGATAAATATAGTACATTACTCTGTTACTAATTAAAGTGTCTAGTGACATTCTTCTCTTTATTAAGAGAATACAGAACTAGATTCCAGATGTTGGATGGTGTTACCAAAGGCCTATGAAACCAACACCTAGCAAGGCTATCATACAGAACACATTTCACAACAGTTTACACAGATAACTTGTGCCCAGCTGGATAACAAAAATTTACACAGATATATTAAGGAACTTTGAAAAGTCATGTAAACGTATCACTTCAGTACATCACTCAGAAATCAAGTTTTTCGTCAATCAGTTATCCACTAATGTGTTTTATTAAAATATATTATTTAAATTTTATATAAGAATTATAAAAGCTAATTATAAAATGGATAAACAGAACAAATGCTTGCACTCTATGTATCAAAAAGTATCATACATAAAATCCAATACAAAGACTCCTTAAAGATCAATACAAATGGTAAATATTTAAATAACTATATATGAAACAATTTTATTGCTTACCTTTAAATTCAAAATCAGTTTTAATTTCTTCTCTTATGTCAACAATATCACCTGCAGCCTAATTTTTTAAACAAAAGAAGCACATTAACAATCTGAACCCTCAAAATATTAAAATTAGTGCAATTATACAACCTAAGAAAGATACCAAAAAAAACCACAACTCTCTAATGTTCAAATCAGAAAAAAAAAAAAAAAAAAAAAAAACAGATTATCTTGAAAGTACTTGAAACTTCAAGTAATTTGTTCCCTGGTTGTAGAATTTTCTTTTAGTAAGAAACAAATTTTCTGGGAAAAAAAAAAAAAAAAAAGACCATAAACAAATACTCACATTACTCATTTTCTGCAAATCTTCTGTGAATTCAACTCTGGATTCAAAATTTTTCATCACTTTTTTTAAATCATCTATAGTTTTTCTTACATCTGTAATAAACATAACCCTAAGTAAATGGCATATGTAAGACCTCTAGTAACATTTTAACTGCAGTCCTATCATACTGCAGACATAATGATATAGTAACAATGCTTTTTAAGCAGTCTCACCATGTATTTCTATTTTCATTTTGAATCTACTTTTAAAAAAAAACAGTCACATGGCTTTCTGTGATAAATATAGTACATTACTCTGTTACTAATTA